>OY770104.1:21402976-22002976 GCA_963669365.1 Verbascum thapsus
GAACTTGTGCATTAACTAAATGTTCTTTTTAACGAAAGAAAGGATTAAGGAAACATAGTTACATCAACCAACATACAGAATTTTGCAAATGGAAGCTACATTACAGAACGTACCAGCAATGCTTGCTCCAAATCGTTGGTGTGAACACTTGAAACCGCACGCAGAACATACTGAGATGGAGAAAGACCAAGCATAATAATGTTTGGCCTGAAATCACCAACTTTCCCTTTTGATTTCTCCTCCTGAAAAATAAAAAACAGAGGATAGTATACAAGAAACAGGACATTATTTTCAACAAGATAACATAAATTAACTTGCCCATATCAGAAAACATATATTACAACAACCTCATGTTCAGCAATACGCTTCAGTTCCTCCTGTGCTGTATCTAGTGCCTCCATAATAGAGTCAGCTGCAGTAACAGTTTCCCCTGTTTTCTTCCCTGCTAATGCCACAGCGCCCTCCTCTGGAAGCTCCTCTTTCGGTGCATACTTACTCTCAAATGGATTGTCAATGTCAGTTTCAAACATCTCTTCCAGTCTTTTCTCTTTCTCTTCCTGCATAGTAAGATAAAATTGTCACTTATATGCAAAATGTCTCGAAAGCCTTACAATATATATCTACCTGTTAACTAGAGTCCTAAGCAAACTGGATTATGCAATATAACTCATACTTCATCCTAAAAAGAATTATCTCTGACTATAGAACTTTCTTTCCTCATATATGATTAATGTTTTATGGAAAGAATGAATAAATTAAATCTGTCCTTTTTTTTATAATTCAAACTTTGTCAATTAAAATGGACAATGAGTACTATTACAAAAAATACTTACTTTTATGCTAAGGGACAATAATGTTGGGCCAGAGAATAGTAAAATAGGAACATTCTTTTCGAGATGGAGGAGTATATCACAAGTACTCAAGAAATGTAGCTTTAGGATAATGGCATTTATAAATAGTAATACCTCGATAAAGAAAGGCTCTTCAGTACGATCCCAACGGCGGATAGATCTATCATGAGATCCTGTTACAAGAAAATCACCTCGGTTGCTGACTGCAAGGCACCAGATATCAGCATGATGACCTTCAAGAGTTAAAAGCAATTCAAACTTGTCCGCATCCCAGTACTTCACTAGACGGTCTTTTCCCACACTAAACATGTAGTGGGTATTTTTGACAAACTTAACTGCCATGACACTGCAATGAAAACAGCATTTCAGCATTAATATTTACAAACCCGATTGATTTATATGGTCAGTGTTATGGATCAAGAGTGCAAAAGAGGAGTACATGAAGGTGGAAGATTTTTATATAACATTTCTTCAAGAGACGAAATACCTATCAGCATGAGCGAAAATGGACTTATGGCAATCACCAAAATCCAAACCCCAAATCTTCAAATTTTTGTCCGCAGAGCCACTAACGAGCAAATCTCCATCAGATGACACGTCCATGCAAAATACAGGCAGCTTATGGCCATATAAGGAGAGGAAAAATTTGAGTGTGTCCATATAGAAGACCTGACAATTTGCAGCACAGGGGCATTAGAATTATTAAAGTTTATAAGATTTCATCAAGCATTTCAGTCTTCTAACTCCACCATGCAATTATACCAACCCAATTTTATTGCTCAGATTTATGTCACAAACACAAGGGAAAGAACTCTCAGCCGCTCATCCACATTGAAAACAAATTTATAAACTAAGAACATGAATTTGGACCAAATAGTTGTAAATGTAGTTAATTAGTGCACATTCAGTGTCAATCAATTCACAAGCAGATCTGTGTCTAAACCCGACCAAATTTACCCAAGAATATGGTGAATGGATTAACCACTTCATTGCTGAAGATGGAATATTCGAAGTTTTTTAACTGCATGGCTAATGGTGCTTAACCTCCACGGAGCTGTATCTAACAGCATATAATAATATATTAAGCAAATGCCATCATGCTTTAAAATTATAAAAGAGCCATTTTACCTTTATTGTGCAATCCAACAAGGCAACAGCAATATGTTTACCCTCTGGGCTGACAGCAACCGCTACAACATCATCATTCATTTTCAAATTCTTCACAGGGGACACTGTCAGATGTTTCGAATCCTGTAAAACGTGTAACCATTTCATCATCATTACCATATGGTTTAACTAATATAAGCATGAGATCAGAAACAGAAAATATGTCAACAGTTTCGTTTATCAACAATTGGAATTTATAGAACATACTTGACCAGACTTTGTTTGATACTCCCAAAACTTGACATCATGATCTGTACTCCCTGTGACAAAACCATCTGCAGTTGCTGCGATGGACTGAATGGGCCCACCATGAGCTTCAACTACTTCCACACAAGTACCACTCCCAACATCAATGATCTCGAGGGTCCCACTTTTTGTACCAACAACTGCATACTTATTACCAGGGACAAAAAGACCACACAATCCATATCCCGAATCAATCGTCCGAAGGCAAGACCCAGTGCTAGGGTTCCATATTTTGGTTGAACTATGGCTTGTTGACATTAAAAGAGTATTATCTGAGCTGAGAGTGACACTTCTCACATCAGATCGATGTCCCTGGAGCTCAATGGCGCTTGTTTTCGTAACTGAACTGCTTTCTATTGAATAAATTTCTATTAAATTATTGTTTAAAGACAGTGCTAAGGTGGCCAGGGAATTTTTCGTAGTTATAGGACAGAAGGATATAGAACATATCTTCTTTTTAGTACGTACAATCTGAAGGGGCTTAAAGACATCAGGAACTGTAATAAGGAACTCGGCACCCTCTTCAACTTCGACATTTTTATTTCCATTATCAGTGGTTTCAGATTTTCCTTTAGAAGTTTTTTTCTCCTTCCTGCTGATTCGTCTTTTTGCTTTACGTTTAGATTCAGATTCATCCAACACACGAAACGTCTCCACCATTGTCCCAGAAACCTGACAAGCCAGCAAATTTCCGGACTTGCTAAACCGCAGAGTTGAAACTCTATCCTTGCTTTCACGCTGTATATCGCCGAAATGCTTTAGAACTTCCCATTTGTTCGGAACAGAGGCTGTTCCATCATCAATGTCAGATTTAATTTTATCTGAACCCGGTTTTCGATCAGCCAAATCATGGTTTATTGTGTAAAACCTGAGCTCGGGGTCTGCTGACCCAGAGACCAGATATCTCTCATCAGGGTCAACACCAATAGACCAAATTTCACTATGATGACCGCTAACTATCTGCATACAGTGCTGTGTTTCAAGATCCCAAACTCTCAAAAATTTGTCCTTTGACGAACTAACCAGTTTTTTACCGGAATCTAGAAAGACAAGATCAGTAACCTACATTAGACAAGCAAAGGGGCAGTAATAAGAATACATTCTCCCAAAATCCAAGGTAAACAAAATTAACCACTTCGTAAGATCAGTAATTTTGTATGAAGAGATGATAAAAAAACCTGGTCACGGTGTCCTCGTAGACGAAAGAGTCCAGCTTCACCAACCACATCCCATAAAATAATGTCACAGTCTTTGCTTCCAGAAGCAAGCAAAGACCCGAGCTTGTTATACTGAAGGATTGTCACAGCACCTCTATGCCCATTCAAAGTGGTTTCACATGTTCCTTTCTCACCATCCCATATTCTCACAGTACCATCAGCATAGCCACTTGCTATCTGCAAATCCAAACACCATTCACCACTTACTCATATTCCCTTCTCCACAAATAACACCAATCTTTAACTCATCTAACATAAATATTATCAACAGAATTAACTCGTAAACATCAATAACAGAAATAAATTATACATAAGCCGAAGGAACTAAACTACTCGATACTCAAGTAGAGATTGATCATTAAAAGCTCGTTTGAGCACTTAACGTGTCAAAATAAGCTTGAAAAACTTTTATGTACAGTAAGTTTTGAAGAAGCACGTTTCAAGCTTAGCTCAATTAGTAAAATTAATAAAATATGTGGAAAATATCATGCTACTAGAGCTGGACTTGTGTTATGGCTCAATAAAAGATAGTCAACAATCAAGTCAAACTCAAACTCAAATTTTGAAGCTTGACAATATTTACAAACCTTGAATTTGACTCGACTCAACTAATTTACAACCTTAATTACAAAGGGCTGAAAAACGAATCAAAGTACTCGATACTCTCAAATTTCAACTCTAAGATCTCGTTCAAGTTCGACTCCTTAACAATGTAGCAAACCAACTATCAACAACTGTATACATGTATGCATTTGATGAGTTTTGAAGTCAAGTTTTAGCTTTTACCGGTTAATTATAAAAATTACGTGCAAAAATATCAAGCTACTCGAGTTGGACTCATATTTACCTCAATAAAAGCTTATTTCAGCTCGGCTCGAATAACAATCGAACCTAACTCAAACAACAAATTTCGAAGCTCAATAACTATTCAAACAAGTTTGAACTCGAATTCGTTGGACTCAACTCAAACTCATTTGCAACCCTAATTACAATTCCACATATCCACAAATTTTGAAGCTAGAACAACAACTTGTTCGGCTCAAAGCGACTCCCTAATAACAATTCCACATTTCCAAACATCGAATTAAACAGATAATAGAGTAGTACTAGATTAGACGGAGATGATGCGATGTAGGTGACGGCAAGAGAAGGTCCACGCGAGGATGACGAAGGGGCGGCGGTTAGGGTTTTGGTGCAGATGCCTTGGCGCACGTGCCACACGCCAAGCTTTTCTAGAGCCGCCGCTAAAAGGTGCTTGCCTGAGCTATCGTATGTTATGTTACAATCCAAAGAGACAATCACGCCGAACGCCGCCGCAGGCTCGTATCTCAGGTACGATTTCACCATTGTTGCTTGCTCAGTGGTGGGGCGGCGGTGGTGGTGGCGGAAGATTTGATTTGATGAAGGTGGCTCAGGGTTTAGGGTATAAGGAATTTATGTAATTATAACATTTTATCTTTATATTTTTATATTTTCACCTTTTCTTTTTCTTGTTAATATTTGGGCTTTGGACTTTGGGCTTTAAACTTTGGGCTTGAACTTTAAGAGAAGTATTTAACTTCATACAAGTAATGGGCTATGTAGTGGGCTCATGGTTCATATATTTTCCTTTATCCATCATCATGATAAAGGCCCAATACTAAATTGAGTGATCAATGCAATCCACTTAGGCCCAAAATAAGTCCCAAAGATTAGGCCCACAATATAGCTTGATTTCTCAAAAACTCACTTCAAAATATGAAAATTTGAACTTTTATCGATAACGTAGCTGATCTAAGTGATAAGCGGCTCGTGACATCCAATCTTCATAGATAACGAAAATTTGAAATCTATTGTAAATATCGCCTTGAGATTGACAAGTATCAATCTATTTGAATTATTATTTATAATTTATTTTAAATTGAATATTTATCAATTTCAATATAATTTGACACCATTATAAGGATAGAAAATCCAATTCTCGTCGCCTAATCTATTTTTTAACCAAAAAAAAGTTCAATATATGTAAAGAGATGAGTAGTCATATTATATAGGCAATAACATATGGTATTGTACCAAGTACATCATCTCACTTCAATTCAATTCCTACTAATGTTATAAAGCAGTAAGAGCTTTTGGACTCTAATTATGTGTAGATGAACCATTAATCCTAATAATAAGCTAATCACCTATTAGTAATGTGATTACCCAATGTCCACTTTTTGAACTAATAATGTTGATTGTTGCCATTTGCACTAATTAATTACTAATAGAACTATTTGTTTGACTAAATAACTAGGAGGTGGGGCCCAGGTCTTGATAAATTTATAGCCACAGTTAAATTTTAACTTTAATTAACTATATTATTAATATTTTTTTTTTAGAAAAGGAACTAACTAATTAATGCTTAGAAGCTACAATTGGCCACAATTAATCGGTGACACATCATTATGGGAGTGATAAGTGTCCTTTTATTTGAATTATTATTTATATTTTATTTTTAAATAGACACTTGTCAATTTCACAATGATGTGACACCATTTTGGTACACCATTGTGGGATAGAAGATCAATTCCGACAATTGATTGCTTGTAAATTGTTAAAAAGGCAACTCAATAATATAATGTCAATCTGATTTAAATATTAAATATAATAACATCAAGAGTAATTAGTGTTCTTTTATGGGCTTTCCCTTGACCTACTTTATAAATCTTCACTAGATATTATAGTAAATTTGGACCCTTTTTTGCAGGATTTTCTTGGTTTTTGTTTAATTAATAGATATTTACTAGATGAATATGCTGGAATATATTATGATATGTATTATGTTTTCTTATATTTATATTTTTTTAATTTAATTGGATTTAATTTAATTATCGAAACTTATAATCTTATCTCACTATTAATAATATTTTACCGTGATTTTATATTATTCAAGATATATTATAATTCATTTGCCTTTTCATTACTCAACCCACTTTTTCTCTTTCACTAACTTTATTGAAACGATCTCTCTCCAATTTTATTATAATGATCATTCATATTAAAACCAATAAAAACATGTAACATGGGTCATGGAATTTAATGTCTTGTGGGATCTAAGTACATGTGTACTTTTAATTTCTCAAAAGGGAATGGCTATGATTGCATATGTTTTGGATTTTAGATTTTTTTTATAAAAAAAAAGGTAATCTATTGAATGATTACGTTGGTTTATGTAAATAATGTTTATTAGAATAAAAGATAATAAAATATAAATTATAACAAATAATTTTGATTTATAAAAATATAAAATTATGTATACAGTAATTGATATGTTGTTATATAGTAGATTGACATAAATAAAATCGAAAAAATATGAATCTGAATGAGAATATTTTATATTAAATTTGTTTTGAAATCGACTCATTAAACTCAATTTATTATATATATTTTTTCCTATTATATCTCTTTTATTTCACATGGTTTTAACAACTTTCCACCAAATCCAATGCATCAATTATATTCACCAAACACATTATATAAAGCAAAAAGTTGCCATTTCAAATCCGATATGACATACCTTTTGAAATTTACATTGAATTTTTGTCCTTTTTTTCAACATATATTTAAATTTGAAAAATTAAACTTACTAAATGTTTGTTTATGTTTTTAAGTTAGAATTTTGAAAATTTCTCCGTAATGGCGTACCATTGAAATTCGTGTGAAAATGGTAGATGTTTGTTTATGTTTTTAGAATTAGGTTGAAAATTGTAATGTGTCAAATCAATGATGATTGGTTGATGTTTAATGATTGAATTAATTGTTTTTGTAATGATTATTTAAATAAATAAATAAATAAATATATATATAAAATAATGTATATATTAATTGTAATTGATGGATGTGTAAAATGATTGATGTGTTGATTGATAGGTAGTTAGTATTGGATATTGAAAAAGTAGAGTTGAAAAAAGAAAATTGAGATGAAAATTTGGTGTGTTAAGTAGATTTAAGATTTTGTGATTTGAAATTTTGAAATTGAATTTAAAAAACATAAACAAACATCTCGAAATTAAAAAATTTACATACACAGATCTCAAATTCAAAACCCTCTTACTTATGTAAATGTGACTAATTTATTTGATTGTAATCCATCTTTAACATGACTAATCTATTTAGCCACTTGTTTAAAGAAATTAATCACATCTTATATCTTTAAGAATCAAATATATGCTTATCTTTAATTCAAGATAAGAAAATTAGTCAAAGTGGTAAATCCTTATTAAGACATAACAAAATGATTAATGATTGAGTTAGGTATGGGAAGACCCTCCAATAAATCATTAAGTAAATTTACAAATTCTTTCGAAGTTAAAAATGTATTATATTAAATTGAAACTAATTCAAAATAGATCCTTGTGGGAACTTTTGAAAATCAATTAATTTTATATTAAAATTTTCAGAAAGATTTTGATTGGTGACGGATGATAAGTCGATAATGTATATTTTTTAAATTGAAAAACAAATAAATCGTATTATCTCTTTCTATCATCCTATGTTTTCTGTAGTACTATGCATAAAGTCAAAATATTGCATATATATTTATCATTTTAATTTGTTCATTATTTTGGGATTGCATAACATTCAACTAGAGTATTAAAATATTATTTTAAAAGCTTAATTTAGTATTTTGTTAATCGAATTGATTAATTAACAATATTTTTAAAATGATACGGCTTTCTTTTAAGGGTAAAGTGCATTCCACCTCCTTGAAAAATTTGTATTTTGCACTTTCCCCCAAAAAAATACAAAAAAAGACATCATCCCTTAAAAATTTGATATATGTATCACGTTGACCCAATTACTATTTTTCGGTTAAATTTCGATAGTAAATCATTTAAATGATTTTTCCGTCAAAGGCATTATCATCTTTTACTATTTTTCTGTAATTCTCTTACATGCATGAATTTGAGCCGAAACTGTTGTACTTCTCTAATATATCATCTTAGGGTTGTAAAATTCTCACTATGATATCATACTACATATAAAGAATGACACGAAAAAGCTTATTTGAATAGGAACCCACAACAAATGTAGGATGAGATCGTTGTGAGAATTTTGTAACCCTAAAATGATATATTAGAGAAGCACAACGATTTTGGGCCTAAATTCGGACATGTGAGAGAATCACGGAAAAGGGTAAAGACGATAATGTCCTTGACGGAAAAATCATTTAAATTATTTCCGATCAAGATTTAGCCGGAAAATAGTAATTGAGGCAAAGTGATACATATATCAAATTTTTAAGGGGTGATGTCACATTTTTGTGTTTTTAAGGGGGAAAGTGCAAAATACAAGTTTTTCGAGGGGGTGAAGTGCACTTTAACCCTCTTTTAATTAACCCTTTGAATAGTAATTGCTACTACTACTAATTCGATAAAGTCGGGACAAAATCCTAAAAAGAAATTTTTTATAATGGATCGAGTCATTTGATATATACTATTGAATGATGGGTATAATACATTTTTATTGCCAAATCCAATATATTAAAATAGTCCAATTTTATTAAATTCACTAAAAAAATATTAGTGAAAGCCTAATTTGAAATAAATTAATACATACTCACTAAAAAAATTTAATGAAAGACTTGTTTTGTCCTACATACACTTAGTCTAAGATTTGTTTTTGAAATATATAATATAATATCCACATTTGTGACTTCTTTGTTTGCATGCCACAACTAGGGCATACTATACTTTATTTTATATTAATTGTTTAGAGAATTTTTTGGTTAAGATTTGCTTTGTCGGACTGAAATTATTAAGAATGTATATTTATAATATTTTATAGTATAGTTCATTATTTTAATTAGATTGTGAATCAATTATATGCTGCTATAATTAATTCACCTTCTGAATATTTTAACTAGGAGTTATCTTGTTGAACTTGGTCTTCAGATTTTCTTTTTATATACAAATAAATAATATAGAGTTAGACAGATTTTGAATAGATTCTGACTTGGCACTATTGCAAAAGATATGACACGTACAAATTTAATAATTAACTATTAGCATGCATTGTGAATAAATATTATTTTAAACCCCACTTAACCTTACTCCTAGTTCAAAATTTATATTTTAATTTAATGTTTCATTGTCCATGCATATAACATATATATATATATATACACACACACACTATCTGCAGATTCCCATTTTATTTGGTAAAATTCAGGAAACATATTTATTTACCCCGTGTCATGTTTTCAAATTTTAAATATCACAACCCAAATTTAATTTCCCATCTTAAAAATATTTTTGTAGATTTTCTGGGTAATAAAATAATTTCCAAGTTCTAACTTTTCAATCAAATTTTAGGAAAATTGAATTCCACACCACTTTTTTTTTTTCGATTTTCAATATATTTCATTAGGTATGGAATTTTTACATTTAGTCTCATAAGTTTAATAATATCTCATATTTAATTCTGATCAATTTTTATCCAAAATTTAACGGTTCAAATAAAAGTTCCGTTTGTATATATCATTTTTCTATTTTTCTGTAAGAATTTATGCATAAATAACAGTAACACTACTTAAGTTTGATATTATAATATCATGATGTTTCAATTCGATCTCACGTATTAGTCAAGCATGAACTTTCCTTAAAAAAATAGAAAAAAACGTCGATTAAATAAACATGTGATGATGACTGTTAAAATTTTGAAGAAGGTTGACTTGGACCAAATGTAAGATTTTTTTTGAAGTTATGAAATGTAATTTTGTAATCAATAAAATTAAATAAAAAATGTGAAAAATTCTCAAATTCTATTATAAGAAATATTCTAAATCTTGAAATAATCTTGTAAAATAAAACCAAACAAAGCCTTGGTATCAATAGAACGAAAATTGAAATATCCTTATCATATATAACATAATAATTGCTTGTAATAAATGGATTTTATTGTTATTTTACTAGCCACAAGGGACTTTGCACTTTTAGCTTCAGTTATTCTTATTTATTGGGATTCGATCTATTTTTGGATTTGCATTTTTCCTTTTAGCAGCAAAATCCCATCAAAAAGCTTAACTAAAATTAACTGATTATAGAAAAAGAAAATAAATTAAATCACTTCACAATTATTTTCTTCTTATCATCCCATTTTGACTCTGTCGCTCTCTTCTATTTTCCTCTGCATTAATGGTACTTTTTTCTATTTCTTTTTTTTTTTTTCCATTCATTTTGTTTAATTTTTGCTTGAAATAGCTTTGGAAGGTTGATTTAAGATTGTTTATTGATGGGTTTTGCTTTCCTTGCACTGTAGTGTTGGAAATTGACTTGCTTGTTCTTATTTTGAGATCAAATTTCAAGGGTTATTTTTCTCCTTTTTATTTGTTTAATAATGTTTTGTTGCTTGTAATTTGGAGGTCAACCTAAAAAGTTGAGCAATAGAATATAATTATTAAATTATGCACTGTTTGTCTGCTGAATTTTGCAGGGAGGATGAAAAGAAGATTGAGCTTTGAAATTGAAAATTACCATTGTAAGGATACTGATTATTTTCCCTTGTTCTTTTACCTGTATTTATTCCAATTTTGACAGTTTTTTTCTTCATTTTTGTTGCTTTGATTTAGAGAAAATAGATTATATGGTTGCTGTTTAGTAAAATTTCAGCTGTTAATAATGTATGTAGCCCAAGAGAATATTTGGTTTGCAATTTGTTCGATTATAAATTGTTCTCAATTGGATTATTTGGCATTCAATTAGCATTTCAAGATCAAATATGTAATTATAGAAGGGTCTTTTTTGTTGAATCATTTTCATACATTTGAGAACTGAGGTGAGTTAATGAAGAAAAGATGATGATTTACAGCAGTTTGAATTGTGAAAAATTTCTTGATTTTTCCTATTTAAAGTACATTAACCGAGTTCTAGAGGATTTTACTATAAATCTGTTTTTGATCTATTACAAATGCCAATAAATCTTTTGTGGGTTATTGAAGTATATTCATGTCCATCATGAATGCCATTTTTAATGTTTATTCATTAATGCTTTTCTTTTCCAATGTATGAATATTTCCAGAAGTTATTTTGCACCTCAAGAGAACATTCCAGGTTTCGAACTGAAAACTCTTTAGCGTTATGCATGTCGTTAATTATGTCGAAAGAGCACTCTCTATATCCGATAGGGCAAAATCGATCGATCCAATAATATCAAACGATAAAAACCGCTTAAATGGAGAGGTATCTCATGCTTTGTCCGAAAACAATAATGTAAGAGCCGACGAAATTTCATTACCCAACGGCGAATCCTATTGTGGGTCCCGCCTCGGGATTGTGCCCGAGGGCTCGGGAATTTATATATGGTCCGATGGTTGTAAATACGAGGGCGAATGGAGACGTGGGATGAGGCATGGATATGGTAAACTTGAATGGCCTAATGGCGCCATTTACGAAGGCGAGTTTTCGGGCGGTTATATGCACGGGACGGGCAGGTACACTAGGACCGACGATCTGACCTATAATGGACGGTGGAGATTGAGTCTCAAACACGGTTTAGGTTATCAAAGTTTCCCAAATGGCGATATATTTGACGGGTCGTGGATCCAGGGCAGCCCGGAGGGGCCCGGTAAGTACACGTGGGCTAATGGGAACGTGTATTTGGGAGATATGAAGGGCGGTAAAATGTCGGGAAAAGGGATGCTGACGTGGACAAACGGAGATTCGTTTGAAGGAAATTGGTTAAACGGAATGATGCATGGATTTGGAGTGTACACGTGGATCGACGGAGGATATTACGTTGGAACGTGGACTCGGGGTTTAAAAGACGGGAAAGGCACGTTCTACCCGAGGGGCAGCGGTCTGTCGACCGGGCAGCAGTTGTACCTTAACGCTTTGAGGAACAAAGGGGTGCTGCCCGATTCGGCCAAAACTAACTCAACGTCAGTAGACTTTGGAGATGTTAAGGTTGCCCGAAACCAAGTTTCCTTGGACAGACGTTGGAGTCTCGAGGCGTCGATTGAGAAGGTTTTAGGACATATTAGATCTTCGGGCACGCTTGAGAATGTTCTAGAAGGTGATGATGACGTGGATTGTCCTATTTTGGAGAGGGAGTATATGCAAGGGGTATTGATTAGTGAGCTCGTTTTGAGTAATAGATTTTCGCCGGCTTCTAGAAGGAGCGCGAGAAGGCGAGAAAGGAAACTTGCGAGAGAGATAAAGAGACCGGGCGAGCAAATTATTAAAGGGCATAGGAGTTACGATTTGATGCTCAGTTTGCAGCTCGGGATCAGGTATATGATAAATTTCGTTTCTTTTTCTTTCTGATAAGTAAGGCCTTGTTTGTTACTTTGTTTATGTTTTCAAATTCTGTTTCCAAGTTTTTAAATCACAAAATTCAAAATAAACTTAACACATTGAATTCTCATCCCAAATTTCATTTTTTCATCTCTACCTTTTCAATCCACTGTATAACTACCTATCGATCAACGGAGCGGATCTTTTATCCCACAATGGTGTACCATAATGGTGTACCAAAATGGTGTAACATCATTGGGATTGACAAGTGTCCATCTGAAAATAAAAAATAAAAAACAATTCAAATAAATATACACTTGTCAATCTCACAATGATGTGACACCATTGTGGGATAGAAAATCAATCACATACACATTTACCAATCAAATCATTAATTTGTCATAAACATTATTCCAGTTTCTCTTTCATACTTTATAATTTCTTATTTATATTTTATTATTTTTTATTCACATAATCATTATATATACAACTAAAGCAATCATTCCACACATCATTCATCATCCCATTAATATTCATTTGACATATCTTACAACTTTCAACCTATTTTTAAAAAAACATAAACAAACAGCTACCATTCTCAAACGAATTTCCATAATACGTAATTTTTTAGAAAATTTCAAAAAAAATTACTCAAAAATATAAACAAACAAAGCTAAAGTTTTTCATATTTCCCCTACAAACATGCATATCATTTCTTTTCGTGAAAGTATTACTCTATATTATATGCAATTCCAGTGTTATCTTTCTAATGTTTGTGACTCTTTAGTAAAATTGCTTTGAATTAATTCTGATTGAAAAACACCCTTTATCCCGTCAAGTAGGTGTCCCTTTTTGTCGTTAACGATAGTTTTACGAAGCATGAATATAAATGAAAACAACTACATTTTGTCGTGAAATCATGTAAAACATATAATCTTTGTCAAACTTACTTGACTCCATTGCTGAGAAAAGTATATATGATCAGATATACAGTGGGGAAAATCACTCCAATACATAGGCGAGAAGTTAGAACAAATGATTTCGGTCCTCGGGCCAGCTTTTGGATGAACTTCCCTAAAGATGGTTCACAACTAACACCTTCCCATCAGTCTGAGGATTTCAAGTGGAAAGATTACTGCCCAATGGTTTTCAGGTTTGTGATGTTGTGTGAATATTTGTCTGTTAGGGTGTGTTTGGATCGAGTGATTTGGATTTGGAGGAAGGATTTAAAATGACACTAAAAGTCTAAAATTGGAGTAATTTGAAATCCACCATAGTTGTGAAGAAAATAGCTCAAAATGAATACCAATGGATTTGAAATCCATCATAACATGAATTCATCCAAACTAACTTAAATGGATTTGTCGATGAATCTGAAATCCATAGTTTTCATATCCTTCAATCCAAACACACCATTAGTTAAATTTGATTTTCATTCTAACGTTATAACATTTATTTTCAAGGAATTTGAGGGAGATGTTTAAGATAGATGCTGCTGATTACATGATGTCGATATGTGGAAATGATGCCTTAAGAGAACTTTCGTCTCCCGGAAAGAGCGGTAGTGTCTTTTTCCTTTCTCAAGATGACCGTTTTATGATAAAGACATTGCGAAAATCCGAAGTTAAGGTTTGAACATCTCGATCCGAATTTGTCTTATTTGTTGATGCTTACTTCTTGTTGAGAACTCTTTTCGTGTAATTGCATCTAGCACCCTGAGGCTTTGCGAATTTCCAAGATGGCCCTGTTAAGTCTTGACAACTCGATAAACAAGGGGTGAAACTATAATATACTTTTATTGACTCTGAAAGTTATGAATTATGATACTTTGAAACGTCGTTATTTTTAATAATTAGTGTCTCATGCAGGGGTATCTATGTAATTACCCTAAACACCAATTGCCTTGGTGGAATTATTGGAGTTATATAACATAAGAGATGACAAATAAAATTAGGGGCGTCAAAATGGGTCCAGAACCATGGTTCCAACCCCATTAAACTAGTTTGGGTTGGGTTGGTTACTAAGAAATTTTATTTGGTTCCATCTTGGTTCCATCTTGGTTCCATAATGGGTCTAACTAATTTCAAGTTAGTCCCAAATCGCTTGCCAATAATCTATTGGGTTGGGCTTGGTTCCCTTTTGGGTTGACTTTGGTTCCCTTTCGGGTTGAGTTTGGTTCCACCTGAAAACCATTTAAGAACCCAACCCATTTAAGAACCAACCCATTGGAACCAACTCAAACCCAACACGAACCGCCCATTTGCGACCCCTAGATAAAATGAAACTAGTAATAATTAGTGAAATATGGTAATGGTAGATTCATCTTTCAGCATCGTGAGGTTCATATTGCTTGATGTATTATGACCATTGATCTTACATGTAGGTTCTGCTGAGGATGCTCCCACACTATCATTATCACGTGCGCAGATATGAAAACACTCTTATAACTAAATTCTTTGGCCTTCACAGGATTAAGCCTTCTAGTGGTCAAAAGGTAATGCTCAATACTTCATTTTGATGAAATTAAAAGTCTTTTCTTTTTGAAAAAATCTAAATCACTGTCGAAGCGGGCTATGATAGTCGAAAGTACAAGAATGTTTCATACTCATAGTTCCTATTTAAACATATATAAAAAATTCTCCAATATAGTTTAAAATCCAGTTCCCGTTTTTGCTTCATTTGGAATGAAAAATTTCAATCTTCGTTAACCAATATATATATAGTATATACATATATATATATATGTATGTATTACATAAAGAGGCACAATTCAGTATCGTAAAGATGATTCATGTTTTGGAAATTAGAAGAGCTCGTCTTAGAAATTGCATTTTTACTTTTCTTGTCTCAATTGTGGGCTAACCTTATGGCTCGGGTTATTGCTTTGCAGTTCCGTTTTGTAGTAATGGGAAATATGTTCTGCACAGAATTAAGAATCCATCGAAGATTTGATCTAAAAGGGTCTTCATTGGGACGTTCTGCTAACAAGGTTGAAATCGATGAAAATACGATACTTAAGGATCTCGATTTAAATTACTGCTATTATTTGGAACCGTCTTGGCGAGATGCCCTTCTACAGTAAGTGTCGATCAATCATGAAAACTTGCCTTCTTTGTTACTTCGACTACGATGATATGCTTAGTTTCTCGAACAACTTTTCGGATAAAATAGGAGGAGGAGGCTTTGCACAAGTATACAAAGCTGTTATCCCGGAGGATAATAGGTACGGTTTATCGGGTGAGATGGTAGCTATTAAACGGGCAAAAGTAACGATACACTCGCGCAATAGAGAATCCCAAGAAAAACAATTCATGGTATGATAAAACGATTATTCACTGGTGCAAATGCAAATAACGAGAGAATTTTGTACTTGCATATCATTATTTAAAATTGCACGTTTGTTTAAATAATAATATGCAATTACAAAATTCTTTCGTTATTTGCATTTGAACCAGTGAATAATAGTAACAAAATCTAAACCAAACCTAAGAAACAGTACCTAAAATATAAACCCACCCAAAAAAAATCCCAATGAAACAGTTTAATCATACCATGAATTGTTTTTCTTGGGATTCTCTGTTGCGCAAGTCTATCGTTATTTTTGCCCGTTTAATAGCTAACCCGATAAACCGTACCTATTATTATTCTCCAGGATAACAGCTTTGTATACTTGTCCAAAGCCTCCTTGTCCTATTTTATCCGAAAAGTTGTTTGAGAAACTAAACATATCATCGTAGTCGAAACTAAGCATATCCCTTTCGATTTTCTCCATATTTTTCCTTAGTAAACACGCTAACCAATGATGCACGGACACGGGATACGGGACACGACACAACACGGACACGAAATACGTCATTTTAAAAATATCAGTACTCGACACGACCTCGATACTGCTAATAAAATATATATATAGCATATACATAATATATGTTCATTAATTTACGTTAAAATATATAAATTAGTTTTTTTATTTTAATTTAAATATGACTGGTTAAAGAGATAAACTATAAGAATGACTATTGTACATTATAAATTTGTGTTTGATTTGTACATTATATATGTAAATACTTCAGTTTTCAAAATCACAAAAAAATAGATGAAATAACATCAAGTGACACAAATAATGCATACATAGTAGACATACCCTCTAACTGCGACCATTACGGTGTTCATATTTTATTTTTTTATTTTATTTAAGCAGATAAATTTATTTTCATATTGGACACGGTGTCGAGTGTCGTGTCCGATCAGGTGTACGACACGACACGTTGTGATTTTTTGAAGTGTCCATGCATCAATTGCTAACAGTATGCAATGGCTCCAAGGTTCTTTGAAATTCAAAATTCAGAATTCTGATTTTGCATGGCATATTCTTCGTGTTTTGGTGTTTCTTTTTTCAAACCCGCCCCTCGAATTATATTATGCTATAACTCGATAGCAAATTCGTCGTGTTTTGGCGATTAACTTCGATCACAATGCAGACAAATCGAAACAGATAGCAAATTCTTGGAATCGGAGAACATAATGGATTACAGCCTCTTGCTAGGTGTTCATTACCGAGCACCTCAACACCTCCGTTCTCTCATGTCTTATCGTCACCGTTTACCGGTGGACGGGTTAGGGATAGTTGCGGAAGACGGTAAATTAGCCTTCTCGTCTAGAGTTTAACTTTTTGGAATTTTTTCAGTAAATAAATTAATTTTCAAAATTAATTTAAAAAATATACCATTTTCAATATTAATTCAAGAAGTAGATTAAAGGCATTTGGTCAAGGGCCTTCAGTCAAAGGGCCTAATCTGTCAGAGTCAAAATCTGTCAAAGTCAACATTGCAACTCGATAATAATCTTCATTACGTATACTTTCAACTGCTGATGTAAATAAATTCTCAGAGTCGATGGAGGATGAAATATCTCCACAAGGCCTCGTTTTAGTGCCTCGTGGTTCAGATGATGGTAGCGTTGTTGTGGGCCCGCATATCAGAGGCAGCCGATTACGAGCATCGTCCTCGACGGGGGACGAGGAAGTCGATCTTCTCCTTCCTGGTACAGCAAGGTACTATCGTCAGTTTCCGAGTAGTTTATCTGTATCTCGTCTTTAGCCCGGTTTATATGGTATCTGTATGTGTGTGTTAGTGTATGTAAATGAATTTGTTGTGTAAACTTATAATGAACATCAATGTATACATGATTATACATTGGGCTAATGTTCGAACTAGGGCTGTCAATGGACGGGGTTGACAGGGGAATACCCAATACCCGAATCCGGACCCACAAAATACCCCCAAGAAAAGTATTTTACCCGGACCCGATCGCACACCCGACGGGTTAAAAATAGTTAGACCCAACCCGACAGGCCGGGTACGTTTTGGGTCGGGTCCAAGTTGGTAAACGCCCACGAGTAAATATCGGGTACAGACCTATGGGTATTTTCGAAGGGTAAAATTCGGGCAAATTTCAGGTAATGTTTGGGTAAAATACTCACGGGTAAAAATTGGACCGGACCCAACGTGGACCCGACCTACTTAATGTCATTGGGTTCGGGTCTTAGACCCTACGTGTTGGGTCTGGGTCGGATAAATTTCATTTGAATGGGTCTGGGTCTGGGTAGCCCCCACCAATTGACAACCCTTGTTCCAACGTTTTAGACGTT
Organism: Verbascum thapsus; assembly: GCA_963669365.1. NCBI lineage: Eukaryota > Viridiplantae > Streptophyta > Magnoliopsida > Lamiales > Scrophulariaceae > Verbascum > Verbascum thapsus. The sequence continues at coordinate 21,421,365 of OY770104.1, forward strand.
ACTCATAGGTCTTAAAAGCACAATTACATACACACTCTTCACATATTGGTTAATTACCACTAGGGGTGGCAAATGGGCGGGTTGGGTTGGGTTTGGGTTGGTTGCAACGGTTCGGTTCTCAAATGGGTTGGGTTATTAAATGGTTTTAAGGTGGAACCAACTCAACCTAAAAGGGAACCAAAGTCAACCCGAAAGGGAACCAAGCCCAACCCGACTAAATACCTTACATTTTGTTATTTATAATTTAGAATATTGGCAAGCGATTTGGGCCTAACTTGAAATTAGTTGGATCCATACAGGAACCAAGATGGAACTGATTAGGAACCAAATAAAATTTCTTAGGAACCAACCCAACACAAACTAGTTTAATTGGGTTGGAACGGTGGTTCCGGATCCATTTTGCCACCCCTAATTACCACAGAGTCCTAAAATTGTGCAAATTGCCATGACCCCCCCCCCCATTACGTGCTGATAACTCGAATAATGAGTGGCGAATTGTAATCGACTTTTACAGAGAGGGGAAGTTATGATAATTTCCCTAACCTCGGGTGTATTTTTCGTAATTCAATCCTTTTTTTTTTTTTCTAATTTTCTTTTTGGGTGACACTAGATAACTTGTTTTTAGACACCTAATAACTTTGGTTTCACTTTACAGACTCCAAATCCAGCTTGGAGTGAATATGCCAGCACGAGCGGAGCATATCCCGGGCAGCGATCGGGGGGAGATGTTTCACGAGGTGTACGATGTTGTCTTATATTTGGGCATTATCGACATCTTACAAGAGTACAACATGGGTAAGAAGATTGAACATGCATATAAATCCATGCAATTCGATTCACTCTCAATCTCTGCCGTTGATCCAACGTTCTATTCTCAACGGTTTCTCGATTTCATCCAAAAGGCTTTTCCACCAAATGCTGCTTCGGGTTAGAAAAAACCCGTACGATGTATTGTCACTGTAGTTTATTCTACGTGTATAAACCATGTACCTTTGTTATTGTATTATGCGATTTCCTTGGTAAATAGAACTTCGATTTCATGATTTGTCGCGTTTTGAAAATGTATTTAAGTCTTGTAATGTTAGAATCGGTATATATGTGACAATTGATACACGATATTTCATCGATTAAGCCGTCTGCAATTATGTACCTAATATACCTACTCAAGGGATCAATATGCACATCAAAGTACTTATTAAATAGATGTGTTTTCCATGCATGAACTAATTAATACAAATTATGTCTACATAATCAATAAGTAGGCTACTTAACTTGGAAAAACAAACTTTGCATGGGAATGTGAAAGATGGGTAGAGTTTGGATTGTCATAAGAAGGAATAGTGAAAAATCAGTTATTTGTTGCTATGATGCACAGATACTCTGAAAAATTATTTTTTCTCATTCAGTAGATTAGGCTCAAATTATATTTTTCGGAGGAATTTTATTTGATATAAAAAAAAAAAAGTTTTTAAGTGTATGTATGGACTATAGTCTCACGTACAATGAAAACCAATGTGTAATGATGCACCATAATTTATTTTCTTCATAAGAAAATAAATTATGCTAGAGTTTAGATTGACATAGGAAGGAAGGAATAGTGAAAAATCAAAATTGATTTAATGCATAGACATTCCAAAAAATCATTCTATTCAATAGATTAGGCGTAATATGTTTATTAATTATAGTTATACCCTATGTGTATTAATATGTTCTTTTTACAATTTCATCCCTTGTAAACTTTAGGAAGAGAACGCTTGAGGGGTCTAATTGTAATTTTTCAAAAGTAACGAATGGTTTCTTACAATTTCACCTCGTATAAGCCTTACAAATGGACCACCTCGTATAAATCTTACAAATAGACCACTTACGAGGGTCTCATTGTAATTTATCAAAAGTTAGAGAGATTATAGTAATAAGAACTATTTATAATAAAACTAACCAATAAAAATATATTCAGAATATGGGCCACAACCAAAGGCCCATCAAAAACTACCCCAATGAAGCCCAATCCGTCACACATTTTCTAACAACAATTTACAAATAACCCCCCAATTTTATCTCTATTTACAAAGCATCCCCCCGTTTGACTCGAGTCACGTACGGTCACCGTCAAAAGGAATAAACCAAAACCCACACGTTGCGTTTTCCCGCTAAACGGCGTCGTATCAGATTCTGAGCACTCAAGCAAAAGAAAAGAATATCAACCGTTCTCTCTCTACACAACATATACATACAATCACACTGTATCTATATATTCATGCTATATAGAAAGAGAGAAAGTTGGCTTCATGATTGCATAAACACCTTCTCATCTGGCTAACTTTTCAGTTCCTCTCTCTCTTGTTCCTTCATTACTCATTGTTACTGTTATAGTTTCTTGAGCAGCCACAAAGCTCAGTTTTGATTTTTGATTTTAGTGTTTTTTTTGTGTATATTCAAAGAGAGAGAAGGGGAGAGAGTATATATTTGTTTGTTTGTTTGTTTGTTTGGATTGTAGAGAGAGAAAGTGAAGATTTGTTGATGGCGACTTCAGGTCAGGGGCAGAGCAACTACGATCTGTCGTTCAAGATCTTGCTCATCGGAGATTCCGCCGTCGGCAAGAGCAGCCTGCTCGTCAGCTTCATTTCCAACGTTGTTGAGGATCTTCCTCCTACCATCGGTATTTCAAGCGTTTTTTTCAAGTATTGTGCTCAATTTGATTGCCATTTGTTTATTGCTGCTAGAAAAGTTTGATATAACGTCATTTCTTAACTTCCAATTTTAGCAAAAACAAGGCTATTTTTTGTTCCTGATGTATACCCAATGTGGATAGTTATGTATTGGAGCTATTTTTAGAGCATTCAGATCATGTTTGCTACTGTTGATATTGTGTTGTGGATATGAATATTATGAATTGGCTATGAATAGGTGTTATTTCGATCACCTCTTTCGCCCTGAAACGAAACACAAAATTCGAATGCATTTGAGTTTATTTTGCTGATTTGTATCTTGATTAGGTTGTTGAGTAGCTATGTGGTATTGTTAATCTCTATTTTTGGTTGAATACTAGTAGGTAGCCTTTACTTGAGTTGTAATACGTTTTTCGACTTTTGGGAAATTACAAATTAAATATGCTCAAGGATATAATAAGCAAATTCCTGTAAATTGTAATTCTGCAAATAGTATTAGCACCAAATAGCTAATCACCCTTTATAATCTAGTTATGTCCTTCCTTTATGACCCTTTACATGTCATTTATAGAAACAGAGAATTCAAAGTTAACAAGGCTTAGTTAATAGTAGTTTTTTGTAAATATATCAATATTGGTATGATATATTTGGATTTTTTAAATTGAATAATTCTTCTCTCTGTTTTATAGGCGTGGACTTTAAGATCAAATTGCTCACAGTTGGAGGAAAAAAACTGAAGCTTACAATTTGGGACACAGGTGAAGCTTACAATCTAAGTAGTATTGTCGTGTTTTTAGTGCTGGTCCTGTTGATTTTCCTTCTTAATAGTGAACTTTCTGTGTCTTTTGCAGCTGGACAAGAGAGGTTCAGGACATTAACGAGCTCATATTACAGAGGTGCCCATGGGATAATTCTTGGTAAGCCTCAAATTAGTCTAAGATATTGTTGTTCCTTTAGAGCTTGTAATATTATTGTAACATGAAAACAGTAGTCTATGCCAAAATTTCATTTTCCCTTGTAGTTAAGATTGATGAAAAGACACATTTTCGTCCTAAAATTTTATGAATTTTTGATATAATCCATGTTTATGTCAAGAGAGAGATGAACCAATATATCAAGCTTTGCCCCATCTGCAAGTACTTAGATCATATAGTTCAGCAATTTGAAATTATTAAGAATTTCACGTTTTTGACAAAAAGGTTTTTGAAAAACTCACCAATATTAAATTCGTCTAGTATGTGGTTTTTATCATCGTATGCACATTTTAACTGTCGGGTACATATTTTTACAAGTTTTAGTGATGTTCAATGGTATTGATTGATTAACTTTATCAATGTTGTGTAGTTTATGATGTAACAAGACGAGATACATTTACAAACTTAGCTGATGTATGGGCAAAAGAACTTGAACTTTACTCCACTAATCAGGATTGCATCAAGATGCTCGTTGGAAACAAAGTTGATCGAGTAAGTCTCCTTCTCTCTTGCTTTTTCGTTGGCCCTTTTTGGCATTTTGGTTAATCATTAATACTTCTTAAACAGGTGGATTTATTTTATTTTTGCATAGGATATTAATTTAGTTGCTAATTAGGAGTGCATGGTTTATTCAATTATCATGTTCTGTTACTGTTTTACTCTCGTTTCATCGAATATTAATTTATTGGGACCTTTTGCTGTCAATCTTTTGACCATATAGATCTAATGTTTTTCAAACGACACTCCTGTTTCAGGAATCGGAGCGAGTTGTAAGTAAGGAAGAAGGGATGGCCTTGGCAAAAGATCTGGGGTGTCTATTTTCCGAAAGTAGTGCTAAAACTCGAGAAAATGTTGAACGATGTTTTGAAGAGCTCGCATTGAAGGTATAGTTAAAGACATTTCTATACAAGTTTATATATAAAAATACACAATTTTTCTGAAGAACTAAAGACCCTTGTTCCATTCTGTAGGGGTTTGGACTCAAACCTAATTAAGTTTTCAATGGGTTGAGTCCTAATATTTCGAAATTATAGTTCCAATTGGGTTGGTTTTTAATAATATTTTGGTCCAACTGGGTTTTAAATTGGGCCCAATTTGGGTCCTAATATTTTAAATGTATAGTTCCATCTCAACCTTTTGCACTTAATAGAAGTTAGAAACCTAATTTTCTAAACTTAAAAATATCATATATTCTAAATTTGGGTCCTTGTTGGGTTCATGATTGGGTCCTTATTGGGTTCTTCCTGGGTTCATGATTGGGTCCTTATTGGGTTCTTCTTGGATTTATGATTGGGTCCAATTTGGATCTAATAATAATGCATGTGTTTTGTCATTGGACCCAATTGGACTTAACCCAGTTTGAACCAACCAAAATGGACCCAACCCAAACCAGACCCAATCAACCCAATTGCCATCCCTATTCCATTGAATCTAGAGCTCATATCAAAGTTTCGATTTTCCCCAGATAATGGAGGTGCCTCGATTTTTTGAAGAAGGTTCAACTGTTGTAAAGAGGAATATCTTGAAACAGAAGCAAGAGCAACAAACACCTACTACTAGCAGTTGTTGCTCATAAAACACCGCAAATAGAGGTTTAAAGTTTGTCGTTAAAATTTCGTATTCAAAATATGTAAAATAATGTTCGTATTTAGTGTACGATCGGATTGTTTATGTCATTGTGAAAAGTGTTCTTCATTTAGATGCGTTTGCGTTTAATTATGTATTATGTGTTTATTATAAAGAATAGAAATGTAAAGAAAACAAAATATACATTTCATTAGATGTTCAGTTAGGGGATCAAAAGTTCTTGTTTTGAGCTTTGTAGGCTTTTCGAGCCCCTTTACATATTAAAGTCCCAAAGAAAAGAAATCCCACTTGAGTTTTTGATCCATTTTACTTACTAAAAGCAAATGCAATCTTTTTTTATAATGCATTTTAAGTGTATAGTTGAATAATATATAAGCTGTTAAAAATAATTCAAATAATAAGACACTTATTAATTCTATAATAATATTAATAATAACCGAAAGCAGATGTAGCCGATTGATGATGCGATTGGCTCTTGTATAGTTTGAAGATGTGTAAATTACCTAGAGTTATTTAATTAGGTTTTGAGGCCAATATCGAAACCAAGCTATAACCATTCGTATGTGGCAAGTTTCAAGACTTGCCAGTTTCGAAACATCTGAACCATTCAATAATTAAAGTTCAAAATTTGATCATAGGTTCTCGCTATAATTAACAAAAACATTATTACATTAACTAAAATCCATGATAAATTGACTAACACTTTCCATAATAACGTGATAAGTGTAATTCAATAGCGACTAAAAACATTATTACATTAACTAAAATCGATGATAAATTGACTAACACTTTCCATAATAACGTGATAACTGTAATTCAATAGCGACTTATCGTATAAATGATTGCAACTTAACTCCAATTGCTTCACTACTATAATCATCCACACGTTAGAAATGTAAAACAAAATATTTTTAATGGATTACTCAATAAGAATTCAATATATTAAAACTTTTAGTAATACAAAAGAATTAACTCTATGGGCTTATGAATGTGAAAGTAATACAATTGTTAATTATTAAATAATGAAATAAATTTACAAAAGAATTGATAACAATATCATAAAAACTAATTAATAAAGACAATCAACCAAAGAAGAAGTAGAGAAGACTAATTCTTGTGTTGAAAAATGAAACTTAGATTCCCTCTCATCATCTTCCGGCGCAGGTAGATTCAGATCCAATGACAACAGATTCCTATGCTTCTTCATCACTTCACGAGAGCCACCGTGGCCGGTGGTTGCCGCCGCCGCGATCGGCCTATGCCGCCGCATGTGGCCGCCCAGGGCCTGGCCGGAGGCGAATCCCGCCCCACAAATAGAGCATTCATGAACCCTAGATAACTTATTCTTACAACTGCCCGATACCCGGTTCGAGATTTGAAGCGTAATAATCGTGCTTTCGTCTCGATTCGATTCAAAATAATCTTCTCGTTTGTGAATTTTCGAGGGTTTTTTGCCATGATCGTTTAGGGTTAGTGATTTGTTATAGGGTTTATTGTGACTCGCTCTGTGGCCACCTAACGCTTGGAATGAACCAAAACTTTTGTTACACGTTTTGCACTGATAAACCTCCGCCATCGCCGGCGCCGACGTCGCCGGTGGCGGCGGCGTTTGGCGTTGTCCTTTGGCTAAGAGAATCAAACAGTTGGCCATATCTTCTTCATCTTCATGATACTGCATGCTTTCTGTCAACGCACCTGAATATGATGGTGAAGGGTTTATGTGCTGATCGGAGCTGCCGGAGACGTCACTTGTGACGCCGCCGCCGCTGAGTGCGGCGGTGCTGCATGAGCTGGTGGCCATGGTTAATGCAAGAGGGGATGAGGGCCTTGGACGTTTGCTTCGTTTTCCTTTGATCATGATTAGGTCTTCTTGAGCTTGCATAGCTAGTTTAATTTGGTGGGTTTTTTGGATTTTTTCGGGCTTTTTTGATATAACCCCCCGAGGTATGCAGCTTTGGCAAACAACCCCCCGAGGTTTGAAATTTTGGCAAACAACCATTTCTGGTTAGTTGACCGTTAGTCAACAGTTAAGGTCATGGGCAAAATTGTAATTTAATAATTCCAAACAAATATATTAATTTTCAATGTATTTATTTGGAATTATATTGAAAATAAATACATATTAATTTTATTAATTTTATTTATTTGCAAAATTGTAATTTAATAATTCCAAACAAATATATTAAATAAATATATTAATTTTATTTATTTGCAAAATTGTAATTTAATAATTCCAAACATATATATTAATACTACATTGAAAATAAATACATATTAATTTTATTAATTTTATTTATTTGCAAAATTGTAATTTAATAATTTCAAACAAATATATTAAATAAATATATTAATTTTATTTATTTACAAAATTGTAATTTAATAATTTCAAACAAATATATTAATTTTATTAATTCCAAACAAATACATTGAAAATTAATATATTTGTTTGGAATTATTAGATTACAATTTTGCCCATGACCTTAACTGTTGACTAACGGTCAACTAACCAAAAATGGTTGTTTGCCAAAATTTCAAACCTCGGGGGGTTATTTGCCAAAGCTGCATACCTCGGGGGGTTATATCAAAAAAGCCCGATTTTTTCTTCTTCTTTTTGATCTTTCAAATACCAAAGGATTAATGGGTATGAAAAAAATGAAACAAGAGTTGGAAATGATATATATATATATATATATATATATATATATATATATTTGTATGTGTATATATGGAGAGAGGGAAGTGAATATTTATGGCTTTTTAGTTTGGTGGTGTAGAAAGGCAACCCATGAAATGTTCACTAGTTATGATCTTCTTTTCTTGTACTTGCAACTAGGAACTTAACATATATATATATATATATATGTAATAATGTAAGAAACTTGAACAAGTAAGATGCTCAATATATACTTAGTTTATGGTTATTATTAGTGATTACGAGATGAGATACCCGTGTTATAAACCAATCAAGCGAGTGAAGAATAATGACAATAATTAAATAACAAACTCAAAAGATAAAATTTTCATTGATTTAATGAATATAAATATTTGTATATATGAGCTTCACCCAAAATTTTAGTGATGATTCTGTTACATATAATCGATATGACAATCTAATAGTAATAAAAGCCTAAAATTGCGATAAAACGAAATAGTTTTCTATACAAATTGAACTAATAATCCATTTTATTTGACGTTTTTTTAAATATCAGACTCCACAATTACGCGATTACGCTATAACAAGTAGTAGGAGTTGAAAAAACAAGTGAGAATCGATTGGCTTTGAAGCAAAAGCCTATTACTTTTTGGAATGATTCCTTATGGAGAATTAGAGTACAAGGCTGGCACCATAGAATTTAAGCTTCACCACCCCACTACTTCTCCTTTATTTTAATTCAATATTTCTCAATTATTATTTTTACATACTTTGTATGTACATATACATGCATATATCTACATTAATGTGACATTTGGAATTTTTTCTCTATTTTCTAATGTCCAAGTCTTTATTTAAAGCCATATATATAGTATTAATTAATTAATCTAGTTGTAATTTAATTTCAACTTCAATGAATTAAGTGAAGTAATCATTGCGGCGAAGTCAAATTAAATGAACATATTAAGCAAAGAGCAAATTTAATCATTGTAATTAAGATTATGGTCACAAGATTGTAGAGTGGATTGGACTGGATAATTAATTAAGTATTTACTAATTGATTAATATTTTATATTTTCATCCTATGATTAGTGTTGATAAAGTATGGAATAATGGCATGTTCCTTTGTGACATGCAAGAGTATTTTTTTGCTAATGTAGTTCCAATGATCTGAAAAGCTTTAAAATATATAATAGGTTTATTTATGTTTTGAGTTGAGAATAAGAAAATAACGTGTATTATAAAAATACGTGTGAGAATAATAGACGTTTGTTTAATGAAAATTTTTTATGAAAAAATACTTGTACAAAATTTGCAAAACTTTTTAATATAATGTTAGTCTAAATGTGCAGAGTCTCAGGACCAAAAGTTTTCGATCTCCTCAAATAAACCTAAAATATATATTTTATGAAATCCTAAATTAATTTAAATATAGGATTGATCGAGCTAATTCCTATTTAATATACTCAAAGTGAAAATCTAGTAATACATAAAAAAATAAGAATTAATTCATTTCAAAAAGTTTGACTTATACATATTCTATGCATTATCATTAATCAGCCATGGTAGTGCATACAATGGACTAATTAATCAATATTATATTATGGCAAAAACCATAACCTACGTACCAATGATTAATTAACCTAGCTAGCAACTACAAGAATACATATTCTTTGCGTATATTTAGATTAATTATCCGTATAATGTACGCATTTTTGCTGTAGTACGTATGGGATTCAATTTTATTCTTTTCTTTCTCTCACAAGAATAATTAAATAAATAAATAAAGAATAATTAATAAGGAAGGACCAGATTTAGGATATTACTAAATATATGTTGTGAGGAATATGATGCCAATTATGAATAAACACACGAAAGAAAACGCAATAAACAACACACGAATTGTTTACTCAGCTCGTCAAAAGAATTTTGACTACGTCTGTGGACGCTGCCAAGCAAGGATTTTCACTATATTTTTTTCGAAAGAATGTTACAATAAGAGAATATGATAACCTAATAAGAAAATAATTACGTTATAACTAAAATACCTAATAATTTGGATCGGCGAGAGTTGTGGGCTGTGGCCCAGTTTACAGTTCTTCATGCTCTATAACTCAACATATGCACCAAGGGCATTCACAAGTCGAGCTCGAACTGAGTTGGGCAAAAAATATGAGCTCGAGCCACAATTTTCGAGCTTGAGTTCGACGAGCTGCAGAAAATTGAGCTCAAGCTCGACAAGCTGCAGAAAATTGAGCTCGAGCTCGAGCCTGACTCGAGCCGAGCCGAACTCGAGCCTGACTCAAGTCGAGCCTAACTCGAGCTCAAAAAAATATTTTTTTTATAAGATAATATATTTTTTTTGTAAAAATATATCATTAATTTTATATTTATGCATATATATTATTAAATATTGTCATAATTAATGTAAAAAATATTGTTATCTATACATATATTATTAATATATCATATTATATAAAGATATATGAATAAATATTTATTTTTATATATATTAATTAAAAATTAATTTTTTTATTCCATCTCGCAAGCTGGCGAACAAGCATTTTTAGGCTCGAGCTCGAATCGAGCTATTTTCAACCCGACTGGACTCGTGAACACCCCTAATATACATCATAAATTTATCTAAGGGCCCTTAACTTACCATCATAATGGCCCTTAACTTTATCAATGTAGATATATGCACAGATTTATAATGAATGAAAACAAGTTTAATACTTGATCTTTAATTCGAAAAAATCATTTCGAGAAATTGAATTATAGAAGAACATATACTCCATAACAAAAATCAAATTATCAAGAGCTCTATTAAACTCCCCTAACCAAGAAAATCTCAAAACAGGAAAAAAAAATAAAAAATCTCTCTTTATAGTCTACTACCTCAGATTCTTCGGTAGGAAATATAATGGGCAAACTCTAACGATCATCGATAAACGATTTGTTCATAAGACTGACTGCTGAATCCATGAACTGCAACCACAAGATCGAGTAAAAATATTAATTACGATATATTGAAAATAACGAATAGATACATTTATACACAAAACATGTCTGAAATTAAGGTAACTTACTTTTCCGATTTGTTTGAGTTCTCGACCAACCGGTTGCATAAACTTTAAGTCCATTTCAATGGGCCAAACCTTCACAAACGATAACAACAGAATTCAGAAGGGTTGATAAATATAGTGCTATATATATATGTATATATATATAGGCGATTTATACTAAAGCGTAAAATGAAATTTTACGGTTGTGATTCAACATTCATGTTTTAGACTGAGTTTTTTCAACCTTTCGATGCCTCTACTCATCTTTTGAGAATATGGACTGTTTAATAAAGATAACATATTTCAATTTTACTTAAAGGCGTCGATTGACATTAATACCAAAACATTTTTTTCGACATAATTGCATCCTAAACTCAAGAAGCACAATTAAGTATCAACAAAAGCTATAAGAACACTAAAGATTCAATACAAACTAGTTATTAGAGACACAAATGGCTCATTTTTATCTTTTGTCGTAGACATTTTTTCATTTTCACGAGGCAATTAAGTCAAACAATAAGGATGTGTTTGGATTGGAGGATTTGAAATCTATGAATTTCAAATTCGTCAACAAATCCGTGAAGTTCGTTTGGATGTATCCAAGTTATAATGGATTTCAAATCACTCGACACTCACTTTGAGCTATTTTCTCCATAGCTACGGTGGATTTCAAATGACTCCATTTTAGGTGTCATTTCAAATCCTTCCTCCAAATCCCCTCCCCAAATCCAAACCACTCAATCCAAACACGCCCTAAGAGAATTTCTTATAGAGAGAAATCTAAAATACGCAACAAAACAAGCTTAATTCACATAAAAACAAGCTATAAACAAACAAAAAAATGCTCTAAAGTGAACAATGAGAAGCAAAGGGTAACAAAAAGACACCTTAAGACCAAGTAATTTGACGGGCGCAACTTGTCCAGGCACAATGCAGTCGGGACCTGCAGCTTCGACTATAGCCTCTTTCCCAAGTCCACTCCCGATAGGATCTGGATGCTGAAACATTATCACCCAAAACCATGTTTAAACTTTAAATCCATGAATAAAAGTATGTGTAATTGCCACTTAGATTAATTAGAAAATACCTCAAATTCAAATATATCGATGACAATTCGAATTAATGAAGAAAAATTCATTCAACAATCAATCAAACATTGCATAACAACAAGCTGAAGTATAAAAGAAAAACAGAGTATTTTAGTTCTTATTAATCTCACTCCTTGTAACAACAAAATACAACCAAAAACTAACTATATAACCAAAACAATTGCATATGAACATATGAACAAACAACAAGATTGAGTCTTTACATCAAAAGAAAGTACCTTAGAAAAAACCCACAATTAAAACACGATAAAACTACAAGAAAACAATAAACCCAAATAAACAAGAGAACAATTTTAAGCTTTAACAAACCTTCATAACAGAGAGGGCATAATCGGAATAGGGATTTTGAGGTAGACGAAGAAGGGGAGAGTGATGAATTTTGGGAATAGGCTTTGTAGCTGTGGATGAAGCCCGCCATGGCACATCTTGTTGCAATGAAGCTCCTCCTTTTTTCGACATTTATTCTAGCTATAAGATTTATATTATAGTATATATATATATATATATATATATATATATATATATATATATATATATGTATATTTAATGATTAAACAAGATGAATAATGGGGAGGATTTATATCTTAATATCATGAACCAGAGATTGAGAATTGGTTAAGGGGTTTTGAAGATAAGGATTTGGAGCTTTTGACGAGGACCAGTGAGATTTATGAGGAAGACGAGAGCCGAAGTCGTGTGTATTATATCTTCTCGATATAGCGACTTTTGTTGCCTAATTGCGATTTTAGATTTAACCTTAAAATAAGAAGGGGATAAATAGTATAATCAAAGTTGTACTCAAATAATGTATAATAGGCAAAAACGAATTAAGTTACTCGATATTGAATATTTGATTCGACTTTAATAATTAAAAATTTGTTTGAATTCAGTTTATTTATATATCGAATCAAGTTTAAACAATTTTTTCATATATAATATTTTTTAAATTCGGCTCGATTATTAAAAAAAAAATTAGTTTTGCCCCACTCGTGTTCTGTTCGATTAAAACTTGTTTGAGCTCACCTTAATTGAAAATTAAATTAAGTTCAAATAAAATTTATTAATAATAACAACTTATTTATTAAGAGTGATACTAATAATATTCTTTCAATTTATACCTTCATTTCTTTTGGATCTTTCACAAAAAATATTATTTCAAATTGCACCTATTTTCAAATCCAAGAAAATATTCATAAAAATTATATGGTAAGCGACAATAAGTTTGGTTGCTTACTAATGGTTCATTGGATTTCGTTCCACTAAATATAACATACAAGTTTGGTTCCAAATTGTTATTACTAACTATTATGTACTTCCAAGTGAATCTAATTCTGATCAAATGTAAAAAAAAAAAAAAATCATTTGTTTTTTTAATCTAAGTAGTAAATACAATTAGTTAAATATGGGACAGGAAAATCCGTTATCTATGGTGGAAAAAGGTTCAAAATATTTCATGTGATTTCTCTTGTCATAAACTCAAATTTAGAAAGAAAAAGAAAAGAGTTAATTAATTATTGCACACCATAAATTCAAAATTATTATTATTTACCTAATAAATATTGAACTATATATGCCAAGTAAAACTAATACAGTATGATGTAAGAAAACTAGCTATGGAACATCAAACTAAATTAGATTGAATAGATGTAATTGCCAAGTTACAATTCAAATTTCAAACATCATATTTTCCCTTATACATATACCATTTCGGTAACACCGGTATAAAGGGATCTAAATATAGCCTTTATTCCTCTAACGAGGTTACAATTTCTTCGAGTCGATATGTTCCCCTCATACACGGGGATATATTAAGTTCGGTGTATATATATATATATATTCAGGTCATTCGCCCTTACATGGGACCTCTTTACAACGGCAAACAGGCCTTCCGGAAGCTTCCCATCCGTTATATCCACGTTCCAAAACCATGATATTTTTCAGACCCGAAGCTTCTTTAACGTCAGTAAGATACTGTGCGAATCTTCGAGCACATTTGGGCCCACGAACCTACGGATTAATCATTCGACTCTCAGTTCGTCTTGTAATAAGCAGCTAAAGATACAGACTGTTCAGTCTCATAAAATCTTTGTAAGAAAGATGAATTTATATGTTACCAAATTTGAATTATATGGAAAATAAAAGCAGATATAACCATCTAGAAAATAGAATTCAAACACTTATATAACTATTAATGTTTAGATTTAACCAGTGATGATATAGCTAGACAATCGAGATCGAAAGAGCAAGTGAAGTAAAATTTATGAGTAAAAAAAATAGATCCAACGGCTTGTATTTAGGCTTGTCGATGGGTGGGAATTGCCCATACCTGGACCCATCCAATAGAAAACTTATCCGACCCGGACCCGACTCGAAAGGTCTGAGACCCGGACACGACCCGATGACACTAGATAGGTCGGATCCAGGTCCAATTTTTACCCCCGGGTATTCTACCAGAAAAATCCGTGCTCAAAATACTTTAATTTGATTTTGAGCACGGGTTTTGTCGGTAAACAAAAAAAAGAAAAGAAAATGGATTCAAGTAGAGTTTTGTGGAACGTATCAATAACCTAGACCCATACTGCGAGTTGTTTCAGACCATAAATAAACTCTAACACTCAGAAATCCGTTGGACAGGCGGATTCACAGAACATTACCCTTTGAAAATACCCACAGGTCTATACCCAAACAATACACGAAGTTTACCCGTGGGTATTTGCCCGACATGGACCCAACCCGAAACGTACCCGGCCCGTTGGGTCTCACTTTTTTGGACCCGTCGGGTATGCGATAGGGTCCAGGTGAAAAAAAATTGGTGGGTATTTCGTGGGTCCGGTTTGGGTCTGGATATTTCCCGCCCATTGACAGCCCTACTTGTATTGATGGGCTGAAAACTAGTAGATACCCATTAAATTATCTATCTATATATAGAAAAAGAAAGAGTTTTAGAAACACAAATGCACATACAGATACACGTCCTTGCACAAACAACCCAACTTGGTAGTAATTTCTACAGGACTACCTCAATTCTCAAAATTAGGCGTCTTATTTCCATTTCTATTTCGTTTTTCACTTACTATTGAGTAAATTCCCAAACATTTTATTGTATATTGAACCTGATCTCAGGTTTGAATTTGGTACAAGCATTTTATGCAGATCTACTTATCTCCAACTCAGAATCCAATACACAGCACGCCTCATCTCCAATATCGTTACTTATCTCGTAACTTATAAAAGATTTATTCACGGAAAATATCCTAAACTTAGTAAGATACCACTTCTGCACTTGTATATATGGAGGTATTACCATATAGCTAGAAAGATGACAAGTCCGGCTAATTTGTTGTCACATCTTAAATCCAACAATAAATGATCAAGTTTTACGTTTAAGCTCAGAATTTACATTATTCATCGGTTCTGATTTAATACTATTTTTTACATAATCGTAAGGTGCTTTAGCATATCTCCATGCATTATATCTTCTTTTACAACATCTCGAATAAAGCTGAGATCTTTGTTTCATTGTATATGAATGGGAGAGCAATAAAGCATGAGGGAAGATGATAGGTAGTCAATATATCTCATCTACTTGGACCTTGATATATCGATCATTTGAGCTATCCTATGAACGATGAACCCAAAAAAGAACTAAACTAATACAAGCTGCAACAAGATAATGCAATATCCCAAAATCAACACAATCCAGCTAAACTTCACATAATGTTGATTAACACTAAACCGAACAAAACAAACAAGTCAGCTTAATCCTCATGAATACTTCAACAATCAAAGACCGATAACCCTGATCATTATCTACACGAGATATTGCTGTAATGTCTTCTTAAAGTCCTATAATTAAAACTAAACAGAATGCCCAAGATCATAGGGCCTGTTTTGAATTTGGACAAAAACCAATCACTACGTCTATTAGTACTGAAATTCATAACAAGGTGTTGAGCAGTAAACAAGAAGGCCCCAATAAAATTCATGTAAAATAAATTTACAAAAATCAAAAAAACTAAAATTGAAAACCTGGCTGAGAGCACAGTGGAAAACAAGAGTGTCTTTGTCTTTGGTAGCTTCAATTAGAGTCGGTAATTTGTCCATAAAAGTGTCGCTAGCAAAGTGAAGCGAACCTGCTATGTGCCCATCATAGCTCCTCTCATCATCCCTAACAAATTAAATCCCCAAAAAATTAATCCAACAACAAAAATTATTAAATCAAAATTAAAAAAACCCATAAATTAATAAATACATGAAGAACATGACGTAAACCTGACGTCGACGATGGCTATATTAGGGCGGCGTTTAAGAGATAGAAGCTGAGAACCGTTGATGTATGTGATGCTCCGAGCCGCCATTTTTTCTTTTCTCGATCTGATGATGATGATGATGATGATCCTTTTGTTCATTCAATTCTCTGTCTAGTGTTTTTGGGCCTGGGCTGAAACTTGGGCAACCTTTTGATATTTCCGGCCCAATTTTGATATAGAGTTACTCGTTATTGGGCCGTGTCAACTTTCTAATTATCCTAAATGAAAAATAAAAGGAGAGAAAAAAAAAAAGAATAAAAACCATTTTTTTTTCTAAATATATTAATTTAGCTTATGAACAATTCGAACTAAGTCAATTACCCGAGTTTTTAATCCAAATCAAAATTAACGAGGGTTATAGATTGTATTTAAGTTAAATCGAGCTATATATACACCTAGTAAGATATGATCGAGCCAAATCGTAATTCAATTTACTTAAGGCTTAAGCGAATTAACTCTGGTTAAAACTTACCCCATATTACTAGTTTAAATTAAACCGATTGAAAGTGAATTTTTCGCCAAAATATAAAATTATGTAAAACCCAATAAATAAATTAGTTTGGCAATCATTTTATTGCTTTTCATTGTGTTTAATGATCAAATAAGAACAAAAGGGTAGACCCTATTCATTTTATAATGATTTAAGTTTCTTACAGAATAATAAAAAAAAACAAATATAATGTGATAGCAAACTCATAATGTGACAAATAATATAGTCACTTGATACACATATTTATTTCCATGTGGAAAATGATGATTTGAATTAATTTATTTTTTTAGATGTAAGAATAATTGTGTTCGATTGAAAATACTTTTCTTTTTATAGTTAACATTATTTTATGTTTAATGAATTTATAGAAAGGTCACTTCAACCAGTGCCAATAATTTTTTGTATTATTGGATTGCTATTTATTATAAAAGTTCGATCGATCAATAAAAGGAAACATGTCTTCTCATAGTTGTACTATTAGTAAAATTGGGTCACTTTAGTTTGTATGTTTCCTAGTCTTGTTTAACAAAAAAAATGACACAATAATTGTTTATTTTACTAAAGGAAAACATAATTATGAAAGGAATAGATCTGAAATGTCTTAATTAATGACAATAGACGTCTCCTTTTTTTTTTTTTGGATGACGAGGGAAACCCGCAGCCGCTATCGTTAGGTGCGCACTGAGTAAACCCCGCTCTTGTGTAATAGCCTGCAAACCACACAAGAGAGGTAAACCAGCCTAGGTTGCTCATAGCTGACAGGCTCACAGTAGAGAAGGCAAATAGGCATTTCCTCATCAGGTTTCGAACTCGTGACCTAGGCCACAAGTTCAAATGCCCTTACCATCTCTACTGGGGGTTGCCCCCATGACATCTCCTTTTCTTTTCGAATGGTCTGCACCACATATGTTTTTTTTTTCTTTAATTTGCATAGAGTAATCTTCACAAATACATTTAAATTTCACATGGGGTTATATTTTACAAGGGATTTTTAGTGTTTTTTGCAATTAGAATTTTACAAGGGATTTTTAAGTTATATTTTTTTCACATGGGGTTTAATGCAATTTAAAATTTTCACAGAGGGTTTTATGCTATATTTTTTCACAGGGGATTTCATGCAGTTTAAAATTTTCATAGGGGGTTTTTAGCCTATATTTTTTTCACAGAGAGTTTTCAGCAATAAAATATTTCATATGGGGTTATTTACATTTATCCCTAAAACAAATAAAAAAACAAAGTCAATATAAACACCAATATATATATATAAAATACAAGCATTTAATAATTAAATATAAATTCATTATCAGCAAATAAATATTTAAATATAAGAATCATTTTCAAATTTCAAAACAAGTGTAAATTTCTAATAAACCATCAAATATCACAATCAGGATGTCTCATCAATAATTTCACCCAAGTTGCTACTTTTATCATAATTAAACTAATAAATTAAATTATATATATATATATAACAAAAACTATATTATAATGATGACCGGAACAAGATCGGGTTCTAATCCATAATGGGTATATGATAGATTTGAACCCGTCCCAAAATTCGGTTGATCTTGATTTTTGATACATGAACTCGAACCCATTGCCCTTTTTTGGACTAATACGATTCCACTGGAATGAGTTATCATTTTTTCAATTTCATTAATATCCCTATTGCTTAACACGGTCATGAAAAAGATAAAGCACATAACATATATCTTTCTCGCGATAGAAAAAAATAAACATTCTAAAACATATGCACAATTAAACATGATTTTGACAAAATATTTCACTTTATTGAATATCAATTGACAATTAAAACTCTCACACACTCATTCTTGAGTAGATTCAAGTATTCAACTATGTACATGACAACACAAAATAAAATTGCATTTCTTTTGTAATTTTTTCTATTTTTTTAGGGGCTTGGATGTTAAATCTATCACACTTGCACTTTGTTCTGGGCAAGTGGGACCCATCTCAAGAAACCCCAAAAAAAGTAAATTAAGATTGAAAAATACATTATAATATTAAGGATTGATTAAAATAATACTTTAAAATTAACTCCAACATTCCGGTGTTAAAGAATGGTCTCTTTTATTGTCCATGCAATAATGATAGACCATGTAGTGACTTTGTACCCATTGCATAGCCCTAGACTGCTGGCGGCTCAGCCCGCCGGAGCGGAATGGCGAGGCAGAGATGGGGCGGCACCATGACGGAGAATAGGCTGAGCAACCACTAGCTTTGAAATTTGTGAATTTTCCGACAAAGGGTTGGTAACGATAATCGGCTTTGTATTTTCCATTTTCGGTTGCCCAAGACGATGCATCCCATATCGACCCATAAACCCACATTGGCCTTAAGGGAAATGTTGTAACACTTTTCCTTTGGTACCTTCTTATTGGCACATCATCGACAAAAAATCTAAAGAAATATAGATAAAATATGTACAAATTAGAATGGAATAATTTAGATCATATGATTTTGCATGGATTTTGTGATTGTATAGAATACTTTAGGTGGGATTTTGTTTTCATATTTTACTAAGATTGGATAGAAATTTTTAAGTTGTGGTCGAAAATATAAAGAAAGAAATTAGTGACTAGTAAATGGAACTTGAAATTGGTAGCAAAAGAAAAAGAATATTGATAGGTACACTAATAAGTAAGGGTATTCAGGTAACTTAATAAAATAATTTATGTGAGGAGAATATTAATATATTTATATGTTCATTTTGTGGTGTATGTTGAGACCTTGCGCCCTGGCCAGTCAGACGAGCCATGGCCCAAGAAAGGTCCTATAAATACGACTTTCGTAAAGGTGGAGGATATAATCTGGTTTACACTCTAAAAACTAAAAATACTGAATACCTGATCCTATCAAATTAGGTACATACGCAACTTGAAGTTATTGAACACAGTCTCCAATCTAATAACATATTTCCTAATATGTTCGTAGATCGAATTAGATCTCATCCTCACATGTTATTCACGTGATACATATTTAATTTCACATTTAAATAACTAATAGAATGATGAAGAAAATAAATCTTAGCTTACATGATCTCAAAGGGAGTCCATAATATGGCATAATGATGGAAAAATTGAGTGGGATCAAACCATAAATGAAATTTCATCTCTCTCCCAATAATTCTACCATCACCACTTCCTCGGACATACACATTTGTTTGAAGTGTATAAGGTTTCCCAAATGTTGTCCCTAGAAACTCCATGTCCACTTCATCATGGTACCCCGGGTGGGCTTCATTGTTTGAAAGCTGCAAAAAATTAAAATACTTTGTAACAACATATTTACTATTTATACATTAGGCATTGAAAATATTGCATTTTTCGTTCCATAATTTTGTAAGAGTTCAATTTCATTCTCTTCGATTACATATTTATCGTATTTAATTGCATGTCTTCAAAATATCTTAGGTGTTGTCCCACCATTCAAAATCTAACAATTAGTCAAAGTTATCGATTTTTGTGAAAAAAATTATGCGTGAATATACTCGCGCATGGATTATATTCAACACTACAATATTTTATTCAGTATCACGTGTTGTGTATAGAATTTCCTCAAAAAGTTTGATCAAAATGTTGACTTAAGGAGCTGATTGTTAGATTTTTGGATAATAAAACTAAATAAGAGACGTTTCAAAAATTATAAATTCAATGTGAGAAAATAATAATAAATAAACAAAAATAAATTCGTATTAAGTTATGAGATAAAAATTACAAGTTTCACCATAGATACATTATTTACATGACATTTATTTTAAGTACAAAGTTACTATTATATGTAACATAAAATTCTTACATAGAAAGCTGTAATAACTCCAGCAGTATAACCCGGTTGGAGCTTAATGGATGCTCCAAAATACCCAGATCGAAACGGTTTAACCGACTTGAACCCACTTCCTATACCAAAACAAATGATTCAATGACCAAAAAGTAATAGAAACTAAGCATAAACTTGAAAAAAAAAAAACCTGAGTTTCTATCAAGCCAAATAGTGACTCCATTGTTGTCTACACTTTGGTGATTAGGACCCCAAAGATTTCTATAACCCTCATAAAAGCTCATGGACTTGAACCGGTTACTCGGGTAGTAGCCCGGTGAGGGTGGCCATTGGCCGGCAATGGCTAATAATGGAGCAATGAGAAAGATGGTGATAATAAAAGGAAGAAAGTGAAAAGCCATGATATGAAATTGATCAAATGGATGTGATAAAAGAGAGATTATGAGGAAGTATGGGAGTACATTTGCTATTAATAACAAGATTGGTGGGTCCTAGTATGGCTATATTTTGAGGTGCTTCACATTCACTCATTTGATCTCATGTATATTTCTAGTTATTATAGAGTCGTTGACGTTCGAGAGAATAATCTGATTCATTGTGGAAAATATTGAAAATAAAATTAGGCAACTATGAAAATAAAATTAGGCAACTATAAAAATAAAAGAATTTACGGGGTTTAGTGAATAGAGTTCATATACACTATTGCATTACGGTGCGTTTGGATCGATGGATTTGGATTTGAGGAGTGGATTTGGAGGAAGGATTTCAAATGACACTTGAAATGGTGTCATTTGAAATCCACCGTAGTTGTGGAGAAAAGAGCTTAAAATGAATGGCGAGGGATTTGAAATCCATCATCATCGAAACGAACTTAAATAGATTTATTTATGAATTTGAAATTCATGAATTTCAAATCACTCGATCCAAACACACCCTTAGAGATTCGATACTGATTTCAAAGTTACGTGTTGATGGATCCTGCTAATAGCGAGTGTATTTTTATGGTTTAATTAAGCGGTTATATAAGCATAGTATTAATTTTATCATTATCTTGGGATGTATAGTGAGGCCTTGCCCAATAAAGGTAGTATAGAAATACCACTTTAATGATGAAAAAAGATCATATCTTGTTTACAATTTAAGAACTAGAAAAGATATTTAATGCTCCTTGAGTCTTTCAAGGTCTATACGAAATGAGAATTACATATAGACTTGATCTTTGATAGATACATAGGCAACTTGAAAGGACCAATTAGGGGTGTTCACGAGTCGAGCTCGAGCCGAGCTGGGCCAAAAATTCGAGCTTGAGCTCGAGCTCGAGCCACAATTTTCGAGCTCGAGCTCGACGAGCTGCAGAAAGTGAGCTCGAGCTCAAAAAAATAATTTTTTTAATAAAATAATATATTTTTTTTAAAAATATATATATTTTTTAAAAAAATTATTATTAATTTTATATTTATTCATATATTATTAAATAAATATTATTATTTATACATATATTATTATAATATATCATATTATATAAAAATATATGAATAAATATTTATTTTTTATATATTAATTAAAAATTAATTTTTAATTCCAGCTCGCGAGCCGTGAACAAGCTATTTTAGGCTCGAGTTCGGCTCGATTGGAAGCTCGGCTCGATTGGAAGCTCGGCTCGTTAGGCTCGAGCTCGAGCTCGAATTTTTTCGAGCTCGAATCGAGCTATTTTCGAGCCGGCTCGCCGAGCTCGCGAGCCAGCTCGACTCGTGAACACCCCTAGGACCAAGACCAGCCCAAAAGCTAATAACATACTTACTAGTCTATTGTGAATTGGATTAGATATCATCCACACGTATTATTTAAGTGATACATATTTAGCCATCCATCACGTTTTAAACGAGAGATGGTCAATTTTTTTTTTTTTTATGACAAGGGAACCCGCAGCCGCTACCGTTAGGTGCGCACTGGGTAAACCCCGCTCTTGTGCAATGAGAGATGGTCAATTTGTTTATATAGTGGGAATGTAAGTAACAATTATTAATATCAATTTGGAGATATATCTACCCGTGAGAGTCCTTTATTTATTGTACTTCATTTGTAATAGACTCAAATATCTCATTATAAAAAAGGAGAATTTCATTTTACCCCCTCCACAATGTAGTTGGTGTCACTTTGCCCCCTCAATTTATGAAAACATACACTTTGGCCCTTCAAGTAAGACTACATAAGATCCGTGCTGGTAAAATATATTAAAATATTTACATTAGTTTTTGTGTAAAATATTTTCTCATATATTTTATTTTTTTATATTTATCATTTTCTAATTTAATTAGATTTACCTTAACAATCAAGTCCTCTAATCATATATATCACTCATAATTAATACTATTATTAACGGAATTTTCTTTGATCTAATCTAACATGTAGTAAAATGATGTTTTCAAAGCTTAGTGCATTTTCTTTAATGGAGTGGGACATAATATCCATATATTGAGTTCCAAAGATACTATTTAAATTTCTGCCTTTAGACACATAATACACATAAATTCATGAAATTTACAAATTTAGACTAGAATTTGTACGTGTGATAACAATGTTTTTAGACGTTGATTTGTCAATAAACATAGTCCATATTCTTTATTTCTAAACAATTGTGTTTTACATTGTTTTGTCACTTTGTGTGTCGTTTATTCGACATCACGGGTCCCATAACTGTGATTTGATAGCTTCATTAAATAAATGCGAAATTGATAATTTGATTGATTTAAAAGTTTAGACTCCTTAACTTTTTTCCTTTCATATAGGGATGACAATGGGGTGGGTTCGGGGCGGGTAATGCTGGGTCAATCCGATCAGAATTTTTAGGACCCAAACCCGCCCCAAACCCGGTAATATCCGGTTCCGCCCCGGACCTGACGGATACCCGCCGAGTCCGGGTCCTACCCGATGGACTCAGTTAAAATTTGACTTTTTTCAATTTTTTATCAGAAATATACTTAAAACTAATATAAATAATACAAAACCAATATAAACTAAAATATATAAAAAAAACATTCAACACACTTAAGTCATTCACAAATAAGACAAATTAAAATAGGTAAAATAATTCAAATTTTCTCCAAAGTCCAAATTTGAAAACAAATCAAATACCAAATAAATATCAATTAAATAAAACATCTAGGAGGCCTCAATAATAATTTCTTCATCTTCCTCCACATCTAACATCGTAGGACAAGCATCCAAATCTTTAATTCTTATTGATTTTATAACTTTATTATATTATAATAATAAAAAATATAAAATATATAAATTCTATGTTAACGGGGCGAGTCCGGGTCCGGGACGGGTATATGTTGGACCCGGACCGCCCCGGACCCGCCCGGGTCTTGATTTTTTATACCCGACCCCATTTTTTTGGACCCGGACCCAGCCCCATCGGGACGGGTCCAATACGGGCATTTAAATTACCCAGCCCCATTGCCATCCCTACTTTCATATCGATAATAATGTAGAAATATATAAATGTTAACTATAATTACATGTCATTAAAAAAAAACCCTACTTGATCTACTCAAATTATTGTAGTAAATGAGAAATATTTCATTTTTTTAAAAGAGATTTTGATCAATAGGAACTTCTTTGACGTAAAAGAAATTCAAGATAGAAGTTAGGAAGAGATAAAAATTAATCAGTGAAATTAAAAATTGATTATATATCTAATCAATAGTTAATTTAATACGATTTCTTTTTAACAAAGAATTATCGTTAAATTGCGAAAAAAATTCAAATTAATTTAGGAACATATCCACTTGAATTTGGTGAAGTGTAAGAGTGTGAGCAATAAATAATTTAACCTAACTCACCAAAGAGCAATAAATTGGATTTTACATGACATTGATTTGTGTTGAATTGGACATTATTATCACATTTTTTTTTTCCCATCATTTGGGACCTTATTTCTGTGACTTTTTAGGATTTGCCAGATAGAAAAATTGACTTTTGTTTGTAATTTGATTTTTTGCTGCATTTAATACTTAGAATTTCATAATTTTAGATATCTGACTATGAATTAATTTCGGAATTTTAAGAATTCAAGTTGCCATTTTTTTATATTCCGAAAATTCGGTAATTTCACTTTTAGATTTCGATTGAACATTCCATAACGAACAAATTCATTAAAATTAATTAACTACAAGTTGATTTCTAACTAAAATTAGGAAATTTAAAAAATTGATATAATATATAAAAAGTGATATATAACATCGTATAAAGGTACATTGTCACAAGATAGGGACATGACGATGTGAACAATTACCAACCATTTTGATCTTATTAATCATAATTATGTTGATTATTTAATACTAATTAATCAATGTAGGACGGTTGCTCATTTTCAGTATTTTCACCTTCGATTATATTTTTCGTTTTTATTTAAATTTTGTACTATTACAAATAATAAAACTTGGGTAATTTTATTCTATTAACATACAATAAAAGTGCTCATACATTTTTCTAAAAAAAAATCATTAATGATTAATACATAATGATTAGATAAAGTGAGTTTTATAATTAAAAACTTCTTTTTTTGATAAAATTATAATATAAAAACTTGGAAAGTACATATGTGATGAAATGATTAAATAATGTCTGCCGACAAATTTAAGCATGCAATGGAACAAGCTCAAACCACAGTCGGTGTAATTTTTTGACTTAAAAGATTTTTTTTCCAAATAAGCACTGTTATTTTCTCTAATTAATCTAACATTTCCCGAAAAGTAAATACTATTTTATGTGATGCAAATGATACCATATATGAACCAATCTCGCTAACTTTTTTCATTATATATAAGTATAACACATAAAAAAAATCTAGCTAAATTTCAAATTTATTGTAGTTATTTATTAATTTTGAAATATATGTGGTTGTTGAGTTTATCTTTATCAAAAGAATTCATAGAAAGCCAAAAATTTAGGTAAAAGGAAAGTTGTACACGTTTAAAAAGCCAAAAAAATATGAAAATTGAATAAAATAAAAATATCACTTGTCCCATGTTTAGACTATATGATATGGATTCAAAACTTACTTTTATACCTCCTATAAGTGGTGAATATGGTTTAAATGTTCAATAAATTCAAAAAATTATGTTTGAACTTAATTTAACATCTATTTGCACCAAATACAAGTGGACCCAATTAGTTTAAAAAATTTATATATATTTTGTCATTTTGATTAATTGGGTCGAACTTCGTACTTAATGAAAATACCATGAAATATTAGAAATTAGAACCAAATATAATATACTATTTGTTAAATTATTATTTCTTAATCAAATAACACTTGTGGGCTCTCAGATGAAACCAATCTATTTGGGCCGATATTTTGCTTATCTTAGTCATGGGTTTTTTACATTTTTGGTCCAAATAATGAAATAAAATTGTGGGCTTTTGATGATTAAGCAAGAATGGTGCTATAAACTTTCATATAACAGTGAATATTGTTCAATACATTCAAAAATACAATGAAACAAACACAAGAGCAAATACAAGAACACAACATTGGTGAAAAAACGAAAATTTCGAGACGATTTTGCCAACAAAAATTACAGTAAACGAAAAACGAGAAAACACATTCATCAAATACTCGAGCCTCCCAAATCCCTCGAACGAAAGCACAAATCCCGCGTCTTGAGGGAGGCCCGAAAATAATACTAATCATTAACATACCCAAAACCAGGCTTGTTTATTCATATGCAACTATAATACTATATGATTTCGACAAAAAATCAATTTTTTCGAGCCCACATACTTACCTTACGCTTTAGGCTTGAGAATTTTGACAGTCTCCCAAGTGAAATCAGCCTCATCACGGCCAAAGTGACCATAAGCAGCAGTTTTCTGGTACCTGAAGTTGCCTCCTCTTTTCAAGTCCAGGTTAATGGCAATCATTCCTGGCCTAAAGTCAAAGTTCTCTTTAATAAGTGCCAAAATATCCTTATCCGGGATTGTACCTGTTTTGTATGTCTCAACAAACACAGAAAGTGGTTCAGCTACACCAATAGCATACGAAACCTGCACAAGGCACCGACGAGCAAGTCCTGAGGCCACAACGCTCTTTGCAGCCTGCCTGACAATATAGGCACCACTCCTGTCCACCTTGGTGGGGTCCTTTCCAGAGAAAGCGCCCCCGCCGTGGGCCCCCCACCCACCGTAGGTGTCGATAATTATTTTCCTGCCGGTGAGGCCCGCATCTCCGTGTGGGCCACCGATGACGAATCGACCCGATGGGTTGAGGTGGAAGATCGTCTTGTCATCGAGGTACTGAGCTGGGATCACGGGCTTGATCACGTGCTCTTTCAAGTCGGCAGCAATTTGGTCATTCGTAACAGTCTCGTCGTGTTGAGTTGAGATTAGGACGGTGTGAACTCTAATAGGTACCATAGCCCCACCGTCGTTTTTGTACTCAACGGTGACTTGTGTCTTACCATCAGGTCTCAACCATGGGCAGGTTTTGTTCTTTCTCACTTCAGTGAGCTTGGCCCCGAGCTTGGTGGCGAGGACATGAGTAAGTGGCATGAGCTCTGGTGTTTCGTCAGTGGCGTAACCGAACATGTGGCCTTGGTCACCAGCTCCGATTTCCTCGGGTTTCTTGGTGAGATGACCATGAACACCCTGAGCAATGTCAGGGCTCTGTTGTTCGATGTTGACAAGGACCTTGCAGTTGTCAGCATCTAGGCCAACATCAGGTGATATGAAACCAATGCCTCTGCACGTGTCACGAACTATCTTCTCATAGTTGACGTTAGCCTTGGTCGTGATCTCGCCAAAGACCATCACCATGTTAGTCTTTGTGCATGTTTCACAGGCAACTTTGCTCTCTGGATCCTGCTCTAGGCAAGCATCAAGAATGGCATCCGAGACTTGGTCGCAGAGCTTGTCGGGGTGACCTTCATTGACTGACTCTGAGGTGTATAGGAAGGTTTCCATATTTTTTCTGAAAATAATTGCAACAGATGAGTTAGTTAAGGTGGTATATGCTAAAACTTTAGAAATTTGTTAAAAACAAAAGTAATAAAGTAGGTTTCTTTGTATAAGCAACAACAATTTGCTCACAAAGTATATCAAGAAGTAGAAAAAGTACTCAAAATTGTTTTCTAGCAATTCAAAAATGAGTGGCCCTTCTGAGTAGCGTTTTATAATTTACATAATAAACTCCAGAACAATCTACAGCTACGCCATGAGTTTAAAGAGTGCATTTTATTGTTCAAATATCTAATCAACAATAAGACCTCGTCTAGCAGATAATAAGGCTCTATTCGATTCTACGATTTTGGTGAGGAAAAGGAAAAACGAAAATGAGAATGATGAAAAACTGAAGCGTAAGGTACCAAACATTGCCTAAAGGAAAAAAACTCTTAATTTCAGAGTTGAAGAACTCAAATATTTTCTCAACTATGAAACAACAGAAACCACATTTTTACAATCTAATTACAGCACTAGAGTTATCCAAATGTCGCTCAACCTAATTTATGTTAAGAGGAGCAGCGCAGAAACATAGCAATGCAGATTCCACATACATCTACGAAGCTGTAACAAAAATTCAAATAGCGCCATATATGTTCGACAATAATCCTCCAAGACGATCACGCATCTCATAAACCATCAAATTTAACGAAATTTATACAGTAAAAATGCAGATCCTTCAACAAAAGCTCATAATGCTCAACAATATATGAATCTCTTGGTGAATACAACATCGTAGAAGCACAATTCTTTACCAAATCAAAAAATGAATGAAAAAATTGTGGATCTAAGCAACACGAAAAGAATAATCATAATAAATCTAAGTCAGTTCGCGAGCTTACCTTCGTGTATTACGAGATCTGCAAATTTGAATGAAGCAAAATCGAAGCGCAGAGAAATTGAATGAAATGAATGAATATGATATTTTCGAAAATGTTGAGGCCGGGTATTTATAGGGGCCCGGATGACTCGCGCTCTTTCTCTCTCTAGTTCCATTGGGTGCCAGCTGGCAATCGAAGTGTTTTCAACGGTGGAGATTGGTTTAATTTTTTTGGAAATTTAAAACAGTCAACTGTCAAAGTTAGGTATTTTATGCATTAGAGAGTTGTACCCTGTGAATCACGGATTGTACGCGGGTTGGTGAAATGGTATTTCGGTAAGCGACTCAAGTCTTGGTCTTATTTCTCTGTAAAGATAATTTCAAAATTATTGCACATATTTAGGTCAAATAATAATTATTACCAAATATTATCCCGAAAAAGGGAAATCACATATAACTTCATGTTCAATGAATCTGGTCTATATTTTATAATTTTTGTTTTCATGTGGAAAATTCAAGAAACATGTATTTGAATATTCTATTTTGAATAATATTTTTTTTATAAAAAATAATGGTAAACGAAGGGTTGAATAACGAAAGGTCGTTGTTTCAACTAAATAATTATCATTGAAAAATAGTGCATGTTTCGTGTTAAATTTTTTTATGAGTTTTTGTTTATATAAAAGAAATTCATTTAACTAAATAATCCGAAGCATTTTAATTAAAAAAATTTAGTGTTTTTTTGGTAAATTAGTATCATATATGGATGGATTTTAAAGAATTTAATCACGTGGAATTTTCGAAAGTTGGTAGAAATTGAGTGATTGAATTGCTTCATCGACTACCTACAAATGGGTTGGTGGATTGTGACTAGTAGTATGTCTGGTTAACAAGTGGTCACCTACCTTATACCATTAATTTTTTTTTTCCCACTTTTCAATATAGATAATTTAATTTGTAATTTATTGGCATATTGCTCAATTGAGGACCCCTTAAGGACACATGAATTATTTTATAATATATTGGGATTAATGGGTTATTTTATACTAGTTTAACAAATTTAATATGTTATATACCATATATTAAGAAAATTCGGGGTGGTGAGTCGGTGATGATAAGCACTAATCTGATCCTACGATATATGTCACGTCAGTTCTGTTAGACTTGTTGTAGCATAGAATTTCATTATATGAGAGGGGTGGGGAAGATAAAAGACGTGTTCATGATTTCATTTAATTGAAAAGTCAATTTTCTTGTGAATAATTTTGAATTGTCAAAGTTTGTGAGAAGTTTAACGAGGGTAGAATGGTATAAAGCTTTTCTCTCAATCAAATACTTATGATGGTAGCTTATTTAGTAATTCTAAGGAATTTTCATAAATCAAAATGGATATTGTGAAGAGTGAATAGTCTACATTTTAGACATTTTTTGAGAAAACAAATTAATGCATGTAAGTTGCGACGAAGAGCATCCAATAGTAGTTTTACATTTCATCAATTTGATTAGTACATATTGTTAGTCAAAGTATTTTAGTTTATACTTTGTCTTATATTTTGGTTCAATACATTTATAGCTCTAACCCTTTATATTGTGTGTATATATATACTTGTAACCATTATAGTATTATATATATATATATAATAAATACAATATTACTAGATTAAGAACACTGATATGGTATCAGTCACCGATAAAATCGATTATGTGATGTCGTCTACTGCCCTCATGAGATCCACCGCCTCCATATCGCTCGTCACCTCCGACATGTGCGCCACCATTGCGTCCCCCTCTCTCGGCCGCCTTAAGCTCTAATTGAGCCGATCACAAGCCGAGCTCGAGTAGTTTGAATATTTTGTATATGTTTTTGTTATTTTTTGCTAATCAAGCCGAGCTCGAGCTCGAGGTTTCAAAATTTATCGAACACAAACAGTTGTTCAAGCTTGATTTGGTAAATTATCGAATCGAACTCGAACCGATCTTTTAACGATCGAGCTCGAGTATCGAGTAGCTTGATTCAATTTTCAGCCCTATTCCAGATGTCGGC
This sequence comes from Verbascum thapsus, assembly GCA_963669365.1. Taxonomy (NCBI): domain Eukaryota; kingdom Viridiplantae; phylum Streptophyta; class Magnoliopsida; order Lamiales; family Scrophulariaceae; genus Verbascum; species Verbascum thapsus. The sequence continues at coordinate 21,451,892 of OY770104.1, forward strand.
CCATAGGTCACAAACCACCATAGTTCCACGGCCACCATAGTTTCCACTACCATCGATCATCTCCTCTCCGACTTTCTCAATGTTGTCACCCAACCCCATTTTTCCAACCCTAACCCTACCCGAACCCTAGTTCCTCATCCACCTAGGCCTGACATTGGGTGGGCCAGACCCAGAACTTTGGGTCTGGGTCCGGACTCAGACCCAAAATAAATGATTGGGTCTGGACCTCCACCCACACCCTCTCTACCTCCCATGTAAACCCTAACCCAAGCCCGAACCCTAACCTAACTCATAAACACTCGGGGCCCCACCCAAGACCTAACCCTAGTTCTCACTCTCTAGTCTCTACTACCACAACCCTAGCGCCACCGACCCTCGTGGCTCTTTAGGCGCCACCAACCTCTGACATAGCTATTAGATGGATATGAATAAAGTCAGGTAACTTGAATGGTCCAAGCTGGATAAGTAATTAAGTATGCCATTAAAGGCTAAACCATGCATTTCCTAGGCTAATTTAAATGTAGCTATCAAGTCCATTTAGCTCAATGGAGATATGAAATAAACATTTAGAAAATAAATCAAAATTAGGAATTACTTGACTTATTTTGTTGTGTAACATCTTACAAACTCCAATGCGATTGATCAAATTTAGCAATAATTTATTTTCCACTTATGAGACCATAAAAGAATTCTGAATATTCATATAACCATGTAGATATTGAAATTTTGCAACCAATCAAATCATGCCACGTGGAAATATTGACCAATCAAAAGTCGTCTACGACAAATGATATTTATCTATTTAAGTTAATTTATGGATAATTATCAAATCAAGTTGATTTTTGGATAATATCTAGAAGATCTATCTAGATCTTCTATCAGCCAATCAAATGGCTCCAAAATTATGATAATTATTTATTAAATTAAATGGATAATTATCAATGGATTCCAAATTATCCATAACTCTTCCATCCTACACCTATAAATAGGATCCTTTGGAGTTCATAAATTACACAGACAGAAGTTCATTCAAAAAGCTAGAGAAGACGAAGGAAGCTCTCCAAATTCTCTCTACGAAAATTCTTCAAATACAAAGAAGATTCAAGGCGTTCTAGGCAATATTCAAGACTTTCTAGGCGAGACTCAAGGCGTTCTAGGCGATATTCAAGGCGTTCTTGAAGATATTCATCAAATTATAGCGTTTGATTCGTAATTACGGTGCTAAACCTACGAATTAACGTTATAGAAATTCAAATCAAATTCAAGGAAGATCAAAGTCACAAAGTCAACCTTGAAGATATCAAATTCCATATCAAATTCAACGTTTGATCCGAGATTAAGCTGCCAAGCCCTCGAATTAACGTTATAAACATTCAAGTCAACGTTGGAGAAGATCAAAGAAGCAAAGTCAACTCCAATATTCAAGTCAACATATTTTGAAGGAAGAATCAGAGGATTAGAATAGAGATTTGTACCCCATATTTCATTTTGATTTATATAAATTTCATTTGTCACAATTTTTGTGTTTCTTGATTTTCAGAATTACAAATTTGTTGTGTACAAATTTTTGGCACGCCCAGTGGGACCATCTCTACCTCTCATCTCTTCACTTCAACAAGTTCAAATGGATGCTCAAATCAAAGCTATGAAGATAGTGGAATCCAAGATGATCATCTCAAATCCTTCAAACTCCACGAGTGAAGTCATTGGCATCACCACAAGAAGTATGCCCATGAAGCTACAAACATCTTCAAAGGTGGTTCCCCTATTTGAGCATGTTGAGGATGACGCATTCCGTTTTGGTGATGAAATCAATCATGATGAAGCGAAGTATTCATCCCCACAACGTTCTACATCAAGTGACTCAAACATCGCATGTGTCATGATGACAAATGTTACCACTCCGGAGGAGCAAATTGCAAACTTGACAAAAGCTGTTGAAGGATTAACGAAGCATGTTCAAGAGCAAGCCACTCTAATTGCAAAGTTGATGAAGAAATCAGACAACGTGGATGCCATGCACGAAACTGAAAAACAAGTTGAGGCGCAAGATGAAGTTGAGGCGTCAAAGAATCAACATCTAGTTGAGAAGGAAAAATCCATTGTCGAGGAGCTTCAAGTTTCAAGTGATGGGACGATTCCAGCTGCTCGACTTAAGGAGTTTATCATGAGTACTATCCAAGACAATCGCGATGGGAGATCCAAGATGCATTTAACTTATGTCAAGCCATATACTCGAAGAATTGATAATTTGAAGATGCCAACTGGTTACCAACCCCCAAAATTCCAGCAATTTGATGGCAAAGGAAATCCAAAGCAACATGTGGTGCACTTTGTTGAAACATGCAATGATGCTGGAACTTATGGCGATCAACTAGTCAAGCAATTTGTTAGATCACTGAAAGGCACTGCATTCGACTGGTACATTGATCTTGGTGCTGACTCAATCAACAGCTGGGAGAAATTGGAGCAAGAGTTTCTCAATCGCTTCTATAGCACCCGTCGCACAATCAGCATGCTTGAACTCACCAATTCTCGTCAATTGAAGGATGAACCAGTCATTGACTACATTAATCGTTGGAGAAATTTGAGTCTTAACTGCAAAGAAAGATTACATGAGTCCTCTGCTATTGAAATATGTATTCAAGGGATGCATTGGGGTCTTCGATACATCCTTCAAGGAATTCAACCGACAACGTTTGAAGAGATGGCCACTCGAGCACATGATATGGAGTTGAGTATAACCGGAAGTGGAGTTGACAAGTCATATATACAAGAGCCTTATAGACAAGAAATCAACAAATGGGGCAAGCCATTCACAAATGCTTCTGATGATGAGCCCATATATGATAGTGATGAACATGTGGAAGAAAGTGACGATCAAGATCGTCATCCAAACTTTGACTAAAGATGCTAAATCAACGCTCCTCGATAAGAGCATAAACTGTCATCAACGCTCCTTGATAAGAGCATAAACTATCAACAAGTTTCCTTGATAAGAGTTTAAAACAAAATCAAATCAAATCAAATGAAGCACTCCTTGACACGAGTATAAAAGGTCTACATGTCAAATCAAATCAAATGAAGCACTCATTGACATGAGTATAAAAGGTCTACATGTCAAATCAAATCAAATGAAGCACTCCTTGACACGAGCATAAAAGGTCTACATGTCAAATCAAATGAAATTCTCCTTGACACGAGCATAAAAGGTCTACAAGTCAAATCAAATCAAATGAAGCCCTCCTTGACACGAGCATAAAAAGTCTACATGTCAAATCAAATCAAATGAAGTTCTCCTTGACACGAGTTTAAAAGGTCTACAAGTCAAATCAAATCAAATAAAGCTCTCCTTGACACGAGTTTAAAAGGTCTACAAGTCAAATCAAATCAAATGAAGTTCTCCTTGACATGAGTATAAAAGGTCTAGAAGTCAAATCAAATGAAGTTCTCCATGACACGAGTATAAAAGGTCTAGAAGTCAAATCAAATGAAGTTCTCCTTGACACGAGTTTAAAAGGTCTACAACTCAAATCAAATCAAATGAAGTACTCCTTGGCACGAGCATAAAAGGTTTACAAGTCAAATCAAATCAAGTGAAGTTCTCCTTGGCACGAGCATAAAAGGTCTACAAATCAAGTCAAATCAAATCAAATGATGTCCTCCTTGACACGAGCATAAAAGGTCTACAAGTCAAATCAAATCAAATGAAGCCCTCCCTGACACGAGCATAAAAGGTCTACAAATCAAATCAAATCAAATGAAGCCCTCCTTGACACGAGTATAAAATGTCTACAAGTCCAACCAAATCATGTACTCCAAGCCTTGAAAAGTATAAACTAAATATGGCGCCTCTATAAAAAAAAAATTTTTGAACTACGTTATGACTTGATCCCTTTTACTTAGGGTACGTAGGCAACTTAAATATATCTAAGTTCAGTCATAAATTCAAATCAAATCATATTCTCTCGATGGAGTGACGTCACTCATTCAAAAGAATTTTGAAAGAAAGATCTCACCGTGACATGGGGGCATGTTAATCTCGTTGTGACACAAACAACTTGCGGTGGAAGCCAACAAAGTATTTTCGAGAAGACACCAAACTATGCGAAAGACTTTCATGGTATCAAAGCTCAAATGGAGGCTATTCTTAAGGCATAATTTTTATGTTGAGACGTTGCGACTCATCCACTACGAAGTATGCTTTGAAATAACCAAACTTCCGTGAACGAGTCTCAAGGGGGCATTTGTAGATATTGAAATTTTGCAACCAATCAAATCATGCCACGTGGAAATATTGACCAATCAAAAGTCGTCTACGACAAATGATATTTATCTATTTAAGTTAATTTATGGATAATTATCAAATCAAGTTGATTTTTGGATAATATCTAGAAGATCTATCTAGATCTTCTATCAGCCAATCAAATGGCTCCAAAATTATGATAATTATTTATTAAATTAAATGGATAATTATCAATGGATTCCAAATTATCCATAACTCTTCCATCCTACACCTATAAATAGGGTCCTTTGGAGTTCATAAATTACACAGACAGAAGTTCATTCAAAAAGCTAGAGAAGACGAAGGAAGCTCTCCAAATTCTCTCTGCGAAAGTTCTTCAAATACAAAGAAGATTCAAGGCGTTCTAGGCAATATTCAAGACTTTCTAGGCGAGACTCAAGGCGTTCTAGGCGATATTCAAGGCGTTCTTGAAGATATTCATCAAATTATAGCGTTTGATTCGTAATTACGGTGCTAAACCTACGAATTAACGTTATAGAAATTCAAATCAAATTCAAGGAAGATCAAAGTCACAAAGTCAACCTTGAAGATATCAAATTCCATATCAAATTCAACGTTTGATCCGAGATTAAGCTGCCAAGCCCTCGAATTAACGTTATAAACATTCAAGTCAACGTTGGAGAAGATCAAAGAAGCAAAGTCAACTCCAATATTCAAGTCAACATATTTTGAAGGAAGAATCAGAGGATTAGAATAGAGATTTGTACCCCATATTTCATTTTGATTTATATAAATTTCATTTGTCACAATTTTTGTGTTTCTTGATTTTCAGAATTACAAATTTGTTGTGTACAAACCCATATGCCCATAGAGCAATACAATGATCAAAATTTGAAATACATAGCTGATAGCTTCAATTTGGTTTCACAGTGTCATCTAATCCTATCAAAAACACTATAATTTATTAAAAATGACTGTTTGCAAGAGCCCTGAATTTCCCAGCAGGCACAAAAAGGCCGAAAAGTGTGGTTTTTCGGGTCTTTATAACGTCAATAGCAGCAATTTGGTTAACTACGCACAATCAACACGAAAATAAGGAAAATAAACAAATAAATCAGGAATCATGCAATTTACAAGCACAATATTCCGAATTTTCTATTACATATACCTGTGATTCTGCATGGGGAAGACAAAGGCGTAGTTCAAGGCTTGAAGCGCAAGCATAATCATCAATCGACTCGAAGAATGTTGTTGTGTACACTATCTCGGGTAACTGACTCCCTTTGAGGATCGACTACCCAATGACCATCGATAACAAACTTTATCTGTGACCATAGAATGCATTTACATTACAGAAAAAAAAACGAAAAGTTATGTAATGTATTGTCAAAACAGGTGATTGAAATGAAAAGGTTGACAGGTTTGTCAATGGGTGGGGATTACCCCGACCCGGACCCATTCAATAGAAAACTTACCCGATGCGGACCCAATCCGTAGGGTCTGAGACCCGGACCCATGACACTAGGTGGTTTGGGTCCGCGTTGGGGCCCAGGTTCATTTTTTACCAGTGAGTATTTTACCTGAACAATACCCAAATTTTACCCAAAGAAAATACCAGATCTATACCCGAAAGGGTCTAACCTTTTTTGACCCGTCGGGTATGCGATCGGGTCCGGGTCGGATCCAGGTATTGTGGGTCTGATTTGGGTCTGGGTATTTCCCCGCCCATTAACCCTAGTTGTCAAGTAGCAGTTGACAGTCCTCTATACATTATAAAAGTAAAGATTCGAAGCATAGTGTATTCTTCAATAATATAGCCAAATTTAACTACCCGATAATCTTTTTTGTTGTATTGATTTGACAAAGAACACTATTTACGTTAGGTGTGCAAATGACGAAGCTTTTCAAAATTTTAAGCCATGCAATTGGTAGTATATTTCGAACCTCATAAACCCCAGGATACAGCCACAAAACTGCTTTCCAAAGTCGAGACGTCCTGACAAATTTCGAACGGGAAAACAAGATTTAAACACTAAAACAATACTTGATGAGAGCAATAAGATTTGAGATGTTAAGCAATAAAGAGAAAGAACATTTAGAACCTAGATTCAGAAGGGTTTGTGATACTTGATGATGGCTGTAAATCCATTTTGATTTTATGATGCCATCCATTGAAACTACCAGCTAGCTCCACAGTCTCACCAGTCCCTGAATACTGGATCTCAACCTAACAAGTAAAGCTACTTTACTTCAATCAGAAAATGCTTGCTCCCGAATCTAACAGAAAAACATCATATATATCTTCAGTATATATATATTATAATATCAGCTGTAATTGAAATATTAAAGATAGCTTTTTTTATTGTGATCATTTTTTTGCAGTTTGAGTTATGTATTTTTACTCAAGAAATTTAATTTCTTTTATAGGGAATGAAAGTCGGAGAGAATTTGAAATACCTCCTTTAGCCCAGAAAGAGTTTCTTCAGCGGCGTGTAATTCGATCTCTTTTTCAGAAATGAGTTTCCGGGCTTTGGTTATTTCTGTTTCTGCTTTAGTTTGCAATGTAGATAAAGCAAGCTGAAAGATAGAAATAAAAAAGATAATTACGAAAGTGGAATATTCTAATGCACAAAATAAATTGAACAAAGATTAAATTTTTACAAAATGAGTAATTTTTAATTACCTTTTCTTTCTCGATCTGCTGTTTCAGTTGGGTTAGTTCCAATTCCTTCTGTTGCTAATCACAGAAAACCACAATGTACTTAGTTATTGCTACAGAAAGACCTAAGGTTGTGTTTGGATTGAAGGATTTGAAAAGTTATGAATTTGAATTTCATCAGCAAGTTTGGATGATTTCAAGTTATATTGACTCAATACAGTTGATTTCAAAATACATTGAACTATTTTTCCAATGATTATGGTTGATTTCGGATCCACCTAATTCAGAATAATTTGAAATTCTTCCTCCGAAACCATCGATCCAAACACAACCTAAAGACTTCAGGCGAAAAGCAGAAGCTTAACATGTAACTACAAATAGTAATACCAGCAAGAACTTGAGACGCTTAATTTCATCTGATGAAGAAACGTCGTCATTTATTGTGTCAGCATCACTGGCTGCTAATTCTTGTTCATGAGTATCTTCTGATTCAATATCATGCTTCTCGTTTGGAATTCCAAAGCTAATATCTGAGGAACAAGACTAATCAAACCTTCATACACCAACACAATTTTCTTGAAATATCTTGATCCAAAATGCTACTAATGCGAAAAAAATGACAATTTCCAATGCTACATGATACTAGCTAAACAGGCAAAGATTCATATTGAAATCCCAGTTTCAAACTTAACAAGATATAAAGATACAGATAATAGGACACAAGATGAGAAAAAAAACATGTAATTGATAGTTAAACGATCAAAATGCTCTATAACTTAGAAAGTTAAAATCCCACAAAAGCTTAACCTTCAGTAGCATCCAATTTCCCGTCCCGAATAAATTTAGCCGCCTTTTCGTGCAAGGACAATGTACTCGACTCTAAGGCAAAAACACCTTGATGTTTAAAACCATTGAAGTCTTCATCTTGGACACCCTCATTTGCCATTACATCATCAGACAAAACTTTAAGCTCCTCATTCTGACCTTTATAGACATGTAATAGAACCATGAAGCAAATATTTAAAAGTGTATTATCTCTATATTAATCTCTAAATATGCAAAAATATCAATGAATCACCTTTAGAACCAAGCATATCCGATTTTCCAGTCTGAACTGTGTCTATATTGGATCCAACGAAGTTTTCGGTGGATGAAGTTTCTAGAAGCTGCCTGATAAACTTATATCCTCTCCGCCTGACTATGTTCGCGAGATCTTGCCTATAAATTTCTCCAATTAAAAGGATAGTAAAGAAACTAAAGGTATAAGATATGTCCCTTTACCAGAAACATCTTTTATTTTTTCTCCATAGATATATAGTTCGATGCATGAAGTACTACTATATATGAGTAAACTATACAGCTAAAGATTACCAAATAGTATTTGCATGAAAATTGAAAAACCATAAAGTCTACTTAAAATAAAGAATCTCAAAATCAAACAAAAGCAAAATTCAACATTCTTTTCTTTGATAACGTTAAAACGACTTCTGTGACATCATATGATAAACATACAAGAACAAAAACTTATATAAACGAAACAAAAAACAACATTATTCTATCAGAGTATGCCATGTAAATTAGCAAATTAGAAGCCTAGATTCACAAAATTGTTATGAAAATAACTAAAAATTGAAAAGGGTTCAAAAGCCATGAAACTCAAACCTTCCATGCTGTGAAAGCTCCTTAGTTGATGGCACATGATTATCAGGAAGTCCAACAGAGGATAAGAATTCTCTAATCTCATTGCAAAGATCTACATTGCTCTTCACCTTCCTATTACCTCTGCAAACAGTTTAATAGCCCAAAAAAACCAATATATAGTAATTCCAAGAAAATAAAAAACAATCCCAGAAATAATTACAGCAAAATAACAACATTAACCCTACTAAACATCCCAAAAATTATCAAAACCTGGCGGGTTTTATCAATGAGCAAGCTAAAATTGTAGAGTAATGGCACTTGTGTGAGCTCTGTAAGTGAATAGGGGAAGAAAAGAGGAGTTTATGGGACGAAAAAGAGTGGTAAATTGGGAAATGAGTAAGGGTGGCCATGAGAGAACACCAGAAGATGGGATTTACAGCATTGAGAGGGGATTGTCAGTCTGAATTTTCAAGGGATTTTTTGGCACGGATTGGATCGTTTAAATATTTACTTAATATATTGAATTTAATTTTTTATATGATTTTATTGTTTCAATGTACTGGGCCATGGATAAGATATTGGGCCTGAATTTGTTGGAAGCCCGAAAATTTATGGGCTTTAGCAAATGTCCAGTTACCATATATATTGGGAGTTTTTAAGCTTTAACAAGTTTTTTTCAGTATTAAAATTTGATTTACAGTATCACCCATATATTATATTAGTATACTCCAAAATGTATCAAATACATCTCGTATTTGAGACGTATTTGCATATGTTACCTATTCTCGAGTGACTTTTTTGATACCTGATAGAGTTTAAAAAGAATTATTTATAAAAAACGATGTAGTAAAATGTATTTTGCCCTTACGAGAATGTAGCAAGTTAGAGAGAAATTTAAAAAAATAGATTTAATTTAAAAACAAATTCAAAAAGTAGACTACTTTTGGGTATTCTCAAGAAATGGTCATAAACGCCTTTATGGAAGGCGCATATGTCTGCGTGGCACATATGCGCCTTCCATGAAGGCTCCAATGAAAATATTAAAAAAAAAAAAATTAGGCATATTCCCGAGGGAAAATCCTGCCAAAAGTTTTACATATCAAAAATATATATATATGTGTATATATATATATATATATATATCCCATCTACCTAATTTTCAACTAAAATTAATTCCCACCTACCCACCTACTCTAATTTTTAACTACTATTATTACTGCTTTTTGTACTTTCTTTCTTTACTACCAATTTGACATATTAATTAACGAATTTAAATGTTTCTTAGTTGAGATTTATTACAATCAATAATTAAGGCTTTCTCACGAGATTTAAATATATAACTTGGACTACTGTAAGACTCATTACATTTGTTTTTATTACATATATGTATTTCATCTATCCACCTACCCCACATTTATATTTCACCTATTCCAGAATTATCAAAAAAAAATATTAAGTTTATCTATATATATAAAGGGATTTCTCAAAGACAAAATTACCTCCTTTCTTCCCACTTTTTTATTTCTTACTTGCATTTTCGAAAAATTGTAATACCGATTCAGTTCGAGTTCTCTTAATTTTTCATAAAAATGTCAATATCAAATATTATTAAACTTATTATATTTTCGAATGGTGAGATAATTCGAGAATCAAATTCGAATTCGAATACCTATAGTAGTATAAGTCCGAATGCTACTCTCCGAGTAGATCACACAATCAAATTTACTGATTTAGTGCAAAAGTTATACGAACGAACAAGAATTGATCCAAATCAATTTTTGTTAAAAGTTTTTAATCGTTACTCACATTTATAGGTTTATTTTTTTTATGCCCGATAATCCAACTTAATTATTTCATGAGCATAAAATACTTATACAGTCCAAGTTATTTAAATCTCGTGAGATAGCCTTAATTATTGATTGTAATAAATCTCAACTAAGACACATTTAAATTCGTTAATTAATATGTCAAATTGGTAGTAAAGAAAGAAAGTACAAAAAGGAGTAATAATAGTAGTTAAAAATTAGAGTAGGTGGGTAGGTGAGAATTAATTTTAGTTGAAAATTAGGTAGATGGGATATATATATATACACATATATATATTTTTGATATGTAAAACTTTTAGCAGGATTTTCCCTCGGGAATATGCCTAAATTTTTTTTTTTTTAATATTTTCATTGGAGCCTTCATGGAAGGCGCATATGTGCCACGCAGACATATGCGCCTTCCATAAAGGCGTTTATGACCATTTCTTGAGAATACCCAAAAGTAGTCTACTTTTTGAATTTGTTTTTAAATTAAATCTATTTTTTTAAATTTTCCCAAGTTAGAGCGGTGTAAATTAATTATAAAAATTGACCATCATTGGAAGGACTTGAATTTTTTTTCATTTTGAGTAAATTTTACTTTGCCCCTCCTACTAGTTTTCAATTAGAGATTGACACCATCCACCTTTTGGTTGCATCATTTTACCCCCTCCAATTCTTTAAGATGTTCGAATCATCATTTTATTTTCCTAATTGTTACATACAATCCACCAAATAAATCATAGTTACAAAATTATAAAGATGAAAAGGGAAAAAGGAATAGCATCCGTCCTCCTACCTTATTCATCATGTCTTCTAATCTCTTATCAATTTATAACGCCCCGTCCCGAGGGATACTGAACACCCTGCCCCAAGCTTTCACCTTTTAAAACACTGAGGGCCGCAAACTGATTGGGTTAGTTTCCTCCTTGAGTATAATTCGATGATCTTGCTCCTTATGTGGAGGTAATGAAGTAGGTTCCCGGAAAAGATCATCATACTCCTCCAATAATAATTCCAACTGTTTATCACTACTATAGCCTTCTCCATTGAGTTTAAACAATTGACAATATTCTTCTTCATGTGATCTGAAAATGCCAACATGCAACATAGCAATCTGAGAAGGTTTCTTTATCACTTTAGTTATTCGATTTCGGTTCATCAGTTTGACAGATGAGGGCTGCATCCCTCTCAATATGACCTTATGGTTCTCATTAAGAAACTCCATCTTCAACTGGCTGAAATTCCAGTTTATGTCCCCTTAGCTTTACCAATCACTGAATTCCGAGGACCATATCACATCCCCCTAATGGTATAGTCATCAAATTAGTTGTAAACTTCATTCCCTGCATCTTCCAACAGAAATTCTTACAAGTGAATGAACTATATATCTTATTTCCATCGGCTACAGATACGACAGAAGGTGGCATCGGATCCAATTTACAACTCAAATGTTTAGCAGCCTCCAAATCTATGAAATTGTGTGTGTTGCCCGTATCTATCAAAATATGGATAGGTTTGCCAGAGAACCTCTGATAAGTGTTTTGAGGTTTCTTGTTGGCTAGGTTTAATGCCTGCTCTTGCAACTTAGCCAAACTAACTGCTTCTTAGAGCGATTTAGGTCTAAACATTCGAACCTGAATCGATATCTCACTCCTCAAACCACCTAAGAAACAGTTGAGAGCATACTGTTCCGGGTGATCTAAGCAATTGACAATTTCATCAAAATTGTCAAGATATTGTTGCACACTCCCAATCTGCTTCAAATTGACTAGTTCGGACATTGGATCATCAAAACTCATTGCACCAAAACGATCTCTCAATGCACGGACATATTCCTCCCACGACGGAATCTTGTGTGTCAGTCTGCCTTTCATATACATCTGGTGCCATTGGAGTGCTCTTCCTTCAAGATGCACCGCCGCCAATTTCACCTTCGCACTCGGAGGAGTCTCATAGACTTCAAAAAACCGCTCACTCCGATATAACCACCCGTGCACATCATCCCCATGAAATCGATGAAATTCAACCCTAGACATCTTCGTAAGGAACGTATATCCAGTACTCCAATTCTCCTTTACGCGGTTCGCATCACTACTGGTCTCACCGGCAACTGCAAGCATCGATTTCAATTCCTCCATAGATTCTTTCAATGCGTCTACCTCCTTCCTGAGTTCCCCCGTACTCCTCGTCGTTTCCACCATCGTCGGCTATCCAACTACACACCGAGGATCGAAACTGATCTCGTGATACCACTTGATAGAGTCCACAAAGGATGGGAAGATTCGACTAGTAATTCTTGGGAATCAATGCAATAATTGACTTCGAAGAAAATCACCAACAATATGATTAAAGCAAGATAGAAAAGATAGCCAAGAATTCAGTCTGAGTTTTATTTCACTTTCCCCGCTATTTATACAGAGTTCGGTTACTAACCGTTTTTCCCGCCAAAACGTACACCTCCAATTACAATTTTACCCTCCTTACTTTTATAAATTGCCATTCTAGTCCTCATTCTATTTATGCTTACATCATTAAATTATTTTGCATCATGTAAACCTTACATATAGGTTTACAAATAGACCTCAAAAGGGGTATCATTATAGTTTACCAAAAGTTAGGAGGTGTTTATGTAATTAGAACTAAGTGAGTGGGTTTGCATGCAATTTACTGTTATTTTTTTATTTTTTTAATGATATCTTAATGGTAGTTGGGAATGATTGATATTTATATTAATTATTTTCTTAGGATAAGTTATAGTTTGTAAAATGCCTGTGCAATAATCTTCTATTTTACATTCTATTAGAAAAAATCGGACTAAATTGGATTTCAATAACGTGAGAAAATCCACATGCTAAATTTATTTCAGAGCTTCATAAATGGAATATAGCAATATTCAATAGACCATTAATGATGGTTTGAATTTTGAGAATTTTATTTTTGTAACCAGATTTAGAGATTTCATGTATTTGGCAAGATTATGTTGCATTGAATTACCAAAACCTAAATATGGATTTCAAAAATTTCTCTATAAATAGTGACTACAAAGATAAAAATTACATATCCAAATATTTACTCCATGGAAGGCATCACCAAATTTCTTTGCTTGTTTGTGCTTCTTGGCCTTGTGACTAAAGGTACTTATCTTATTACTTTTCCTTAGATGTTATTCATCTTAATTATTTTGAAATTTGAAATCTTTAAACTCCCTTATGATTATCATATTTTTGTCAGCTTGAAAGTAGTATATATACGAGTCATTAATTCTTTGTTTTGTGACTTGCTGATACTGACTCCCAAAATAATTATAACTATTTATTCAAATACTTTGATAATATTTTTTATTTGAACAGATTCAACTGAAGGAGATAGTAAGAAAATTGATCCAAGTGTGATACAAATCAATCAAATCAAAACAGGAACGAAGATAAAAATGAAAACAGAGTGGAAAGTGAACATAACCAACACATACGACTGCACAATTTTGGACTTGAAACTATTTTGCCCAAAATTTGAGCCTTTAGTTAAGCCTGATCCGTCGATCATATCAAAATTAGACGACTCACATTGTCTCGTTAACAAGGACTGCAATTTTCGATCTTTATTTTGCATAGTGGTTTGCAGGCTATTACACAAGAGCGGGGTTTACCCAGTGCGCACCTAATGGTAGCGGCTGCGGGTTCCCTTGTCATCAAAAAAAAAAAAAAATACACTTTGTTAGACGAGATATAATTCTCGATTTTAAATATATAAAAATAAATTTATTAGATAATAAAATTTGTGTTAGTTCTTATATTTACTTATTTGACATAAAAATAATCAAACTATTTCCAATATATATATAATTATTTAATATTCTTATCTCATAAGTCATATCTAATATGATTGAACAAATACCAAATATTCCATTTGCCAAAATAGATTTGGTTGGAGGGATCTTTTTTCTCTTTTCATTTTTTTGTCTTTATATTTATTGTCACAAGCATATTTGGTCAAATGAGTGAGAAATCATTAATTGAAATACCTTAAATAATTGGAGGAAGCAAAGTGATACAATAAAGGGAAAATTACAAATAACTCCCCTATCTAATGTCGCAATTCTAAAAAACACCCAAAAATGACCATAATTACAAATACCTCCCCTATTTTGTATTCCACCTCCCCTGCCCGTTTTTTCGGTCAATTTTTTGCTGACGTCAGCGATACTTTTTTGTGGTTTTCCTATTTTACCCCTGATGACGTCATCAATTGGTGACGTCATCCAATGTCTTATATTTTTTTGACGAAAATACCCTCAAGGGGTGTAAATGTAATATTGTTTTCTTGGCCATGACATAACCGTTATAGGGGGTGTAAATGTTATTGTTTGATCATTTGAAGGGGTCCAAACGTAACATTGTAAAAAATAACTCGTAAAATATCCAGCATTGTGTAAAATATCCAATCTCATTCCATGAAATACACAAATTAATCAGGATTATAACAAGTTAACCTCATTGCAGAACTAAATCATCCAGCATTGTGTAAATTAACAACAAAATTAGAAGAAAAATAAATTATCGATCCCTCAATATTGACGTCCGCCCTACTTCGGTCCTTTACGGCGCCGATTGGGGCTCTCGTCTCTTGAGTACACTTATTAGCATGCTCACTCAAATCATGGATAATCTTGATAAATCCATTAACCTTCTTCTTGATATCCTCAACAGCAATCAACAAAGCCTCGTCCCCACTCGTTGCAAACTCTGCATTTGCAAATAAACGAGATTGTAATCTGAAACCGTTCCACAAGCACTCTTATGCTGTCCAAATCCTCAATAACAATGTAAGAAAAATTCTCCATTCTATTGATTGTCCCTATGCCCCTTTAAAGGTGCCACATCCTCAAACTCATGATCAAAGGTGCCACATCCTCAAGCTCATGATCAATTTCATACGAACTACAGAAAGCACTAATTAGCACACAGAAGTAGCAACAAGTATAAAGGTCTTCATCAAACTTAAAGAGGTCATTTGATTCAATAAGCTCAGTTTCTTAACAAGACAAAATGTTAACCACATTGCAAAGCATGCCAAGTTAACTATAATCAACTTGAAGCTAAAATACTAACTAGATACGACAAAACAAGAAAAAGGCAGATCAAACGAAGATACACCAATACTAAAAATACTATCACACAAATATCAACAAATTTACACGTGTCTTTGATGTTTTCTGAAAAGAAGTTCCTTTTACCTCAACGGCTTTGCTGGGTGCAACACGAATAACATTAACCAAATTGCCCCTAAACAATCCTTTCCACCCCTCTGTTTTCATAATATCTTGGAAAACCTCTGTAGTGGAATGGCCACTACTTCCCAACATCAAATGAGTTCTAATAGTCTCCAATGGTGCCACAGCAGTCCTCGAAACCGCCCCTGCTATCCCACCGCTAATCAACCTCCTCAACGAAGGATTCGAAACCTTAATCTTAATCTTAAGCCCACTTTTCTTCTTCTCATTCAATAGTTTCATTCTTTTTCTCATCATTTGGAGCTGCTTCAGTTGAAGATGAAGAGATAGAAGAAGAATTTGGAGTCGCCGGAGTGTTAACCACCTCTGAATATTCCGGCACGGCGGAAGACGGCGGCGTCATAAGGTTTTGAAGAAAATGATGGTAATTTAAGATCTTCTACAGGTGGTTTTAATGGTGGGTTTTGTCTTTTGAGGTGGTTTTAATGGAGGTTGGAGAAAATGAAAATGATGGAGAGAGAAAGAAGAAAAGGGACGAGAGAGTATTTTGGTCATTTCATATTTCTAAATTTGTTTTGTTTTTTATTTTATTTTTCTTTCAAAAATAATAAGGGCAAATAGGACTTTTCACCCTTTCGGGCAGGAAAAAAACGGGCAGGGGAGGTGGAATACAAAATAGGGGAGGTATTTGTAATTATGGTCATTTTTGGGTGTTTTCTGGAATTACGACATTAGATAGGGAAGTTATTTGTAATTTTCCCTACAATAAAATATCAAGCGTTCACTTTTTTGATAGAAAATAGTAAAGGGGGCCAAATGCATTTACACTTTTTATTTCTATAAAAATAACTTGGAAGGACTTAGTTCAAAAAAGGGGTCACCTTTTGGAAATATTTCAAACTTGTAATTATTCACGTCGAATTCATCATACACAGATAATTATAATTGTACTGAAAATGAAGTAACAAAGAATTTTAATTGAGAATCATTGGTCCAGAGAACCAATAATGGTAGTTATTTAATATTTACAAACTACTTATGTAACTTTATTAAGATCAAATCGAATCGTAGTTCAAAAAAATACGTTAGGTTCATATATAAGTCGAGTTTAGCTCGGTATATTTGTATTAGTGAAATCGTATTCTAGGTTTATAGAATAAAAATGAGTTATCAAGATACAATACGAATCTAATTAAAATATCTTTGTTCATCCTTTTAATACTATATAGATGATTTTATTTATAGGAGGGACAGTCTGCACTGGGATGCATCATACACATGTCTTTAATATGTGGATCAGATCGTTCAGATCAAAAGGGTATTACAACTCGAAATCTAAGTAGAACGAAGATTTTGTAATGTAATGTAATTATGGAAGTAAAAAAGGATCTTTGTGCAGTATATCCAAATACAACCCTATGTAGGTTTTTCAGGTCGTATATACGACCCTAGATGGAATTTTTTTAACACATTTGTACATCTCATTCGATTTATATGACTTGATTTACTATTATCCGTATTACCATACATTTAGGTAGTATTTTTATTTTTTTTTAAATGTTAGTAATTTGAATATTTTCTATTTTTTAGCAACGACCACTTTGTGTAAAAATTAAAGTTTGAAATTGTTATCACTTTATATTATTGATGAAATTGGAATAAATTAATTAACTTTCTTTGACATTTTTGAAAAAAGATTTACATATGCCAACTTGCAACCGACCCTAGAGAATAATTTTTAAAAACAAGTAAAATGAAGCCTAAATTCATATAGATTTAAAATATTATTTCATTAAACTTTTTGCTCAACTTTTTTCATACAAGTCAATGCAAGCAAAGACGTTTGTCTTGTTTGAAGCTTTTAGGTAGATATTCAATTAAAATAATATATATACCCCAATACACTTCTCCTTTAGCAATTGTGGTTAGATAAAATATGTTATCATAGATTTAAATCAAATATATTCATATGCATATGGATCCCAAAAGTCAAACTCTTGAGTTATTTTTAATTTATTTCAATTTTAGATAAACTATAATTATCAATGTATAATGAATTTTATATATATCATCGATAGATATATTTTTAAGATGAACTACTTGCTCTACAACCAACGAATCAACAAAAAATATGAAAAAAAAAAGTATTATATTGTTAATGAAAATATGCATGTGTTCTTTGGTTATAAGCAACAGCCATTAAGTTTGTCGAGAGAATTTTCAACTACCCTATTGTTGGCAATATTTTTATGAAAATATCCTAAATATATAATTCGACTAACTTTTAAATTCTTTATTAAAAATAAGATGAACATCAAAAGCCAATTTAAATTTCATAAATATAAATTCTATCACAATCTTGATGATCCAATATAAAATGATTACATAAGTTATAATAATTTAATATGTGGAAGATGTTCTGTCATAATGAAATAAATTAATGTACAATGGTCCCGACGTTTATAATTAATTCAAAATTTATAATTAATAATGTAATTTTCATCTAAAAACCTGGTTGGACCACTCTCTAAATTGGTGCCAATAATTCAGTGAACTATGTTTATATAATTGCTTCGTGTTTAAATGTCAAATGAGCTCGAAAAAAAAACACTTAAAAAGAAAAATGTTAAATATCATTGTCTTAAAATAATCGACTTTTTATTATCTCATGTTTTAACAAATTTAGATATAATAAATCAATTAAAATCAATTAATTACAAATAAATTTTTATCAAAACCAAACGGTATCTCTTAATAACAATTTCCATAAATTTAGACTTAAATCCAACTCAAGACAATTTTAACATCTTAAGACAACTAATTTTTATTACTTAGGATATAATATAAAATTTAAATAAATTGATTTAAATAAAATCTCGAGTAACTCGCGTTGTCTCTAATTTCCTGACGATAAATAAAATGAGACTTCTCATGCATAGCATGTCAAATAAAATATATTTAATTACTATAATTAATACATTTAAAAAATTATTATAGTGGGCGGTGTTATAATAAGGGGAGCTGCATTTTTTTTGTTTCAACACCTTAATTAATTTGACAATGGCAGCCTATTATGACTTTTGGACTACATTTATGTTAAATTGGTAATAATATTTAAACTATGACTAATCCCTTTATCAGTTGTGAATATTATGCAATTACTTGTTGCAAAATCTCTTCACATAATGAATGAATTTAAAAAATAAATGAACAAATATTGAGCCGAGATACAACTCTCACTTATTAGTACTATGATTATATACAACAAATGTCTCTGAATACAACGATATATAAATTCTATATATATAAAAATATAAAGACGAAAAATAATAAAATGCAGAAGAAAGTCTGATTTTTGGTGTGCTGTTTCGTTCTGTAAGTTCTATATTTATCTCCTCGAAATGATATATAAACTCTTTCAACTTATGGTATAAAAACGTGTGATTTCCCAATTTTAACACTTCATTTCCATTTGTTACAAAAATCCGAATCGAGAAATTCAAAATGCTAAACCCATCTACTGATTATGTAGATCAGTATTATCCAATAATATTTCATATCCCGCACGTATATAATGTTCAAATTTCTTGTGAAAAATGTGACGAAAAGTTTGTGGCTATTGGGAAGACAAAAGAAGACAATATAAGCCAACAGTGGATGAGTTTGCGTCTGCAAATGGGGTGAATAAATTAATTGTACAAAGTTGTCTAATTAATTAGCTAAATGACTTATAATTAACTAATTAGATCGATGATTAGAGTGCATTTTCTTTGACTTATACACTCTCACAACAATATAATAATGTAACATGTTGTCCAAAGAAAAAGTCTTTTTAAACTAACAAACAAAACCCTCTCTCACAAGCGTCAAGACTTTTCACAAATTGCATATAATTAAGCTCTCTCTGTGTGTTTGTGTGTGTGTGTGTGTATATATATATATATATACGTGTGTGTGTGTGTGTGAAAGAGAGAGAGAGAGAGAGAGAGAGAGAGAGAGAGAGAGAGAGAAAGATGGGAAGAGCTCCATGCTGTGACAAAGCAAATGTGAAGAAAGGGCCATGGTCACCTGAAGAAGATGAAAAGCTCAAAGAATATATACAGAAACATGGTAGTACTGTGGGGAATTGGATTGCTTTACCTCAAAAAGCTGGTACTCTATATAATTCTATTTTCCAATTCAATTAATCATAAATCATCTTTCTATTTTTCATTTTTATTTTATGTTTTTTTAAATTTTACAGTATGTTTCGTTTTTGATACTTAAAAAGTGTGTTTATTTCATGCATGATCAGGTCTCAAAAGATGTGGAAAAAGTTGCAGACTAAGATGGCTTAATTATCTGAGACCAAACATTAAACATGGCCAATTTTCAGATGATGAAGATAGAATCATTTGCAGCCTCTTTGATCGCATTGGAAGCAGGTTATACATACATACATACATACATACATACATACATATATATATATACATACATATATACACATATATAGATATATGTATACACTCTATTGGGTTTTCAACAGATTAAATGAGTAAAAACAGAAATATAGAAAGAATCAAAATCTTAATTATTTCATACATATATATATATATATATATACTGTATTGTGTTTTCAACAGATTAAACAAATAAAAAAATATATATAAAAGAATCAAAATCTTAATTATTATTTCTCAAATTTATATATTCCAGATGGTCAGTTATAGCAGCTCAATTACCAGGCAGAACAGACAATGATATAAAGAACTACTGGAACACAAAGCTTAAGAAGAAGCTCATGGCCATGGCAGCTCCTCACCGAGCTACCATACACCCGTCCGCACCAGATAATTCCCCTCTGCAAAACCCCATAACTGCATATCAATTTGGCAACATGGGTTTTCATTACAGCACCCCAACCCCCATGCATACTCAGGCGACCAATCAAATCATCAGAAATGGCAAGGATGATGATGAACTGGGAAATTTAGGGTTTCAGGGTTATAATTTCAGTAATAATAATTATAGGGTTGATCATGAGATTAATCGTGATTATGATCAGAAAGTAGCGGATTATGGTTGTTTAAGTAGTGAAAATCCAGAGGATTACAACAGTATTGAGGAGATTAAGCAGCTGATTAGCACTAATGGTGTTTGTAATAATAATCTCAGCTTTTTTGTGGATCATGAGATCAAAACAGAAGAACAAGTATTATTGAACTACTGATTATGTTGTTGAGGGGTCAAAGTAGATAATGAGGTTTAATTTAATTGTTGTAATTTTCAGCTGTAAATTATTTTGGAAATTAAATGTATCAGCCAAAATAAATAAATTAGATTTCATTAATTTTGATAGATAGATGCATCTTCTTAATTGTTGATTTATTTATATGTTAATCTCATCTTCTTATTCAATTATTTAATCTCATTATCATGGAAATTAAATGTATAAGACATCATAATTCAAGAAATTAGATTGCATTAATTTTGATAGATAGATGTATCTTCTTAATTGTTGATTTTTTATATGTTAATCTCATCTTCTTATTCAATTATTTAATCTCATTATCATGGAAATTAAATGTATAAGCCATCATAATTCAAGAAATTAGATTTCTAAATTTTTATAGATAGATGTATCTTCTTAATTATTGATTTATTTATATGTTAATCTCATTTTTTTATTCAATTATTTAATTTCATTATTCATATGCTACTCTACTGAAGTGAAAATATTGGTATGTATTAACTATCATATGTTACACGTAGTTATTATATTGTTAATTTAATTTCTTGAAATTATGATGTGCATATCCAATTATTTATTCATGGTTATATGGTACTAAAGTAATTATATCATTCTAATTTTCTATTGATAAATCTGATAAGAACATGATACGAACTAGCATAGAGACTATATGTATTTTCTTTGGTTTTATTTTAATTTTAATAGTCTAAGTCTTTCAGACAAGCTATCTATATTTAATTAAACTCGAGCATCGTTTGATTATTAAGATTCCAAGAATTCAAAATTGATATATCTTGTCCTTGTCCAAAAGATCATTAAAGATTACATGAAAATGAAATTTTATACAATTTCAATAGAGCTAGCTGATTATGCCTTGATTAATTAATTAAGTAAATTGATGGTAACATGACTATTTCAATGCTAGTTAATTAAGACTGAAACTGAGATAGCTCAAGGATTTGATTTTTAACTTTAGTAATAATAGATTTTAAATTGCATCTTTCTCCAATAAATTAACCTACATTATAAAGAATGAGCAAAGACTTAATTTTTTTTTTTTTGGTTACAGCAAAGACTTAATTAAATAGTATGAAAAAATTATCTTCCATGCAACATATATATATATATACATAATTTGCTTTAGTTATACATATAAGAAAAAATTATTACATTTTTAGGAAATATAAAATGAAATATCAGGTTAAATAATTCAACTATTTTTCAATCGTCTAAGCCTTCTCGAGTACGTAACTAAATTGAATTAATGTCACATTTCTTATTTTTCACTTATTTTACCATGGGTCTGCTTAGGTTATACATTAACTCAATCATCTCTTTCAAAAGCAAGACCAAGTCAATCTGTTTGAAAAAAAATTGAGCAAAAAATGTCAAAATAAGATAATATAAAATAATAATTAAATTATTTAATCCACTTAGTTCCCAATTTCCGATTAAGATAACTGTAGCAACTCAAATTCAACTTTTCCATTAAAACAGTAGTCTCCTAGAGTAGTAGCTGAAACTCTAGAAAGGCATGAAAAAAGATAGAACAATAATCAAATTATATTTATTTATCTATACTATTATAAAAGGACGAGTTGTTTTTTTACATTTTTGAAATACCTAATATATCCTTATAAAATTTAATTTTTAAGGACAAAAAAGGTCAAAAATAGAAGTCTAATTATATTAGGACTCCCTCTTATATTTTAAGTATAGTTATATAATAACTCTAATAATATTTGAAAGACAAGATAATAATAAAGTCTAAAAGGGTTTAGAAATATAATCCAAATCTCTTTGGATTACATTAAAAGGCTAAGGTAGACTAATGAAATTTGCTGCCGCTTATCCACCTACCGCAATCATCATCTCAAGAGGCCCACTAACAATATATTTTTTCTTATAATTTTCATTAAACAAACTACAATATAATAGATGTGTTACCTGTTAAGTTTCCCTAATGCCCATCTTTAAAATAAACCTGGCTGGATATTATAATATTTGTTCAATGATATTCAATAATAAATAATTACTAATAAACAATTATAATATCATTGAATATAATATAATATTATTATAAAATTATTAGTGTTATTATATTTGCAAACACTATTGACTATATATATTATACATACATTTATTATAAAAGTACGAGTTGGTTTTTTTTTTTTTTTAATTTTTTAAGTACTTAAAATATCTCTATATATTTAACTTTGTAATGATAAAAAAGTCAAATAATAAGGATATATAATTTGATTAGAACTTTACAAGTGAATTATAAATAGATATTAAAAATATATTAGATATCTTTTTTTATTTGTTTGTTAAACAAATAAAAGACAAAAGAAACAATCTCATTTGAGATTACAATCTTCATTAGCTTTCAAGTATAAATAGTAACAATGAACTACATATTGAAAAATAGTGGAAAAGTTCGTAATACTCTAAAAGTTAATTTTATAATACAATATAACAAAGGTACAATATAAAACTCTTCTTACTATTGTTGAAATTACCAACATATTTCTTCGATTTATTCATATGGTTAAACTTTAAGAATATCTAAATACACGGGAGTATGATACAATCCTAAAATTTTCCAAATTATGAGTAGTTGTTGGTTTTATTTCTCTCTTTTTTTCACGTTAGTTAGCAGAATAGCATATTAGATGAATTAAATTTCTTATCTATTTTTCTTATGCAGAATATTGACTAAGTTTGTCTTCTTGATAAATTCTATCTTTCATCATCTTGTTATTAGTTGTGTTCTAATCAAGGAGATTACATATCTCGAGTTGGGCTACTTAATACACTAATTGTAATAAAAGACAAAAGAAACAATCTCATTTGAGATTACAATCTTCATTAGCTTTAAGTATAAATAGTAACAATAAACTACATATTTAAGAATAGTGGAAAAGAATAAATGTTACGTTTGATCTATTAAAATTAACAAGAGAGTATATATAAATGAAGAATTAACAAGAGAGTATATATAAATGAAGAATGGATTTATGTAAGATTTTTTTAAAAGACACGAGAGTTATTTAGATACACTATTATGTAAGTTACAATCATCAAACTCATTATGCGTCATGCATTACTGTTTGTTTTTTTAAATGATTATAATTTATTAAATAACAATTCATCAATTAAATCACTTTTATGTTATAGATTAAGTTGAATAACAAATTTGTATTTAAATTATTTTAATGAGGTCATGTAATTCACGTGTAATACAGATGTTTTGTAAAGGAGAGAGAGAATAATGAAGAAAGATATATTTATTGAGAGAGAAATTGGAGAGAACTCCATTATTACTTATTTAATATATCAATTAATTATGATTCGGCTAAATTATTTTATAAATTATTTTCGATTTTTATTTAGGTAAACTGGTAAATAATTAACACAAATTTATTGAAACAATTAAAATACCAATCAAAATTATATCAACATAAATTTCTATTTTTTGTCCAGTACAACAAACGAACTCCAATACTATTTTAATCGATATAGAACCTTTTCAAAAATAAAAATAAATATCAATTTTTTATTAATATTAAAGCAACATCATAATTCAATAAATCTAAACTCACAAGTTGCCAAAACATATGATTTCAGTTACTAAGTTGAGAAAAGTTAATAAAGAATAAATATATATATATATAAGGTTATAACAAAAAAGAAGCAAAATTGTAATATAATGTGGTAAAATATATAATAAAAAGTTAAGAGGAAAGTAGAATAGATAGTCGAAGGGGTGAACGTATGATTTTATTATAAGAGAAACGTTTATTATATGTAGAAATTAAGACTACTACCCTGTGTAATTACTTACACTACATTAAATAAGCAGAGTAATTAGATGATTAACTTTTTAAATTATTAGTTTTTAAAACGAAGGGTGATATTATTAGTGCATCTTTTTGCAACGCTTACTAATGACCATTAGTTAGAGGGGTCAATCTAACATTTTTAGACATTTTAAAACTAATTCAGATACAACATTTAAGAGTGTACACAACGGACATAGTTATGACATTAATATGATACTGCACTAAGTCGTTTTTAGTTATGTGCTATGATGCATAAACACTTAACACGTGAGACGAGGCACGTAACACGGACACATAATAAATAAGTTGTATATATCTACAAAAATAAGAAGTATAAGTACATTAGAACTCTACAATGATATTTGTAAAATTAAGAATATTTGTTGTTAGAACTCTAAAAATGATATTTGTAGTTACAACCAATAATTAAGATTTGTAGACTTATTTATGTGGTTTGTAGCACTTATGTGTTTTTATGTCCACTCCTAACAGAAACACATAATACAGAATCATTTGAATTAAAATAATAAAAAAATAAAAAATAGTAAACAAGAAGTCTACGTAAGTATCCAAATTTTGAAACATAATGAAGAAGTTTGCCGATATATAAAGAACTAAATAAAAAAAATGAAGAATATAAATTATGATTCAATGAAATTGAAAAATAAATTTCATGAAATGCAATAAGAATTTATTTGGTAATATTCATTTATGTTTCTTTTTTTACGTTGATTTAAAGTTCACCCAATTAAAATTTAATACTTTAAACAATTATAGTTTATAAATGAACAATTCATTTAGTTAAATTGTTATAGAAAATATTTTGATTTGAACAATAATTACGTTTATAAATTATTTTTATCGAGATCATATGGTTCACGTTCAACGAACGTGTTATTTACTAGTTATGTAAAAAGTACACCAAAACTTTTGAAATAATAGCAAACTTTTCTGTTGAAATTAAGTGTTTTAAGTAATAAACTATCCAATTAAGATATGATTACATGTGCTGTCAACTACATTAAGCAAATAATTCCCAGAGCTTTATGAAAAGCAGTGTAAAATATTAAGACAAAAAGACAATAGTCTTGATTTTATTTCACATTTTCCATCCTCGTGTTTAAATTTTAAAACCGTTCAACAATTATTTACCTATCATACTTGGATCCTTTAATTAAAACAAATAAAATAATATGTGATCGAATATATATATCGTGAATAATATGTGGAAATAAAATTTAATTTGCCATCGACATATTATATAGTAAATTATTTAATTGTGGATAGCACTTGAAAACTTCAAACTGTGGACATCGTGTTATGATAAGATCAATCCTCTTAGTAATTCTCAATTTGTGTACTTTTCAATCTTAAAATACTCAGAGTTCTTAATGAATTATATAAGCCAGATAATAATATGTCGTCTCTGATTAAGTGGTATTATTATCATAATTCTCAATTTGCATACTCTTTGATCTTAAAAAACTTATAAAATACTTAATTAATTGTTTTTATGTACTGTAGATCATAAATATGCCGTCTCTAATTAAGTGGTATTTATAATGCGGCCTTGGGCCTCAATCTTAATAAGCAATGCACGTAACTGAAAAATATAATATATTAATATCAAATTTATATAAAACACAAATCAATTACATACTGCAAAACAAACTTCAAGAACATATATATATATACACATAAATCTTTCAAGTACAAACGAATGAATACAAATACAGAAAATGAAATAGACAAATTGAATTATATCAACAAAGTTATACTTACATTTCATTTGATTATCAAATTTTGTACATAAAAAACAGACAATATTATTTACGACAACGGTTAGAATGTACAATTATTTACAGAAAGTCCCATTGCCAATATACCTTGTCGACAATCCCGCCCCCACTTCTAACGGCAAGATGAAGAGTCTCGGAAGCTGGTGGGACCCCCCAAAGTAACGGCACTGCAACGGTCATCGTTAGCTTTTCGTGTAGGCCCCCTTTGCTTGCTTTTTCTGCAACTACAACCTGATTTTTGAAACATAAACGTCTAATTAGACGAGAAAACTAGTTAAAATTAAAATCTAGCGTTATAAATAGGATTTTAGGGAGCGTTTGGATCAAGTTCTCGAGTTATATGTCCATTTTTGGAGATGGGCTTTTTCAGAATGGACATTTCAATAAGTGCTTTTAGAAATGTAAATTTTTTTAGTGAAAACGCACTTAAGTGATTGTCGTAGAAGTGAAGCAAAATAAAGTCCATAAGTCACTAATATGCAGTTTTTCAGAAAGCCATTGATACTGAGTTAGCAAAATGAGTAATAGTTTACAAATAGATTTCTACCGCCAAAGTCCATTTCAACTAGGGGTGGCAATTTGGGACCATAAATATATTTGGACCTAAACCTAACTAAGTTTTCAATGAGTTGGGTAAACATTTTATAATTGTAGTTTTAATTGGGTTGGCTTTTAATAATATTTGGGTCCAATTGAGTTTAAAACTGGGCCCAATTTGAGTCCAACCTATGTATACTTTTACTCAATAATATTTCATTTACATCTCAACCACTAAGTTAAAACCCTAATTTTCCTTCATTTTCTTTCTTCTTCATTTATTATCATTATTATCTCAATTTCATCACTTCCATATTGGGTCCTTGTAAGGTACAACTATAATGCATATTTTTTGACATTGGATCCAACCGACTTTAAGCCTAACCCAGATGGACCCAACCCAAACCCGACCCAATTGCCACCCCTAATTTCCACGTAGAAGAAAAGGTTTCGAAATATAGAGAATATGAAAATATGTACCTCTCCTCCATGCTCCAAAACAGTGTCTTCGACAACATCACAAAGCATCTCAACCGAGCGACAATAGCCAAAGATACAAAGTCGTCTACCCACATCAAGTCCCTAGTATTATATAACAACATATAACATATAAAATATTTTACAAAAAAGCTAGAAATATCGAAGGTTTTTCAAAGAGAAGGACTTTTACATTTGTTGCTGCAATATCAAATAGTGCACCGAGACATAGGCTTTGGTTTGGATCCATGTAATTGCTTTCTTTAAACCGTTGAGATCTTTGAGACGTTTTTATCTTCCGTTGTTTTTTCTGCATGGAAAATGTAAAGGGTTCGTAAAATAATATCACAATCTAAATTCTAAACCAACGTAGGCGAAATGCAAAACTACAATCAGTGTAATAATGCAGTATGCACTAATATGTGTTTATACAAGTTATAGATATAAGTTCTATCATTTCAACAACATAAGCTCAACTAAAAACTTTATAATCGAATCGAATACTCTTAAGTGATCATAATGAATAAAGTTCACAAAATCGAAGCTTGAAAAACATACATCAACGCGTCGAGGAACAAGATTGCCGCCTATATGAATCAGCCCATCGGACGTAAATAACGTCACTTTCTCCTCCGAAATCCATTCTATAGCTGCAATGAAAAAACAAAAACAAAAATTACATTAAACAACCAAAATTGAACCTTAATCAATCCTAATCCAAATCAACACATACCATCCTCCCAATAATCTTAAACAACTCAATTACAAAAAAAATCAGCAGCACAATACAAATTCAGATACAATAATCCAAAAAAAAAAAAATTAAAAACAGGGGAAATAGAAATACATGAGCCAGCAGAGTCAGAACAACCAAAATTGAACCTTAATCAATCATAATCCAACAAACCCACAATCCAAATCAACACATACCATCGTCCCAATAATGTTAAACAGCTCAATTACAAAAAAGCAAGCAGCAAATACAAATTATCCACACAAAAAAAATATTACAAAAAACAGGGGAAATAGAAAATACACGAGTCAGCAGAGTCAGAATTTTCCCACGGGTAGAACCCGAAAGCATCATCACCGATGAATCGAGACGACCCAGATGATCTGACGGTGAATAGAGAGGATCGTGAAGGGGGAAGAGGGTGAGAGAATAATGGACGGGGAGGATGAAAAGAAGAAGTAGTAGATGAAAATGGGGGCTCTTTTGAAAGAGGAATAGATGCAGAAAAGGATGAAAAACAGAGTGCTGAGGAGGTTTCAGCCATGGGTGATATTTTGTTGTTAGATTTTTTGGGGATTGAATTGGGAAGGACGAGAATATGAGGATGAAGAAATTAACAGAGGAAAAAGGGAAAACGAAATGGATACTAAAGGATTATACATATAAGTTGATGGCCACATATTTTGTTTAGGGGGTTGGCCGGTTAGTTAGTTAGTTACTTATATGTATCTAGTGCTCTTTTTCTCAATTTTTTTAGATTATAATCAATACAGATTATATTATAATTTGCAAAAACAATAAAGGGTTAATTAGTGTTAAAAAATGCCCAAAAAGCTGTCAATTTAGAGACAAAATAACTTTTCTTTTTAGAATAGTATAAATACCACCAAATATGGCTTATGAGGGTCTCATACGCTCTTGTTTGGAGCATTTGTACGCTCCCCTCTTCGATTGATCGTATTTTTGGCAATTTGTTGGTCACTCGATTTGGTTCTTTAGGGACAATTTGTATTCTCATCAATGCCGTTTCATTGAACCATGTTAGTCTGTGTCTGGATAATGAACGATTTCTTTTCCAATCTCTGACCCGGACCGATGGATTTTGGTCAAGTTATGACCCAATGTACACCACTATTTTCATTGGTGGATCCTAATGATATTTATAGTTAAAATTGCTCCATATTTTATATGGTTGAATGAAAGAAATATCTTGGTGTCATGACTCGGGTTGCCCATAACTATTATGGGCCTGGACTTAAACTTCTATGGATGGGAATATTTTATGGATAGCAGCCCATTGGACCCGGCCCATTTAGTAATTGTGTTTGTGGTGCTTTTCAATTATACAATCTGTCTTATACTCCAAAAGGTATGCATGCAAATTAATCGAAAATGTCAAGAAACGAATGTCGCAAACTTAAATCATCTCCAATCATTCGTTCTTTCTATATTTATTGACCTGTTTTCGATAAAAAAAAAAAAAAATACTATATACCATCATTTTAATATTATTAACTTTTTAGTGTCTCTTAATTTAAAAAGTATGAATGTGACAAATTCATTATAATTAGTTAATTGCAAGTTATTTTTTTGCTAATACTAATGTATGTGAAAAATCGATTATATATATAAAAAGAAGTATATAGTATCAATAATAATTTATGATTGTTGAATTTACACAATTAATCATCAATTGTGACAACTTATGCAGGACTAACTTAAAAAATATACATTGCTTGTGTAATTAGTAATTGGATAAATATTATCATTTAACATTGTATAACCTTTTCTAATAAATTAAGATAAAACCATAATCAAACAAAATTTGCTTTCGTTGATTGAAGACTTTTCATGTCAATCACTTTTGGTATGTTCTTCACAATAATTGTACTCAACAATTGAAAATAAAAGCATTGAGTTTATATTTTTTTTACCAAATTAAATTGGAAAAAAAACATATTCTTATGTCAAGTTGCTATCTGAGCATCATCTTCTTGATAAAAAATTCCTTAAAATTGAATAAACATACCTATATAAGGTGACAAATTCAGTGGGTTGAAAATTCAATTTAGCAACTTTAGCACATGTGACTTTTGGACTTTTCATAGATGTACCAAAGTCTAATTTATGTTTCACAAATTGAGAAATAAAAGATAATTTTTACTATGGTAGATTATTATTAATACTCAATCCTATGTATAAATAATAATACAGAGGCATTAATTGAGACATAAAAAATGTGAAAATAACATGGAATAAGGTAGGAAAGGATAAAGAAATGATTTTTTTTTTAATTCAATTTACATGATTATACTAAAATCAACACACATTGAAATTAGTTACTAGAACTTAGTTACTAGCCAAACACTCTATTAAATATTATAGAAAATATAAATGAATCGAAGGAATAATAATAATAATAATAATTCAATTTTTCTTTTTTCTTTTTTTAAAAATACTAATATTCAATATCTTGACATCTAATTCATAAATAAAAAACAAATGAAGAATTAGGGATGACAATGGGGCAGGTAATGTGGGACTTGATGACCATCCCATTAAGTTTTTTGTAGTACTTGGACTCGTTCTGAGCCCGACGAGTCTTGGTCTTACTTGACGTAGCCGGTAAAATCATAATTTTGACTTTTTTTTCCTTTCTTTTTTTCATAAATATATTCAAGATAAATACATATGACATCAAATCAATATAAACACAAAACACATAAAAAATACAATCATCTGATATTTAATCATTCATAACCAATACAAATTTAAATAAGTCAGTTAAATAATTAAATCATTCATAAAAATACTTATATTTATATATGATACAATAACCGAGTCTAGGACGAGGCGGGTATATGTTGGACCTAGACCCAATCGGGTCTTAAGTTTTTATACCCGAACTTGAACTTGGTCATGTTTTTATAGACTCGGACCTGGTACCATTTTTTGAGACTCAGACCTGACTCGGTCAGGATGACTCGTCCCTATAGCCATCCCTACGAAGAATAGTATGAACAATATGGATCGTGCGGGATTGACACAAGACACTCAATTGGGCCAATTCGACAACGACTCTTGAAGTTAAATGAGGCCCAAATTGAACAATTTTGTGAAAAAAGAAAAAACATCACTTATATTTGGAAAAATTCAATTTTTATCTTCAAATGAAAGATAAATTCATATTAGTTGGTATAATAATGTTTAATGACTCCAGTAAATTAAATATGGTAATAAAAAAATAAAAATAAAAAACCAAAGTCAATAATGTATTAATCCAAAGTTCATTTCAATTCATAATCCCCACCAGCCTGGCCCAGGTTAGACATTGTAGGACTATCTTTGTCCGTACAATCAAAGTTGGGTTTCGTGTGATGCTTTGACATAAAGAAAAAAGTGGCCCATATTATTATCAAATTAAATTAAAATAAATACTATAATCTTTAAATTGAATGGAAAAAAAATCTATTTTTTTTAAATTAAATTAAAAAAAAGGGACAAAAAGGACATGGACCAACCTCTCGTGGAAGATGCTAAAAAGTAGTCACAAATGTAATCGATGAACATGCAATATATCATCACCCTTTACATTTTCACGCATGGATACCTACTTCCCACTAAGGAAATTTGTGTGTATATATAATAATAAATTATAATATGTGTATATATATATATATATATATTGATAATCCATTGATCATTAAATCACAAATACAAATGATCTACTATTTTTGTCATTTGGTTCTAAAGGTCAACTTTCACAAAATTGATAGGCCATAAAATATCACACCATCACTACCCCACGTTAAAATGAAACAAGGATACATTATAATCCACTATTTGATAAGATTAGGTTTTGTTCCAACGTGACTATTTTATTTGGTCATATTTGAGTTCTTGTATCTGTTAAATATATACAAGGTGGAGATTATTCGAGAATCTCGTTAGTAATATTTAAAAAAAATTGGTTAAGAATTAAATGATAATCTATATCATGTATATGGACACTAAAATTTACAATTAAAGCTAAATATTATGATATAAAAAAAATATATAATTTATATCATGTATATCGGTACTATAAAATTTACAATTAAAACTAAATATTAGGATATATTTTAAACATTAACTACAAGAAAATAGGACATTAGTATCAACAATTAGAGACTGAATTTTAGAGACGAATGCAATTTTGAAAATAAGCTTTTGAGATAAACAAATACACACAATAATGTTATACAACTATAGGAGAATTAATTAAATGGGTTAAATTTCGAGAAAAAAAATACACGTTATTTTACAATAATATTATTTTTCTTCATATTTATGACATTTTAGTAATTGGACGAAGCTCCATACCTTACGTCATTAATTAATTAACGACACAACTAATACAGTAAAAACTCTATAAATTAATACTCTTGGGACCACCAAAATTTATTAATTAAAAGAGTTATTAATTAAGCGATAAATTAATAATTATTAATTTATACATTAATTAATATTTTATTAATTTATAATGAAATATTCAACTTACAAACACCATTCAAACTTTCACTTAGTACAATACATGTACTATTTTTTATATAAATACAAGATAATAATGCTAACACAAATAAATTATACACACGACATGCCTTCTAATCTTAAAGGTGTGAAAAAATAATAATGACCGACGAGATTCGAAGAGCATTATGCATGCACAACAAGAATAATCCAAGTCTCAATCAAAAGCAATTGTAAGAATAGATGTTAGCAATTATGCAAGCACAATAAGGATAATTCAAGGACAATTGCAAATTGATTTGCAAGGTGAAACTGATTTCAACAAAAAAACAAAAGACAATTGAATCATTTTTAAAAAAAACTCATAAATCATTCATGTAATATGTAGTATATAAGAAATTATTAATTTATATTTTATATGGGACCTATAGAAATTATTGAAAATGTATTATCTTATAATTTTAGCGAATTATTAATTTAGCACCCTATCCCCGAGTCGGGACCGGCCAAAAATATTATCTTAGAGAGTTTATTAATTAATCGAGTATTAATTTATCGAGTTTCTACTGTATAGCCTTAAAAATACTATTTTGTAAAACAAATTATATATAATATGCAATATATGTATGTCTTAGTGTATATGTATGAGTGTGTATAATTCCATGTGGCTTGTCAAATAAGATGCCTAAACATGTGCTTTGATTTAATTATTAATACTTGAATAGTTGATTGCTACAACTAAGAAAGCATACCTTCAAAATTAATACTTTATACAATTAGTTCAATTAATTGAAACTTTGCTCCCGTTAAGGATTCTTTTAAATTAAATATACATATATTCAATTTTTAATTAATAAACCTTTTTTTCTGATTCTTCTCAATAGGAATCCCACTACCCACCTGAGAATCAAATAATTAAATTCTTTACATTAATTGACACTTTATTTCCTATTTTCTTTTCGAATATATGAGATCTTTTTTATATAAATTAAATCAATTGAGCTGGAATAATTTCTTTTGGATATCACTTTTTGAGCTTATGTTATAAGACAGATGCTTCAAAATTTTGATTTTCATCACCTTTCTAATTATCATGAGTTGGTAATAATGTGGCTATGATTGATACAATATTTTAATTTATTTTGGCATAATTATTGATCACATATTGGAAATACAGAATTTAATTTTAAAGGAAACTAAAATTCTTTCTTAGATTAGGTAGTATTTATGGTGACAGATGACCTGCTACCAAAGAATTTTAATGAAATATAACTTTAAAACTTCACCAAAAAATATTGAAGATGAGATTAAATTTTTCAACTAAGATATAATAATTTATGTGTCTAATTTGTTTGTTGTAAAATTAAATTCTCTGACTATATATGTCATTTTCAATAAATAAAACTCACACAAGTAGAGACCAAAGGAGTAACTTTAGATTTATTTTGTGATTTTTGATTGATTTATAATTCAAATTAATCAACAAATTAACAATAGAAGTAGAATATTTTACTTAGTATATAGATATTTCATATCCTTTAATTGAGGCAAAAATGGGAAATGCAATGATTTTCCACAGTGGATAATATATAATTATATATATATATATTGTTCTAAATCAAGTATAAATTTCTTTTAACTTCAGCCCAAGTTCACTGTCTCAATTCTTGGATACACATCACTGAGATTTGTTTGGTGTGAAGATTTGCCTGTTTTTAATTTTACAATAAATTCTAGTTGGAGCAAAATTTGAACAAATAATAATTGTAGCTTTCTAGAATTCACATTGATATATAATCGTATATTGAAATATTTATTGTATAGACATGTACCATCTAGATAAAAAAATTTAACGTTAAATATAAAATATTGTCTTTCGTCTCAATATATTTTCATTAGTGTGTTCTTCATTTTCAGAATTCGATTATTTAGTGCAGATTTTACAACAATTAAATAAAACTTATGAATGAAAAATGCATCACATCCACTTTATTAATTATATTTAAATTCAATCAAATTCGATTTGAATTAATATTTCCCATCTTTTTTATTGAGGCTATACTTGTATTAAATTTGGTCACATACGAGGTGACATTATTTCACACAAATTACAAATTTAAAAACAAAAAAAAAATAAGGAAAAAAAGCCTAAGAAATTAGCCTACATATGGCTTTATTTTCTAGGTAGAACAAAATCATAGTAGAAAAATATGTTTGCTTAATTAGTATCTATCTTAGGCTCCTATTCTGCATTTTCTTGTAATTTGATTGGATTAGCCCTAAATGGCAGACAGACATTACAAAGTTTAGAATATCATAAGGTTTATTTTAAAATAATATATATAAAGTAATGATTGAAAAAACATCACAAAAGATCTGCACCTATTTAATCCAACAAATTAATAGGCTAAATATTTTAAGGGCTCATTAAATTTGTGGTGGAAAAAATAGGCACAAACTTCTAATCCACATAATATCCATTTATCACGTTATATAAATATTAAATGGATCCAATCTTATTTTATCAAAAATAAAAAAAAAGGATCAAATCTATTTAGTATCCCACAACCCTATTAAAATTATTGAAATTTACAATATTTTTGAAATTTTAAAGTAATAATTAAAGAAAATAAGACTCGTTGATGTGATGCTTGTATAATTATTGGATAGCTACTTCCTTCAAAAACCTGTCATGATATGTATGAATTAAATATAGTCGTGTGAATATTTATTTAAATTAAGAACATTAAATAAAGTCCAATTGACCACAAGCAAGACAATGAAATAGCATAATTGAACATCACATGCTTCACTTTATGAGAAATTAATTTAAGTGGTAATTAAATATATATATATTTTTAATTTTTTATTGTTTATTTTTAAATTAATTTCCCTTTTACATTGGGAGTAAGAATGGGACTATAAAGCACTCAAAACATTGTGCCTTTTAATAAGAGTAATTATGAAATCTCAATGAGAGAGAGAACAACTTTTTTGACTTGTATAAACTATAAAGTCCTTCTCCATCCCCAAAAATTAAGGTGATTAGCTACTAATTTAATTATTAATTATGATTAAGTGCAAATAAATTTATCTTAATATAAATTGGCCTAACGGCTCCCTTTCAATTTACACCTAACTTCAAAAGAATTTATTGTCTTTGATTGTTGCATGCTCAATTCACCTTCTTTGGTGATTCAATTTAGTATCTTAATTTGGTTTTAAAAAAATAGAAGTTGGGATTATTTTGTTATGAGTTTGATTAATAAATATTATGTGAAAGTTATAAGGATGATGAAGATCCCAAATAAATTAAATTTAGGGAGGAAATTACTAAATTCCCGTTAAAATAAAATTTGTAATTCGAAAAATCAACCTCATCTACTTTTTATTAAAAAAAAATATAACATTGAGTTATTATAAAACTTATGGACTTAACTATGTTTTAGATTAAAAATTAAGAAAATATATATAAAAATTATTTATTTAGAACATTATATTAACATTTCTATTAGCTACAACTTTATATTTTAAAATATATATTCTTAAAAATTAAGGTATGTTTTAAAATTTCACCACGTCGACATTAAAAATAAATATTAAAATATTAAAAAATTTAAATAAAATTCTTATTACACAATTCATCAATTTAAAAAATCTAAAACAAAAAGATTTCAATAATAAAATCAATTGATCAATCTTTTTCTTAAGAAATGGAGGATATTTCGGTTAAAAAAATCCGTCATAAATATGGAGTTTTTATAGTATCACATTTTGTAGAACGGGTTATTTATATTGAAAAGTACTTTTATTATATTTATACTTTTTTTAGGCATAAATTATTCTTAGTTGGTTTAGTAAATTTTCCTAAAATTTATTGGCATAATCAAATGCACAAGATATCAACAAAAAATTGGATTACTTAGATGTTCATTAGATTAAGCTAATGCACAATTATTTATGACATGTTTTTGTTAATAATATTTTTATTTGATCTTTTTTTAGGGCCAAAGGGATAGAATCTCTGCTTTATTCCCACATAATAGAATAATAAGAAAAGAGCAAATTAACACTTTTCCAAGTTTAACTTTAACCTTTAGTGGTGAAAATTGTGAATTAAGCTTTAGATTAATCATTAAACCGTTAATATAACCACTTCTAATTATTTCTCTTCACTATAAAAGCCTGAATTCCTATCTGACAATGGTTTTAATAATACATATAAATTATCATTCTTTGTATTTTAATATTTTATTTTGTTGTAAATGTGTTGGATTATTACACATTGCACTTTTTACACTAAGATTATTTGTTGAAATAGTTGAGTAACTTGAAATGTGTTGGATTATTATTTGTTTGTGTTTTAATTCACATTATTTATAGAAAATAAAAATATTCACAATCAAATTATGAAAAATAAATTACCTATATATTTTAATCATTTAAACTCTCGGAACCACCAACTATCATCAAAATTATTACCTATATTTTTTAAATATATATGGGGTCCAATATATCATGTTTTAATTAATGTTTGTGAAGAATATCTCACATAAATTAAATTCTGGAAAATCATCAAGAATCATCCGTTATTATAAACCCAGAAAATTAAGGAATCAATTTTTACTTTGGAAATTTATTTGTTTCCATTATTAGAAGTTAACTCACATGAAACCATACTCTGGTTTAGTTACCTTTTGTTGCTTTTTTCTTTTATTTGAATTATGAAATTATGAAATTGGCCATGTACAAATGAAAAGCCAAAAAGAAAAAAAGAAATAGTGGGCTAGAAGTTTGCCCCCTAAAATGTTAACTTCATCATGAGTTACTCCTTAAATTCGTGAAAAATGAAATTTCAAACCTTTACTTTTTTAATTCAATACTAAAGAAAATGATTTTAATTTAAAAAAAAAAAAGGAAAAAAAAGTTCATTGAGATGAATTGATCTTGATGATTTCTCATATTACTTATTTTTCTCCAACTTAATTGTTTGAGTTGAATTAAATATATAATTGGTTTGCAAATCATCTATGAAAAAAATAATTATGGAGATACAAGAATATTCAAATTAGTATTTTAAATTATTTATTAAATATTTTGCACTTGGGTTTATTTCATTAACACTAATTAATAGTGCAAATTATTGATCATAAAAAAAACTACTTGGAAAATTACAATTTAACCCTAAATTATGTTTTAGGAAAGAACTTACATCCTAAATAATAATTTGTAATAAAATTGTACAATTATATACAATTTTTATATATGCAATTTATAAGGGAAAAAATGCTGTATTTTAAGGAATCTGCAGGTTAGGTATCAGATTTAAATATACTTTAGCTTAAAAACAGCTGACTCAGTCAGATCTTTAATTTTACTAAAATCTAAAGGGCTTTGTAAAGCAACTCACATTGCGTGCCACCTCAGATTTCTAATTTCATAAGTCACAAACTCTTTAAAAAATAGTGCATGTCATAATAATTTGGAGAAATTGTAGTTTTCTTCCATAATTTAATCATAGATCAGTTTTGATTTCATTCGTTACATATTTATTATATTAAATCTCGTAATATTAAAATATTTCACATTTAATCTCAATAAAAAATTTCATCGAAAATTGAGATTTGGAGAGGAGATTTTGTATATAAGTTCATATAATATTAAGAAAAAATATCGTAATATTATATATAATACGTGCTTCAGTGCTTTCGTTCATGAATTCTTCTAGAAAAATGAGTGAAAGTATTGACTGACGATGTTTAGCAATATATTTTAGATGAAAAATTGATTGAGATTAAATCCGAGACATTTTGAAAATTACGATACTAAATATGAGAAACATGTAACGGATGTGATCAAAATCGAACTCAACGTAACTAAGTTACAGAAAGAAAAATACAATTTGTTACCCTAATAATTTGGATGTGTTTTGTTTCGATTTGGATACCATGAATTCTATTTTCTCCTCTTATAATTTTCTCATATCAAATTATACATCATTTCCAAAATTAGATAAATTTACAACTAGTGAAGCTAAAAAAAAAGTAAATAAGCAACTTCTACAAATTCTAGAGGTGTTATTTTTTATAAGTATCATAAACATACTTGAGCAAGTTATTAATTCTGGAAAAATTTTATTGATTTTTTTGTGATATATACCACATATTTGACACGATTTGTGTAATTTTCACAATTCATTAATACCCATATACCCAAAAATGTGTGTTAAATAACATATACGAGTCTAATTATGTATTATATAATATTTTTCCAGATTTTGCTATAGTTTTGTGATGAAATTTATTAATTATTCAGGCTATATTTTGTACTTGCTAGAAATATTTATTTAAATTTGGTATTTGATTTAGGTGGAAGTATGTGGTGTGTTAGATGACAAATTTAGAGCTTAAAGATGAAGCATTTATGGACAAAATTTAGTGGACACATGATTAGATCCTACTTGTTATTTTTCTCTCACACAATTATTAATGGAATTTTTACTTTCCAATGTATTTTTCCACTTGTAGTCTTGTTGAAGAATGTTGAAGCCTTAAAAAATACTACATGCTCAATTACAAAATTGGATCTTACGTTGTTATTTTGCCTTTTCTTTTGTTTGTAATTATAAAATGGATTATTGTATCATTTGTGCCATACTATTATAAAAATAATAAAGTAAAATGAATAGTTTTGTATATAAACATGTATTAATATATTTGATTTAGTAATTACTTTCAGCATTTCAGATAATAATTAGTATCCTAAAAAGTCACGTTCGATAGTGAAACTATTTTTATAATTTTTTAAATACTGGAACTCATTGATATTTGGTGACTTTTGAAAGTCCAACTCTCGAAAAATGCACACTACACATTGTATTAAAATATGTATGAATTTCACTAAACATGAGCTAAATTCTCAATAATCAATAAGTATCACCGCTCAAATTTGAGCTTCAAATTTAATTTATTTTTTAATTATATAATATTACAAAATCTATATATACAAATGATTTAATAGATATTTTCAAGAAACTTATATAACAAACTTGTAAGTGGTTATATAAACATCTTCAAAATATGAAATAATTAGTTACCACTTTCTTATTATATAGTGAATGATAATAATTTTATTTAGAATCATGGGAAATTATATATAATTTTAAAAAATAATTAGTTGATTTAATAAAAATAGAGAATAAAAAGCGGCGGATTTATAGGGGAGAGACAATGAGGTATGGTTTGAACATGGACTTTCTTCTACATGTTTTAACTTGTACAAACAATAAGCCATACATACCATCTCCATTATTATATATTCTTTAACAATTATTCAAAGTCAAAAATCTTACTATTTTTTTACCTTGCTTTACTATCAATTGTCAAAATAAATTCAAATATCGAAGCATACTATATTAAAATAATTAAACCCACTTAAAACAAACTCATAATAATACTTTTTCCTTTTAAAAACTCATTTTACAAACTTTTCATTCGAATTCAAAAGTTAGTATTAATATTTTCTGAGCTGAATTACCCTTCATTTACTATATTAATAATTGATCAATTAATATTTTCTACATTATAATTTGCTGTTTAAAAAAATTTAAAATGTTAAACCGTAAAATTCAAATCTTAATTCCTAAAATAAAATAATTTTTAATATTTTATACAATTTTTAATACTTATTTTCTTTCAACCCCCTGCCCTGAAATCATTGACCAAACATAACGTCAATATCTATGGCATTAATAAGCACAATTATTTTTATTTATATTATATATATTCTCTAATAAAATACTCAGGTCAATGGTCATTCCGACTATTTTTCCATTTGTGTCTCGTTATGCGTTTAGTATAATCCTCACTATTATTCATGCAAGCATATGTATATATGATATATAAAATATAAATTTTGCAACAAATTATTCAAAGTTCTCCATTGAAGAGTTAATAAATTTAGATTTAAATAACAAAAAAAACCCAGGATTTTGTGTTATTTTCTAGACTAGTTTTCTTTGGTACACACGGAAGGATAATTAATAAAAAGAATTTTATAACCTATTTGCAAAGGAGACAAAAAAATTTAAATCCGTTTACAATTTATGTTTCGTCTTGTTTGAACATATAAATTATATATGTCAAGCCTCATCATATATGAATTAAAAATAATATCATATACATATATACATTTTATTCAATACTCTAATTTTTACATAAAAGATAGAAATACACGAAACAACAAATTAAAATATAAAATAAAATATGCTATAATATATGGTTTGTGATTGAAACCAATTTTGCCCAAATTTTTGGGAAAAAATTTAATAAAATTTACTTGGGTATTTTATTTATAATTAGATGCATAGTTGGAATATGAAATTTAAAAACAAAATATTGTTTGTGGGGTGCCAAAATTTTATTTGTTTGTCAATCATTTATTAGAGG
Organism: Verbascum thapsus; assembly: GCA_963669365.1. Lineage (NCBI taxonomy): Eukaryota > Viridiplantae > Streptophyta > Magnoliopsida > Lamiales > Scrophulariaceae > Verbascum > Verbascum thapsus. Next base: position 21,493,053 of record OY770104.1, read on the forward strand.
CTAAGTTTGCCTCATCTTCACATCATCTGTCCATTTTATGTCACTTGTGCGCGTGTAATGTTTCTTACTGCACCTAAACCAACCACCCCCTACCCCACCCCTTTTTTTTCAAATGTAACAAATTGTCCAATTTAGATTCCCCAACTATCAAATTTAACAAAAAAATCATAATTAAATTATGAACTATCAAATATTTTTTTTTAAAAAACCCTCGAACATGATTAATTCGATAGGTTATTTAGTTAAGTTTGATAATTTAGAGGCTTCAACACGACAAAATAAGTAACTCAAAAGTTCAAAATAGGGCTGAAAATTAAATAAAACTATTCGATATTCGATTCGAAATTGATCAATAAAAGCTTGTTCGAGCGCAATTTGATAACTTATCAAATTACACTTGAACACATTTTTGTGTTCAATAAGTTTTGAAATTCGCTTCGATTAGTAAAAAAATAATAAAAATTTATACAAAATAATTAAACGACTCGAACTAGTCTCGATTAAAACTTGTTTGAGCTAAACTCGTTTAACAATCAAATTAAACTCAAATATAATTTTCGAAGACCAGATTAAAATAATTATGTATTCGGCTCAACTCGACTTATTTATACCGCTAATTCGGAGTGCATTTTACCCTAATTGAAATAAATAAAATATGAAAAAAAAGCAAACAAAAAAGCATCTTTCTTTCCACACACACTAGTAAAACCAAGTGAGAGAACACATTTGCAGCCATTGAGAAGAAAAGAATTGAAAGATATGAACTAGTAAGAGAAACAATATATACATATATATATATATCATTTAGTAATTGTAAAAAACAAAATAAAATAATAATAATAATAAAAAGAATAGAAAATGAAAGATGAAGATATTGATGAGGAGATAAATAAGATAGAGCAGTGGAGATGGTCTGAAATGCAAGACCTTGAAGTAGTTGTGTCAGATAACTCCACACACAACAAACACGACATTACTACACCATCAGCAGCAACTATAGTTTCAACTGTACCTACTGCACCAGACATCACTGCAGGGATGGAGGTCTCAACCTCTGAGGCGAAGAAAGAAGGCAATATTGAACCGGAAAAACCCGGTTCGCCGCCGCCCGTCGGGTTGAAGGAGCTTTTCCGGTTCGCAGATGGGCTTGATTATGTTCTTATGACCATTGGTACAGTTGGTGCGATTGTTCATGGCAGCTCATTGCCTTTGTTCCTTAGATTCTTTGCTGATCTTGTCAATTCTTTTGGGTCCAACGCGAATGATGTTGATAAGATGACTCAAGAAGTTTTGAAGGTAAATAAATTATGGGTTAATTCAATAATATTGCAATAAATCATCTGTTTTTGATTGTGAGATTTGTTAAATTTGTTTCTTTTTTTTTTTTTTTTTGAATTTTGTTTTGCAGTATGCTTTTTACTTTCTTGTAGTGGGAGCTGCTATATGGGCATCTTCATGGGCAGGTATAATTTTGTGTACATAAAAATGCAATCTTTTCTTCATTTTAAGCATAAAAATGTAATCTTTTCTTCATTTTAAGCATAAAAATGTAATCTTTTTTACATTTTAATCAATCTGGATATATAATTTTGATTGTTTTTCAGAAATATCATGCTGGATGTGGACTGGAGAAAGACAATCAACAAAAATGAGGATCAAATATTTAGAAGCTGCTTTGAACCAAGATATTCAATATTTTGACACAGATGTTCGAACATCTGATGTTGTTTTTGCAATAAACACTGATGCTGTTATGGTCCAAGATGCAATTAGTGAAAAGGTGAAGGACCCAAAACAAATTACAAAAAACCACTTGAATTTTCATGATTTTTGATCTGATTTAGGGTTCTAATGAATAAATTTTTCTGCAGTTGGGGAATTTCTTACATTATATGGCAACATTTGTATCTGGATTTGTGGTGGGTTTTACAGCAGTGTGGCAATTAGCTTTAGTCACTCTGGCAGTAGTGCCTCTCATAGCTGTAATTGGGGGCATCCACACCACCACATTAGCCAAGCTCTCTGGCAAGAGCCAAGAAGCTCTGGCACAAGCAGGAAATATCGCTGAACAGGTTTGAAAGTAACAAAGATTGGATTTTTATCTTCAATATTAGATCAACAAACTTTTCCCAGTTTGAATTAACTTCAAAATTTGCAGACAATAGAAAGATTGGATTTTTTTCTTCAATATTAGATCAAAAACCTTTTCCCAATTTGAATTAACTTCAAAATTTGCAGACAATAGCTCAAATTCGAACGGTTTTAGCGTATGTGGGCGAATCAAGAGCATTACAGGGCTATTCATCAGCTCTAAGAGTTGCACAAAAACTCGGGTACAAAATCGGATTTGCTAAAGGATTAGGACTTGGAGCTACTTATTTTACTGTGTTTTGCTGTTATGCTCTTTTGCTATGGTATGGTGGGTACTTAGTTAGGCACCATTTCACTAATGGAGGATTGGCAATAGCAACTATGTTCGCTGTTATGATCGGTGGCCTGTAAGTTCTTTTTCTAAACGAATCGATAATTGTTATCAAAATTTAATCTTTTTTTTGATCTATAATTGGTTTTTTGATCGATAGGGCTCTGGGGCAGAGTGCTCCAAGTATGGCTGCATTTGCAAAGGCAAGAGTTGCAGCAGCTAAAATCTTCCGAATAATTGACCATAAACCGAGCGTTAACAGAACTAACGAATCGGGTTTGGAGTTAGAGTCGATTTCGGGTCAATTGGAGCTGAAAAACGTCGATTTTGCATATCCTTCAAGGCCCGAAACTCAAATACTCAACAATTTATGCCTTACTGTCCCGGCTGGGAAAACGATAGCCTTGGTAGGAAGTAGCGGCTCGGGTAAAAGTACAGTCGTGTCCCTCATTGAGAGATTTTACGATCCAGTTTCAGGTGATTAATTACTGTCGATAAAAACGCGTTACAATTTCAACCCGTTATTTTTTTCGAGTTGTTAGAGCTTAGAATCGAACGCGATTGTTATACTAATTTGCAAATCTTAAAACCCTCATGAAAATTGTTGAGTTATGGAGCCTGAAGGACTGTAAATCGGGCCACAGCTCACGCCGAAAAATATAGTGAATATCCTGGCTGGGCAGCGCCCCGAGACGTAGTCAAATTCTTTGACGAACTGGGTCAACAATTTGTGTGTTCTTTATTGTTTTTCTTTCGAGTTATTTTCATCATTGGCATCATATTCCTAACAAAAATTACCCAATAACTATCCTTTTGTTTGGATTACTTAAAACAGGGCAAGTTTTGCTAGATGGGCACGATATAAAGACGTTGAAGTTGAGATGGTTAAGGCAGCAAATCGGGCTAGTAAGCCAAGAACCGGCACTTTTCGCCACAACGATAAAAGAAAACGTGTTATTGGGTAGGCCCGATGCGAGTTTAATCGAAATCGAAGAGGCTGCACGAGTCGCTAATGCTCATTCGTTCATTGTCAAGCTTCCAGATGGCTATGATACTCAGGTTAGCTTCTTCGAATAATGTGTCTATATAGGGGTGGCAGGGTTGGGTTTGGGTCGGGTCCACTTGGTTTGGGCTTAAAGTGGATTGGCTCTAATTGAGTTCAATGTCAAAAAAATATGCATTACAGTTGGACCCAATAAAGACCCAAAGTGGACTCAATAAGGATTCAAAATGGACCCATTATGAATAAAATTGGTGTAAGAGATTGTTGTAGAGTGTAACATGCAGACTATTAACTCAAAATAAAAAATAAGTTGGACCCAATTTAGACCCAAATTGGACTCAATTTAAAACCCAGTTGGACCCAAATATTATTAATAGTCAACCCAGTTGGAACTAAAATGCTAAAATGTTAGCACCCAACCCATCGAACCGGTTTATGTGTTATGTGGTGGATTTGTTATTTATTGTCTGGGAGGTGAATTTGGCCATGGATCTCACACCAGGGGGCCCTGGAATTTAGTCTTCTGTCAATACTTTATTGCATTTTGGTCAACAAACCTAACATTTTTATATGAAGTCAAAAGTATATATCTTAAATAAGAGGTAACATGGTTTCAGTCAATAATATGCATGTGCTAATGTTTGTTCTTCTGCATGCATATAAAAAAAAAGGCTGATTTTTCTAGATAATAATCTAAATTATATTAATTTATCAAGAAAATGTATTAATTTTTAAAATATTGATTTAATAATGACAGGTTGGAGATAGAGGTTTGCAGCTTTCGGGCGGGCAGAAGCAGAGAATTGCTATTGCCAGAGCAATGCTAAAAAACCCGGCAATATTGCTTTTAGACGAAGCAACGAGTGCATTAGATTCCGAATCAGAAAAGCTCGTTCAAGAGGCGTTAGATCGGTTCATGATTGGAAGAACTACTTTAGTAATTGCCCATCGATTATCGACTATTCGTAAAGCTGATCTTGTGGCTGTATTACAACAAGGCAATGTGTCGGAAATTGGGGCCCACGATGAGCTCATTTCGAGGGGCGAAAATAGCGTTTACGGAAAACTCATAAGAATGCAAGAAACGGCTCATGAACAAGCTCTCAACAATGCTCGAAAGAGTAGCGCAAGGTAAATCTAATTAACTTATATTAGTTTGATATATATATATATATGTGCTATATAATGTATGTCACAAAAATATGATTTAATTGAACCAATTTGTAGAAATACATATCACAACATACATAAATAGAAATATTGTAATTTTAGTTTATAATATTTCGCATGACATACAAAAATTAAAATATTACTTATGTAGTTTTGAAATATGCTGTAGATAAACATTTAAGCATTAGTTTTAAAATCTTGAGTATTTACAATCATATATAAAAATTAAAAATAATATTAATAAAAAGCGAGCTGGCTCGTGAGCTTATGAACAACTAGTAAGCTCAAGCTCGGCTCAAGCTCGTGATATATCGAGCTCGAGCCGAGCCCAATCGAGCCGGCTCGAGTTATCTTACACCCCTGTAATCAATTCAGCAAGAATAAATTCTCATGTAACCAAATATTGCATATAAACTCACCATTTATGAACTCGACGTTTAGTTAATTGACATATTTTTGCAGGCCATCTAGTGCGAGAAACTCCGTAAGCTCTCCGATAATCACAAGAAATTCCTCTTACGGCCGATCACCATACTCGAGAAGACTATCCGATTTCTCGACCTCCGACTTTAGCCTCTCCATGGACGGCGCGTACCCCAACTACCGCCACGAAAAGCTCGCGTTCAAGGACCAAGCGAGTTCGTTCTTACGCCTCGCGAAGATGAATTCTCCCGAGTGGACTTACGCCTTATTCGGCTCTATAGGCTCCGTCGTTTGCGGCTCTCTTAGCGCGTTTTTCGCGTACGTCCTAAGCGCAGTTCTCAGCGTCTACTACAATCCCGATCACGCGTACATGATTAGGGAAATCGGGAAATATTGCTATTTGCTTATTGGCGTTTCGTCGGCCGCTCTTATATTCAACACTTTGCAACACTACTTTTGGGATACGGTGGGCGAGAACTTGACGAAGCGCGTTCGAGAGAAGATGCTGGCGGCGGTTTTGAAGAACGAAATGGCGTGGTTCGATATGGAGGAGAATGAGAGCTCTAGAGTCTCGGCGAGGCTCGCTTTGGACGCGAATAACGTTCGATCGGCTATTGGGGATCGGATTTCGGTTATAATGCAGAATTCAGCGCTTATGCTCGTTGCTTGTACTGCTGGATTCGTGCTTCAATGGCGCCTTGCCCTTGTGCTCGTTGCCGTTTTTCCTGTCGTTGTTGCGGCTACTGTCTTACAGGTTAGTTATAAGATAATCATACGTTCAAGACAAAAAACGTTAAATATTAAGTTACTTCATTTTGATATTCTGTACTGATTGTGATTGATGTGATATGAACAGAAAATGTTCATGAACGGGTTCTCGGGAGACCTAGAAGCCGCACACGCCAAAGCCACGCAACTTGCAGGCGAAGCCGTGTCTAACATGCGAACCGTTGCTGCATTTAACTCGGAATCCAAAATCGTGGCTCTTTTCACCGCCAGTCTCCGGACACCCCTCCGGCGGTGCTTTTGGAAGGGACAGATCGCCGGAAGTGGCTACGGAATCGCGCAATTCTTACTCTATGCATCCTACGCGCTCGGTCTATGGTACGCCTCTTGGCTCGTCAAGCATGGAATCTCGGACTTCTCGAAGACGATCCGCGTTTTCATGGTCCTAATGGTCTCCGCCAATGGCGCCGCCGAGACACTAACCCTCGCCCCCGATTTCATCAAGGGAGGCCGAGCAATGCGCTCGGTTTTTGAGCTTCTAGACCGGAAAACCGAAATCGAGCCAGACGAACCGGACGCCACCGCGGTCCCGGACCGGCTCCGTGGCGAAGTGGAACTTAAGCACGTGGATTTCACGTACCCGAGCCGACCCGACGTCTCGATTTTCCGCGATTTGAATCTCCGCGCCCGAGCCGGAAAGACACTCGCCCTCGTGGGACCCAGTGGTTGCGGAAAGAGCTCGGTGATCGCGCTCATACAGAGATTCTACGAGCCGTCGTCGGGTCGGGTCATGATCGACGGTAAGGATATCCGAAAATACAATCTAAAGTCATTGAGACGCCACATGGCGGTGGTCCCACAAGAGCCGTGCCTCTTCGCCACCACGATCTACGAGAATATAGCTTACGGCCACGAGTCCGCCACCGAAGCCGAGATAATCGAGGCCGCCACATCAGCAAACGCTCATAAATTCATTTCTTCGTTACCCGACGGATACAAAACATTCGTCGGTGAACGAGGAGTTCAATTATCCGGCGGACAAAAACAAAGGATCGCCATAGCTCGAGCTTTCCTAAGGAAACCCGAGATAATGCTTCTCGACGAGGCCACGAGCGCGCTCGATGCCGAGTCGGAAAGGTGCATACAAGAAGCCCTCGAGCGGGCTTGTGCCGGAAAAACGACTATTGTGGTGGCCCACAGACTTTCGACGATTAGAAACGCGCACGTAATTGCAGTTCTCGATGATGGGAAAGTGGCGGAACAGGGGTCCCACTCGCATCTGTTGAAAAATTACGCGGATGGGATATACGCGCGTATGATACAGTTACAACGGTTCACACATGGGCAAGCCGTGAGTATGGTGGGCCCGGGTTCGAGTTCGTCTGCACGGGATCAAGATCGAGAGGGGCAATGAGGGTGAGAAAAAAGAAGTATAATTAGAAGGGAGAAAAACAGAGTAAAAAAAACTCCCCACAAGTCAATTTTTTTTGGCCATTTTGTGTTTGTCTATATTTGGTGTTAGTATATAATAGCATGTGGATTATCTATTTATCATCATTAATATAGTCTTTGACTTAACACTCATTCTAAACACATTTATATAGTATTTTCCCATTTTTATGGTATATCTGAGAATCTTGTGTGTGTTTATGGTGAGAGTGATTGAGAGTTACATACAGAAGATGGGATCAATCTATCAATTTGCCCCTGTTAAGTGGTCTATGATCATTTTGATCAACTTTAATGAAGTTCAAATGTTTATAACTGTTACTGAAAAATTTCACAGATTAATATACACTTTTACAGAAAATTGGATCAATCTTCCCAGTTGGACAAAGAACATGAACAGGGTAAATAAATAGACACATCTCTTTGTAAATAAGCCTACCTAGAGGCTCAATATCGATTCAATTCGATTGTTGTTTCAACACTAATCTACAGATGGCACTCCACTTAAACAACAGAATAACAGAGTAACAAGCGGTATAACTAAACGAGTTTTATATATATATATATATATATATGAGAAAGAAAACTAGGCATAAACATTGTTGTCAATAATTCTTACAAACTTTTAGGATATCTACATAAGAATCGAATGTACAAACGCTCGTGATTTGACATGGACATTAACTTTGGTCCGTTGTCTGGTATGCCCATTTCAGCAGCCTGGTCAGCATCTTGTTGGGTCTGAAGAGAAGGTTTCATCATCTTCTTCAAACTGTAAGAAAATATACTCGATAGGTTAAAAAAAAAAGGAAATGTCAATCAAATCATCAAACGTCTCAAATATATACTTACCGTGTGATGTTGATTATGTTTCTTCACAACGATCCAACTCTCTTTTTCATTCTTTTGCTCAACCAGAATAAAATTCCTCTATAACTTTCAGATCATATAAGCATGAATACTTAATTTCTTAATGAAATTTTTATGGATAGATAGATACAGACATTAACTTTACAGTTTCTTTCGATCTGGTAGAGAGAAAAAAGTGCAGATTTTTTCAGTACAGCAAGTCTGAAGTATCTCAGCAGCTCATACTCATGAATCGTTCCACGCATGATCGATGGCTTTACGTTTATAATCAGAAGCTTCGATCAAAATGCTAATCTCAAAACTTAAACATTAATACTAAAAAGCTAATCTTGATGCACAAAAACAAACACAAAATTACCACATAATTCAACATAAATGCCAAAACAATAGAGGAAAAGTATATTCACCTCAAATGCAATAAACACTAGTATAGATTTAGCAGTCAATACAGAGTAATCGTCGTTTTTAGCTATTATCAAATAATCATCATCGTCTGCTTACTCAATTTCTCCGAACAACTACAAATGCACGATGCCAAAAACATTGAAGCATGATGAAATACTGATACTATAATTTCAGTTTCAGTACTGCTTCCTCTGTCGTTTGCTCTTGAAAAGTTCATCCTTTTCCGGCCATGTTAGCAAAATACCCATTGAAAAAAACAAAAACAAAGACGAAAGCCCGATGAAGAGAATTGAAATAAAAGATAATAATTTATATCCCAAGTCCCAACAAAGCTGATTCGCAGTGCATAAATTCGAATAGCGGTCAAGAAAAATATCATTGAAACAGAAATTGAATTAGTTAATTGTGAAATTAGGGTATTTCTATTGCTTGCAGTCCGAAATCAGAAACCCTAGATTGTAAAAGAGGCAACATTTGGGAATTAATTAGTCTCTATACGACATCGTAGATATAATTAGTCTCTTTTTTTGGCCGGAAAAAATAGTTTAATACATTTGGCATCCATATAAATAAATAAAATGAGTTCAAATATAATTTTGGAATTAAAGGATTATATGTTACCTAATATTTTCATGGACTTTTTTTCTTGTCTTCATTGTTTTGAGACAAAATAATAAGTAACAAGACGAAAATAACAATTGACAAGTTTAAATTTAATTTTGATGTTTGCTATATTCTTTTTCCACACACATATACCAAGGATGCATGTGACAAATTTTTACATAAATTTCCTTTCGATGCGTAACACGTTCTTAATAAATAGAGTTACAAAAGATTTGTTGTGAACATACTGAATTCTTTTCGGTGTAAAAAAACTTACCCAATTTTAATCGAGGTATCCAACCAAAACCAGCCTATTTTTCTAATGTTGATCATGAGTCAAATAGTAAAATTATAATTGAAGACACCCCGTTTTATCTGCATTGACACCTGCACCTCTCGAGGACAAATGTTCGAATTGCAACATGCACAAATTAGCTAGTGAGAGGTGCAGGTGCAAATGCAGAAAAAACGAAGGCATCTATCTCTGTGTTTCTTTCTTTTGGATGACCAGAGAAAACCCGCAACCTAGTCTAGACTAAACTTCAACAAATGCCATGTAATATATAAGTTCAAAACTCAAAAATTTTGCATACATTTTATGTTAGGAACGTGTATATATATAATATGGGATATAGAAATGTCTAGTAGAAATTTACTATGTGATAATGGTTTGGCAACGTGAAATGCTTGTACCTCCACATGATGAAAATGATGAAGCATGTGAAAACCAATGGTCTCAGTCAATAGGAGAGTGACGTGTCGGTAAAAGAGCATGTGAAGAGTCAATTTGGAATAAATAAAGAAAAAAAAAATGCTATTTGAAAGGGTTTATCTTGTTCTCTGTGGCTAAGTTTCGGTATGACAGGTGGCACTTATATATGATGTCTCCAAATACAAGCATTTTCTTGTGCTAATCTTTCACCTGTGAAATTGTTTTTCATGTGTAACCTTAGGTTTAAGGGCCAATTTGATTGCACATGATTTGGATTTGATAAAAAGACCAGTTAAAAGTTTAAACTACAATGATTGAAAATATAGCACAGAATCAGTACCAAGAGTTTGAGATTCATTACAACTTAAAATCTTTCTAAATTCGCTTGAAATGTGTTTGGATTGAATGATTTGAATTTTAGGAGGAGATTTGGAGTATTTAAAATCCACCATAATTGTGGAGAAAATAATTCAAAATGAATGTCAATGGATTTGAAATCCATTAAAACTTGAATTCATCTGAACAAATTTTAATGGATTGTTGATGAATTTGACATCCATAACTTTCAAATGCTTCAATCCAAACACACCATTAGTGAAAATGCACGAGAGACTGAAAACCCGCGACTTATCAACCTTTAAGAAATCTTAAGGAGTTCTTGGAAGCTCATCTGAATAAACTCCTAGACATGAAACTAGAATGGCAATAGCTTCATATTTTGTGCCACCAAATGCTTTAGTATGGGCAGAAGAACATCGAGAACGAGGAATATTTCCCGTTCAAGGTCACGTTAGGAACAAATATAGAACATTAATAATTCTGGTGGCTCAATTCTTGCACAAACATGAGAATTTGTTATTTTTGAAGTTTGTGATGTCCATGATAGCCGTAATTATAATTGAAACTGGTAGCCATACTCTTCTTCTTCTTCACTCAGGATCACCTGTGACTGAATAAAACAGTGATTAATTTATTATACATTCTATTTTGGGCCAAGAGAAGATTAAAGAAATATAGTAAGATATAAAAACAATAGTTTGCCTCACTCTGGCACATAATTGGATCTGCATACACAGTGGAGGTACTGGCAACAATATTGTCTCCCTTGAGTAAACAGCAGAGCTCGTTTTTCTCGTCTTTCTACTCAAGTTTTACGATTTGTAACCATCTGCAAATATGGATCACGAATCGAAATAAACAAAACATTTTTTGGGTTTTTTTCATTTCCTCATACTGTTGAGTAAATTTTGATGAAGAAGCTAAATTTGCCAAAAGCAGTTTGAGGAGAATAAAATGACGAGTACCATGGATTTTAGATTTACCTAATACTGAAGTCCATTTGAAACCTGGCTTTGGAATCCTTCAGTCCATCCAAACGCGACCTAAGAAATCTGGGGGCAAGTTGAAGAAGGGCAAATATACCACAAATCTAGCATCAAAAGAATTGAGTTAAAATCCACATAAAGTTACTGTGAGAAGCAAGAAAGTGAGATTCTACTTAACTGCAGTTGATTCGTCAAACAATGTACTTGATGTAAATTTCTCCTGCCACGCGATCACGACTCTAAGTAATATGTATGCATAATCCAATGGTTTTGCTAATACGAATCATGTTATGTCAAAATATATTGTTGACTATATTACGCCTCTGCACACGAGAAAATTGTATACCCTGCAGATAATGCAAATGTTAAACATGGCAAATCACCTTATATTTTGAAATGTAAATACCATTCTAAAGAATAAAAGAAACTCACCAGTCTCGTGTTCCTGCACATCACCAACCATGTCAAAGATCCTCAATAGCTAAATCTCTGTTGAGGCTCATGATGTAATCATATCCATGACAATATAATTACTAAAGAGGTACATGTCGCTTCTATTTAGCAGAAATGCAAAAATTCAAATTTTTCTCGACCAGTAAATTCACATGGCTTGTGAGTCGAAATAATATCTTGTGAGAAAAAATTCAAAACCTGCACCTCTTTTCGTCTGTCTATCCTTTTCTCAAGGCTTCCAAGAACCCACCAGAAGATGATGATAAATGATGGAAATACTACTACTTGCAAATGCAGATATAATATATTTACACACACACACACACACACATATATATATATATATATGATATATCAACGCACAAGAAAGCCCCTGTTTACAGTAACAGATAGATGAAAAAGTGTCCCCCCAAATAAAAGGTTGTGCATATGGCAAATGAGGTACTTCCCCATTATGATCTCCATGAGATTTGAAACCCAAAACATCAATATCTAATAAGGTAGTACAGAACAATGATAGAATAAATTATCGAAACTTTACACACATGTAATGTCCAATCAATAAAAGTTGTGGTCCTTGCTACCTAAGAAAATAGAAAACTTATGTTGTGAGGTCTTTTATGTTCTTCCTAACCTAAGGGTTTATTTTATTCATGGAATTTCTGGATTTGGTGTCCCTAGAAAATTTACAAGTATGAAGTAAAACTGATATATGATTATAGGACTATAATACCTTCCTTCCATGGGTGATCGTGACCTTTTGGATGCTTTGGCACTGCGCTTTTGCAGCACTGTGTTCCCTAGCTTTCGGTCACAACACATTCATTAACTCGGTCAGCTTCAACGAGTCCAATTATTGATGCCTTTGATCTTGAAGAGACATGACATTCTCGAACAATATTCAGAAAACGAGAGTAGTGTATACTACAACTTCAGTTCCAAGGATTGACGACTTGGTTGGTTGTAAGAGATATTAATTTACTATGATTCCTCTGAGAAAGGTGTAAAACCATTTATAAGTGTGAACAATGTTGTGACAAAAGAAGCTTTGAGTACAAGGCAGCTCATTTTCTCCTCCTACAATCCAGGTTTACCATTTGAACAGCTTCAGTTCCAAGGATTGACGACTTGGTTGGTTGTAAGAGATATGAATTTACTATGATTCCTCTGAGAAAGGCGTAAAACCATTTATAAGTGTGAACAACTTTGTGCCAAAAGAAGCTTCGAGTACAAAGCAGCTCATTTTCTCCTCTTACAATCCGGGTTTACCATTTGAAACTCTCTGCAAGTAATAAAAACAGACGTCAGGTTCTTTTCCCCCAAAACCATAAGTAAATGTTGATCAATAAGCTAAATAGACAATATTAATAGCAGTCTCCCAATACTCGTTGAATCATCTAATGTAGAAATAAGCCGAACAGGAAAACATGTTTCAGGTTGTTTGAATTTAAACCGGATTTCATATCCTTTTCTAAAATCTTTCCCTTAAATCAAAATACTTCCATCCAAACTCACCCTGGAAGATCCGGATGCAAGCCCAAGAAGTGAAAATATGATACACAGAAATTGTACAAGTTTATTAAAATCAAGCAAATAGAAATTGTGACTAACTGCAAGTTATTAGTTAGACAATGCAATTGGTGATGGAAATTTTCTCCTGATACTCGATCAAGAAACTAATCAATCTCCAGGCTCCCATATTTATGGATATTCTAATACTTATCATCTGATGTCAAAACATATCGTATATTGCATTGTCTTTGCAGAAGAATTGCATACATGTAACTGCACAAGATGCAAGCCTTTCTAAAGCAGGTTCCAGGGAAAAACGAATTATAACAAATAGAACTAAAGCCGGATCCTTTATATTTTATTTGTCCATCAGTCAAATCTTAATTTGTTTATGAATATGTCAATAGACACTTTTATCATGTAATTATGTTTGTGCTGCTTCATAATAGCATAAGAGAAGGCAATTTGTACTTTTTTAGGAGTTCTTGTGATTACAAAGAACGTTTTATACTTAGTCAGTTCTTGCATAATTTCATTCTAGTTACCCCTACAGATGTTCTTGTCAAGCACTGAAAATAACAAGTAAAACATATAACTATATGAGTACTGACCCTAATTCTTTAACATCCCTTACAAATTACTAAATCTGTATCAGATACTTGTACACGTAAAAAATTTAGCCTATTTATATCTTTGAGAAAAATCAGTACATTCCTATTGTAATCTGCTTCATTAACTATATCGACTGTTCTAAATTTGCATAAAAATTAAAGACATTCAGCCAAAAACTCTTAATCATTCATAATAATAATTTTTACTGATGAAACTTACTCTTTTCTCACACATTAACAGTGAGAATTACTAAACTCTCTATGCCATCACCATCATATTGAACAAGACAAAAACTGAGCTGTATACATGCAAGTCACGACATCCACCTCATTGCGTGTCAAAAATATTGCGTACAGAAAACTGATTCTATGAAGAAGTCGACAGATTAGATTAAAGGCAATTTGGAGTCCATGACAACATTCTTCTTGGATTCACGCTATACATGTTTTTCCATTCTCATAAAAATCAAAAATCATTCACGTTTCTCTCGAGGTCACCCTATAAAAGTAAATGGAAGTTCTATTACTGAACCATAAAAATATCCTTTTACTGTATCATTAGTAGCTAAAAGTTAGATAACATCAACTTTCAGAAGGTATTTCTTTCCTGTTTTTTCTTTTTCTTCCTTAATTAAATATACAATTACAACAACACAGTGTAAGTAATTTATATACGACACTATTAATAAAAAATCCGAAATCATGGGACTCAAGTCAACCCAGAAAAGTTTTATTTGTGAGTTGAAGGCAATTAATGGCGATCTAGGTGAAAACAAGCAACTTCTCTAATTCAAGAAAATCCGCATTATGGATGAACCCTCTCTCCCTCCACTAGCCATAATGACGTTGCCCATTAATTAATAAAAATCAAAGGACATTTAATAAAAATGATCCGACTATAATTCTCACCTGCCATGTCGGCAGGAAAAAGCCAGAATTATAGCTAGTAAGTGCATACGTTGCAGCAACCTAACTTGCATGTACACCGTGTGTCTCTCACAACGAAGTAATTTACTTTGATTAGATTAATACTTGTTTATCACTCTTCCACCTAAGCACTAGAGGCGTGTTCCATACTGTGCCTCTGTTTTCCCACGCCTATTTAAAGCAGAACTTGAATCGCATAGAGCATCATTACTAAATTGCCTTCATTACCCTCATTCCCCTAATTCTCTCTATCTCCCTCTTATCTCTCTCTTGTTCAGTTTCATCCTTGTATTCACATCAGAAAAACCACCCTTCCTTGTTTTCACATCAGAAAACCACCCTTCCTTCCCTGTTTTCACATCACAAAACCACTCTTTAACCATGAGAAACGTTGTTCTTAGTGAGCTACAGATGAATGAGACCTATGATCCAACAAGGAGCCTCATTCATGCTTGGGATAGTATACGAGTCCCAATTATTGTGCCACTTTTACGATTTGCAGTTTATATGTGCATAGCCATGTCTGTTATGCTTTTCATTGAACGTGTTTACATGGCTATTGTCATCATGTGTGTTAAATGTCTGGGGAAGAAAAGGTACACCAAGTATCAGGTAGAGGCCATCAAACAAGACCTGGAGAGAAACAAAAACTACCCCAAGGTGTTGGTTCAGATCCCAATGTTCAATGAAAGAGAGGTAAGAATTATCCACAGATGATTTATTCTAGTTTTACTTGTACTCTGCTTCTAATGAGTTCAGAAAGTTGCAGACTTACAAATTCGGAATATTAATTTCATCCAAATTTTATAAAAAAAAAAAAGGAAAAGGAAAAGAGATAAAGATTCTTTTCCGAGAATTAACATAAACAAGGTTTAAGTCAATTTTTCTTCTTTTTATCAGAAACCTGAAATAAACAATTTCCAAACTCAATAGATAGAGAACCTAATCCAAGATTTCATTTTACCACAGGTTTATAAGCTGTCTATTGGAGCTGTATCTGCACTCTCTTGGCCGTCGGATCGGCTCATCGTGCAGGTTTTGGATGACTCAACCAACGAAGCCTTAAGGGTATATTTTCACATCACAGAGTAATTATTACTTTATTTTGTGACTATTGTAAGCATATTGAATAATTACATACAATGTTTGCAGACAATGGTGGAATTAGAGTGCCGGAAATGGATTGAGAAAGGAGTCAATATCAAGTATGAGACAAGAAACAACAGGAATGGCTACAAAGCCGGCGCTCTTCGAGAAGGTCTGAAGAAGCATTATGTTGAAGATTGTGAATTTGTAATAATATTTGATGCGGATTTTCAGCCAGACGAAGATTTTCTTTGGAGGACTATCCCTTACCTACTTGAAAACCCAGAATTGGCTTTGGTTCAGGCCAGGTGGAAATTTGGTAAGGTCTAATAAAGTATAATATCTGTCATAGTAAAGAAATTATACTGAAGCCTAATTAATTGATCACTAAGATA
The DNA here is from genome assembly GCA_963669365.1 of Verbascum thapsus. Lineage (NCBI taxonomy): Eukaryota > Viridiplantae > Streptophyta > Magnoliopsida > Lamiales > Scrophulariaceae > Verbascum > Verbascum thapsus. The sequence goes on from OY770104.1 coordinate 21,509,145, forward strand.
ATGAAAGGTCAACTTTCAAACTTTTGGACGTACGCAATATTTCGGTAAAATGAAGTTCAGAGTCAAATTATAGAAGGTAGATGGCGTGGTTTATTTCTGATAAAAGAAATACAAACTTTTAGTGAAAGTAAAACAAAAATGGATGTTTTTAAATCACTTGGCCTTTTAGTTTCGCTAGTTTTCGAGCTATTAATAGCAATTTAATTTTGCAGTTAATGCAAATGAATGTCTGATGACTCGCCTCCAAGAGATGTCATTAGACTATCACTTTACTGTGGAGCAAGAAGTTGGCTCTTCAACATGCTCATTCTTCGGATTCAATGGTCATCCACCATTCTTAGTCCAGTTTAAGAAACTTTAGCTCTAGTAAAGAAACTATGACTTAAACAATTTAGTACTTGATTTGACTTTTCAGGGACGGCAGGCGTTTGGCGACTCCGAGCACTGCATGATGCAGGTGGGTGGAAAGATAGGACCACAGTAGAAGACATGGACCTTGCAGTCAGGGCTAGCCTCAAGGGCTGGAAATTCCTATTCGTGGGTGACTTATCAGTGAGTGTTCAAAAACTTGAATCTGCTGCTTAAATACCTTATTTACCCTTAATGACATTAATCCTTGTAAATTGAACAAAATTACCTCTATTAGGTTAAAAATGAACTACCAAGTACGTTTAAGGCATACAGATTTCAACAACATCGCTGGTCATGTGGACCTGCTAATCTTTTCAGGAAGATGTTCAAGGAAATCATTCTTTGTGAGGTCATAAATTTTCAGTTATTTCCTTCTAACGAAAATTAGTAACTACGGTTGTGAATTCTAAACTTCCCATGTAAATTTACATAGTTACTTTCTCGTCTAATGCAGCGTGTCTCATTTTGGAAGAAATGGCATGTAATTTATGCATTCTTCTTCGTAAGGAAGATAATTGCACATTGGGTTACCTTTTTCTTTTACTGCATTGTGATCCCGGCAACAATCTTAGTTCCTGAAGTTCATCTGCCGAAGCCGCTGGCTATCTATCTTCCAGCATGCATTACACTTCTTAATGCAATTTCCTGTCTAAGGCATGATTATCCAGATATGCAAGAAAAATTATTATCATTATATTCCTCAAAAGTCTCATCAAATTAATTATTGGGAGTTTCCACTTACTTTGTCACAGGTCAATCCATTTGCTCGTCTTCTGGATCTTGTTTGAGAACGTCATGTCTCTCCATAGATCAAAGGCAGCAATAATAGGACTCCTTGAAGCCAACCGGGTTAATGAATGGGTTGTGACTGAAAAGCTGGGGAACACAATGAAGCAAAAGCACAATCCCAGAGCATCCAAGAGGCCACGGTCACGCATGCGAGAAAGGTAAATAGTCCTGTAAGCAACATATAAGTTTTATTAGTAATTGTGACCAATTTACAAGTATTGATAATCTACTAAATTCATAAGAAGCAGCTATTACATAAATCAAACAAATCACTATGGTAATCAAGAATATGATGACCCTAATTAAGTGCGCAATATAAATCTACTTTCATTTTATTGATTACATGCATGCAGCACGAATGGACGAAAACATTCTTTAATTTATTCTATTATTTTATTGCACTAACTTCATCAAATATTGATGTTATTAGGATACAAATCCTGGAGATTCTAGTCGGGATGTACTTGCTTCATTGTGCCATCTACAACATCCTATTTGGGCACAACCACTTTTTCATATATCTGTTGCTACAGGCGGGGGCTTTCTTTGTAGTCGGAGTTGGGTACGTTGGAACATTTGTACCCAACTAGGGATCTATGGAGGTGGACATATCAGAAGTACGAGCTCCGATGACTACCATATAGAGTGTACTTGGTAGTAGGAGATTTTTTTATTGTTTATAATGCATTATATTATTATCTATTTTTTTATTATTAAAACTAATTATGTAATTTTTATTTATGTATATATGTATTAAGCACCTTTTCTTTTTTATTATGTATTTAACTATTTATATTATTATACAGTAAGCCCATGTGGCTATACTAGTTAACAATTACTATTATCATTTTATTCAAGTGAATTTCTAGTCTTATGTGACATTCTCGAATCACAAATAACAGTATTGCAAGCATTTTTCAACTAAGAACCTAAATAATAGTAAAGAACCCACAAATCCCGAGCACCTTAGAGAAAAAGTGAAAAACAATATATAAAAGTAGTAGTCCGTTAGACTAACGACAAAAGCTTAGATGTCGGACAAAATCCACCTCCAGAGCATAAAGTAGGAGAAAACCGACAATTTTACATTTACCATAGATAAACTCACGAGTTGACCTCTACAGAATCTCTAACTCATCGATCAGTAACTTCTTGCTACGTGGCTCGTTTTCTCTGATAAACGAGAATATATATAGGACTATTATCCACGACACAAAGAATATCCACTTTAACTGGACACATCCTATCGCAACTATCGACCTATAAGCCAATTAATCTTATGCTTGTCACTTCTTTACTACTAAATTCCACTCAAACTATCTGGATTTGCAGTCTAATCACAGAAATAACAATCCCATGATCTTAATTACTAGAGGTAAATGCTAAATCTGAAACAAACCTTCACATTGAGAGCGAAATCACATTAAACGTACAAAGAGCGCTGGAAAAATAAACACATTTAGTCACTCTTTAGCTAATTAATTGTTGAAGTATATACCAAAATCACTCTAGAACAGAAGCAAATAAACATACAATCAAATAAACATGTGTAACAGAAACTAAAATCGATAAATAAATCAAATTAATTCATTTGAGCATTTACACAATCAGATTCAGCATACAATCACAGGCAAGTGAAAGGAACAACCTTTGAATTTTCTCCACTTTTTACAGTGAATTTCATGCCTCTAAAATGAGGTGATTCAAAAATAAAAATGAAGAAATCAGCATCAAATACAAAATTTTGCATCGTAAACATCTACCTTGGAGTTTAGTAGAGCCTCGATCGCACCGCCTGACGAAAGCAGTTTGTTAGAGTTTGGTGAATAAAAATTAAAAAGCAATAAATCTTGGCTTTAAATATATTGGCGTTATTATACATTTCCACGTGAAGGTAGGTGTCGCGTTTGTCCCTGTCTAATTCATGAATAACTCGTGTTCCGGGTTTATCCTCTTTTTTCTCTTTTTTTTTTTTAATGTGATTTTATTTTTTTCTCATAAAAAAATAATTATTTAATGTTTTTGGATTTTTTTTAGTAATTTGGGGCTTTTGCAAAATAGAAATTGATGTGTATATATGATTATCGTTGTTATATATAATCATTGTATTATATTGGAAGAGACAAATTTCAAAGCTTTTGTTTTCTATAAAACGTTTAAGTCTGATCAAAATGGCTGATAACTCGCAGTGTTATTTAAAAAAACAAATGCATTTCATAGAAATTTATATTTAGAAGACATATTTGAAAATACATCAAAATGAACCTATTTGTGTCAATCCAAATAAAAATATATTAGGCATGAGAATACATGGTAATTTTCTTTAAAAAGAACATTTTGATCATCGGATAATCATTGCCACTTCTGATCATTTATTATGAGGGGTCGTGATTTTCAGTGCGATTTTTTTTAATTTTTTATTATTTTGAATTTAACAACTCGGAACCATGACTCAAAAACTCAATAAAATAAAAATCGATTGCACAAATCACACATGGAATAAATCATAATTATATCAATTTTCTATTTATTTTGACCATTTAATATCAATAAATGAGAGGATAAAAAGACAAATAATAATGGGTCATAGTAACAAACAAATTAAATTATGACGAACCTATTCTTTTTTAAATTTCAAATAGAAAAGATACCCACAGTTTGATAAACTCGAACCCATAGTTCTTTTATCATGTGGACATATAGACATTAAATGACTCTATAAATGTTCGTAAATTATAATATCTTGAACCCATCAACTTTCAGTGAAAATTGATACCACTAAACTAACAACCGGACCTATTTAGTATTCGTACAAAAATATATAAAAATGGGCTCGGTTGGGCTTGGGAGCTCATTGATGGACCTTGATGTCCAAGCTTAGTGGGCCTTATTTTCAGGGCACATTAATTGGATCAACTCATCAACCACCAAACCCAAAATTCTCTCCCATAAACAAAGTATAGCCCACTGGGCCATCACCAAAAATTGAATATTTATTTTCTTTTCACTAAGCCTTGTGAAAATTGCATGAAGTTCTTCATTTCAATTCAAGAAAAAATGATGTGAAATTAGTAGTATGTTATGAGCATTAATCAAATTAAATAGTTAGGATTTACAAGTATATCATGCACCTCAATCGTATTGAATAAAAAGTCGGGATTTATTTAGATATTACGAGCTGATATATGTTATTTAGATGTTGAATAAGTATAGAAACTCACACTGTATTCGATTAAAATATATTATTTGTAATATTAGTGAGAAAATGCAAATTTATTTGCTAGCATGGTTAATTACTCCCTTAAATATGAGTAACATATTAGTAGCTAAGGGAAGGTACTTCAACTAGGGATGGCAACGGTTCCGGGTCTACCCGGAACCGCCCCGGAACCGTCCCGTCGGTTTCGGTTCTTTCAATGCTAAACGGTTCCGGATCCGGTTCCGGGTCCAACTAAACGGTTCTTGGACGGTTCCGGTTCCGGTTCCGGGTCTACCCGGAACCGCCTTAATATTTTTTTAATTTTTTTAATTACTATACTTTATTTAACCTTATTCTGTTCTTTTTTGGGAGCTGAGTAAAAGATTCTGTACATATATATATATATATATATATATATAAAGTATATATTATAATATAATTATAGACTCAATTGTTTATAAAATATGATTTAAAATACAAATTTATATGCATTACGACTTACATTGATTGGATTTTCTTTATAAGTTTCAAGATTATTCAAAATTAAATTCGAGCATATGCATTAAATGTGAGATTTTTGTATATCTTAAACTCTTTTCAATTTTTTTTCAAGACTGAACATTGTATTTGAGCCTTGTGTTATTATTAATTGAACAAGCTCGACCATTTTGATTTTGCACATTTTTTCCGAAATTAAACTATTCGAACTGATTCAAATCTTATTAAAAAGAAAACCATATTCAAAGTTAGATTATTTTATATATAAAATGAAAATAACTTTAAAAATTAATCTTAAATTATAATATCTTAAGAAACAGCAAAATGGCTTATTCTTGGAATTTATCATTGATTAGTTATAGTTTACTCGAATAAAATATATAAACATCACGTGGAGCAGCTAAATCATTCCCTAGTTTAAATTATCTTAGATTTGAGTTTATTAAAATTTGTAAAATATAAATGCTATATGTAAACTTGTACACAATTATTCTTTTTAATTATTCTTCTTAATGCACCGAAAAAAAGCACCAAAAAAGCCAAAAAAATAAAAAAGGCATCTAAACGGGTACCCGCGGGTCGGACCCGTGCGGTTCCGGTTCCGGGTCCATAATGAGGAACCGGTTCCGGTTCCGGATCCGGGTCCAAAAATTATTATGCGGTTCCGGTTCTAGACCCGCCGGTTCCTACCCGGAACCGGCCCGTTGCCATCCCCAACTTCAACCTTAGTTCGACAAGTTTAAAATGTTAAAATTTAAGATATAATATAGATCCTAACACTTTATACATAAATTTATTAGTGGGATATTGTATATTTTTCGATTCAATGTGATTACATTGAAAAGTCACTCGGGATTGTTCTAACTTCTAACAAAGACTAAATAAGTCTAACGCATGAATTCTTCATAAATAATTTCTGATTTTAGAAAGATCGGAGTTTATGGTCATAGATTTAATTATAGATCAAATCAAATATCAATTTTGGCCAAATGGTCCGCCACAAAAGTTATTAAATTCAAACTCAAACTCATATAATTTTGGTCAAAAAAACGTGAAAAGAAAATTAGAAATGTCTATTTCAAACTTACTTATCAATATGTAAACACAAGTTACAATTTCATCAAATAACTCTCAAGTTACTATCACTCTTCTCCTCGCTTTTCTACCAAGTTTCCACAATAAATTGAGCCATCAATTTCCTATTTTTTCTCTTTATTAGAGTCTGCGATTTTGACCAAATTTTTATAGTGGACGTGTTGCACTAAACGTGACATAGATATTCTCATGTCTTGTCCACTATTTATATCACTTATATCGCTACAAAAATTTATAGTACTATGTTGAATAATATAAAACCCCGTTAATAATATTATTGATGATCAATTATGTTTATATAGTTATAAGAGTCGACAATTAAGGTAAATTTAACTAAACTAAAAAAAATATAAATAAAATAAAACATAATACATAACTAATTACACAAAATTAATGAATATATTATAACATACTAAAACGAGATCTTGAAGTAAAGTATAACATCTCTTAAATTGAAATTTAAGGTCGAATCACGAATTAAACCGATTTACGGAACTATGATATTTTAACCTAATTTATAATCAAGCCCGCATATAATAAATTTCAAAATGGTCCATCCTTTCCAATTCTCTAACTGAGCTCTCATGTCAAATTCAAAATTGATTATTACATTAAAATGAACTATATCTAAAATTGTACGGAGAATTTAAATATATTTTATAACTTTATTATTTTTGTCAAAGTTTGTAACTAGCCCCAATGAATTCTAGCCCGTCATCAAAGACTCCCATAATTTAGAGCCTATTTTGTTTATAAATAATAATAATAATAATAATCCAACGTGTTAAGAATATATGTAGAATTCCAATATATTTATGTATATTTTATCTTATTTTAATATGTTATGTGGTTTGATATTTTTCAAGAGCTAGAGATTGGGAAGCTATTAGAATACATTGTAATTGATTGTTTGTATGAAGAAAATAACACTAATTAGAAATGAACGATTATAAAATTTTAGTTCTTATTGGAATTATCTTTTTATCTACTTTGATTTTGTTTCTCAATTACAAAAGGCATCCACTTTCTATCACATGATAACAGTTGAAATTCTTTTACGTAGAATTTGGTTTGCTTGAATTTAAGTAGTATTTTTTTAATAAGAAATTACATGATAAATACAAAATATTTATCTTATAAAATATATTTGAATTCGAATAAATAAACTATAACTTTCTTCAATAAACCTTTCAACTTGAGTACAAATTCATAAATTTTGTAGGCTGTCACTTAACTATGCTCATTAAATTAGCGGTTAGCCTAATGTATAGCACATAAATTGCCCTACTCTATTAAATTTTTAAAAGAGAGAAATACATTTTAGTCCTCAATTATATACGAAACTCTTCAAAAGCCACCCTATAAAATTAAAATTATCACTAAAACCCCTGCAATTTCTAAAACGATACACACCGCCTCCCCTGAGTCGGTTAAGTAAAAATAACTAAAAATCCCATAAAATAAAATTTTGCATGAAAAAAAATCATAAAATATTGTTAAATCTAAAAAATACATTTATATAAAAATTTTATTCTAAAAAAGTTAAGATCAACAACTTTTTCAACTGAATTATCCTTCATTTATTAACTAAAAAATTATTTTTTATCAATGTTATTTTGATTAATATTTCAAAATTGATAAATCATATAATATGGATTGCTTCTGTGGTAAGGATTAAAATACCTTAAATTTTAACAATATACTTTTTAATATAGCGAGTAAAGGGTTAGTTGATATTTAATTTTTTCAATGGGATTTATTGACAATTTTCATATCACATAGAAATTTTTAAAGAAAATCGTATATCGCAAATGTAGTGAGTAAGAAACTAATTTTTAAGATTAGTTTTAATTAATATTCAGCCAAGTATATATCACATATTTAGCTACATAAATAATGTGAATTTATGGATTTTCACCAAAACAATGAGAAATCAATCAAGTACAGTACTTGAACTCTAAAAAAGTTCAATTTATACGAAATTTGTACTACACATACATTATACAATAACAAAATAAAATTTGAAACAGATGATTGAAAATTACTCAATCCAGTTTACCAAACAAATGATTAAGTGGCCAACTCTTATCCTATCATATTATTCAGGAAAAATGGCAAAATAAATAATTCTTGAATTCCTACGTGTAATTATTGGAAGATAATTATTGGAAGATAGTGCTACTAATTATTCGAATTGTTTTATATAAGACATAATATCATTGTCATTCTATTGCCTTCTACACAAGCAATTTCCCTTTTCCAAATGTTAAAAAATGCATATATATATATATATAGTCATTTAAAATGCAATAATTAATGAAAATGTGAAATAAAATAGAAAAGATTGAAACAGTACTTAGGGATGGCAATGGGGCCGGGTAATTTAAATACCCGTATTGGACCCGTCCCGATGGGACCGGGTCCAAAAAAATGGGGCCGGGGCCGGGGCCGGGGCCGGGGCCGGGGCCGGGTATCAAAAATCAAGACCCGGCCGGGTCCGGGGCGGGTCCGGGTCCGGGTCCGGGTCCAACATATACCCGTCCCGGACCCGGACTCGCCCCGTTAACATAGAATTTATATATTTTTTATTTTTTTATTATTATAATATAATAAAATTATAAAATCAATAAGAATTAAAGATTTGGATGCTTGTACTTAGATGAGGAAGATGAAGAAATTATTATTGAGGCCTCCTAGTTGTTTTATTTAATTGATGTTTATTTGGTATTTGATTTGTTTTCAAATTTGGACTTTGGAGAAAATTTGAATTATTTTACCTATTTTGATTTGTCTTATTTGTGAATGACTTAAGTGTGTTGAATGTTTTTTTTTTTGATGTATTTTAGTTTATATTGGTTTTGTATTATTTATATTAATTTTAAGTATATTTCTGATAAAAAAAATTGAAAAAAGTCAAATTTTAACCGGGTCCATCGGGTAGGACCCGGACTCGCCGGGTACCCGCCGAGTCCGGGGGGGGACCGGGTATTACCGGGTCCGGGGCCTAAAAATTCTGACCGGGGCGGGTCTCGGGTCCAACATTACCCGCCCCATACCCGCCCCATTGCCATCCCTAACAGTACTATATACATTGGTATTATGAGGATTAGTTGAAATACCAATTAATTAATTTCAAGTATTTCATAAAATAATTTATTCTCATATATCTTAATCAAAAGATTCTTGAGATTAAACGTGACACATAAATTCAAAGATTTGTTATATTGACTGCCTTGGTAAATAATATTTTCAAAAGTGCAAATATTTTTTAAAATTAAAATATAATTTAAGGATTTATTAAACTAAAATATATCTTACGTGTGGTATTTATTATTCCATGCACTTCGTGGGGGAATCTCACAAACAAACATGTATATTAAATCATGCTAATCATTGTACTATTCGCATTATTTTTACATAAGTTATTAAATAATTAAAATAATTGTTTATTTGTAAGATTATGGAGTTTGGAGGCTTCTTAATTGTAATTACCATTGTGGTTTAGTAAAGCAAACCTAATAAATTAGGAACGTGGTTAATTAATAATTAGTGGGCAAAATAGTAATTCCATTAAGTCATGCCATAGTCAAAGGTCCAAATTAGCTGGTTTGTCACGTAACCAAATTCATCAAGAGCTTATTCTAATATGGCGGCATCATATTTCCATCATCCATACCATGCCATTCACATAAACAAATGTAGATACAATATTGTGTATCTATAAATGATTTCTTTATTTTCTATATCTAACTAAATTAAGGTCCTGAGTTCTATATCACCTATCATTATTGATAAAATTCGATCATTATGATTTTAAAAGTTTTGGGTTTTATTCTCATCGATGCCAAAGCTTAAGTTGGAGTTTTTTTACGAGGGAAATTCGCAATCATTATCATTTAGGGTGCACACTGAGTAAACTTCGCTCTTGTCTAATAATTCACAAACCACATAAGAGATTTAAATCGATCTAAATTATTATAGCTGACAAACGCTCAACAGAGGAGGTCAAATAAGCATTTCTGCACTGGGTAAATTTCGCTCTTGTGTAATAATTTGCAAATCACATAAGAGAGTTAAACCAATCTAAATTGTTGTAGTTGACAAACGCTCAACAGAGGAGGTCAAATAAGCATTCCTTCATGGGAAATATCCGTGACCAAGGTCACAAAATTCAACTACCCGAACAACTCTAGGTCTTAGCTTATGAGTGATCCTAAGATTGAGAGTTTGAGTCATTTTTTTTTTCTTCTGATGACGGGGTAAATTCGCCACCGCTACCCTTACGGTGCGTTTGGATCGATGGATTTTGATTTGAGGAGTGGATTTGGGGGAAGGATTTCAAATGACACCTAAAATGATTTTGAAATCCACCGTAGTTGTGGAGAAAAGAGCTTAAAATGAATGGCGAGGGATTTGAAATCCATCATCATCCAAACGAACTTAAATGAATTTGTCGATGAATTTGAAATTCATGGATTTCAAATCACTCGATCCAAACACACCCTTAGGGTTTGTGTTAAGCCTGCAAACCACACGAGATTTAAATCAGTCTATGTTGGCCGTAGCTGACAGCCTCACAGTAGAGGAGGTCAATAAGCATTCATTCCTTCAAATGAAATCCCGTGACCAAATTCACAAAATTTATTCAGTTGCCCAACCAACTCTAGTGGGGTTGCCCCCAACATGAGTATTTTTTCTACTTTAATGTTGATTTAGGTCATATTTCTACAAAAGACTCGAAGATCGTAGTCTCAGATTATTACATAAAAGTCATGTATATTTGCAAAACACTATTAACTTGCGTATTACATAAACTTTTATCAAGTATTTTACATATCAAATTGTCAAATTAACTATCATCGATTTTTAACTGCAAAGACTAAAATATACTATAAGTTGATAAATAATCGATATTGTGTGATCGAACCCATATCAGACCTCAATCTTTCTACGAAGCCGAATACATGATTGAAATAATTGTGTTACTAGTTGTAATTTGATTGTAAAAATTGTTTTTTTAATGTATCATATAATCTATTTATTGAGAAAAAAAATTAGATTTATTTTTATTTGATGGGCCGGGCCAGATGACTTTATCAAATACCTCAGCTAATTTTCTCTCATATATCAATTCTCTATATATAACAGCGGTTGCCTCCATTTTCTCCCTTCAAACAATTCCAATTCCACAGAGAAACTTCTAAATTCTTCAGGAAAAAAAATTCCATCAAATGGGTGAGGTAATTAATTAATCTCATTAGGATCCACTTATCTCTAAATTCTGATATTTTTATGTGATTTACGATATGAATTTTGCTCAATTGTTTTATTTTTTGGTGTGTGTTTTGTCAGAAAGACGCAACGAAGAACGACGGCGAGAAGAAGGCGGCGGACGGCGGAGAGAAGAAGGCGGCAGACGGCGGCGCAATCACCGCCGTTTTGAAGCTTGACTTGCATTGTGAAGGTTGTGCGAAAAAGGTCAAACGCTCCGTTAGCCATTTTGAAGGTACTGATTATAGCCATCGCCATTTGTAAATTCAAGCTTTTGCCCTAAAAATAAATAATTCCAAAAATTGGCTTAAATAGTTCATATATTAATTAGTAGTGCAATTTCTGCAAGCAAATTACCTGGAAATAATTCCTAATTATTATAAGTCTTCGACCTAATTTAAGCTGGAAAATTACGAAAAATATATTAAAATTGAGTGAAAGTGAAATTGAATAGTAACTTTTGTTTTTGAAGTCTTCATAGTACAATCGGTTCCTTGATTTGATCGCTACTTACAGAGGACTTTTCGGAGCTATTAAGAAACAATCTTTACATGAATTAGCTCTACAACTAACGGTCAAATTTTTGTAAATTTTTTCAACCAAAATTTATCCTTATTTTAGTTTCAAAACGTCAATTTATAATAAATTTATTTTCCTAACAATATTTAATGTGTGTGGGGGGCCTAAATTTTATTCTCTTCAATTTGTGAAGGTGTTGAGAAAGTGAAGGCCGATTTCGATGCCAACAAGTTGACCGTGACAGGCAATGTGGACCCCACGTGGCTCCGTGAGAGAGTCGAAACCAAGACCAAGAAGAAGGTGGAGCTCATCTCTCCTCAGCCGCAAAAGGCTCCGGCCGCCGCCGCCGCCGCCGCCGGTGGTGACAAGAAGGCTGAGGAGAAATCAGAAAAGAAAGTAGAAGAGAAAAAGGCTGATGATAAGAAACCTAAAGAGGTAAATAGAATAGAACAAGTCTGAGATTACTTAATCTTTTTTATTTTTGAAATGCAAATAGGATTAATTAATTAATGGGGAATTAAATTTTGCTAATCTTGATTAGTTTAATGTGTTTTAGGCTGTGATTAGCACCGTGGTGATGAAGATCAAATTGCACTGTGACGGATGCGCACATAAGATTAAGCGGACAGTATTAAAGAATATTGATGGTTAGTTGATCTTATTATATTACTCTTAATTTTGCTTAAATAAACAAATTTATATGGTTTTTTATACATATAATTCTGTAGATTATGAAAAATTATTTATTTTTTTAACAGGGGTTAGTTCAATAAAAACGGATTTACAAAAGGATTTAGTTACAGTCATTGGGACAATGGATGTTAACAAACTCACATCATACTTGAAAGAGAAGCTTAAGAAAGGTATAGAAATTGTTGCTCCTAAAAAAGACGACGGTGGTGGTGACAAAAAAGCGGGCGGCACCGGTGGCGGCAGTGACAAAAAAGAGGGCGGCGGCGGTGGCGGCGGTGGCGGTGATAAAAAGGAAGTTGAGTCAAAAGCCGCCACAAGTGGTGGTGGAATAAAAGTTGAGGCTAACAAGTTCGAATACCATAGTTTAAATCCACAAACTCACTATGCTACACCTATGTATAACCAAAGTTACAACAATCAAGACTATGGTGTGGATATGCATTATAATCATCATGATCAAGGTTATCCTAACCATGGTTATGTTAACCATGGTTACACTAACCATGGTTATGCTAACCAAGGTTATGCTAACCATGGTTACGCTAGTCAAGGGCCGCCTCCACCACCACCGACATATATGAACGTAAACGATCAAATGTTCAGCGATGAAAACCCTAATGGCTGCTCAGTGATGTGATCGTTATAAACGAGGAAACTCAAATTTTCAAATGTAAATATAAATTAGAACGGTTAATTAGATTAATTAAAAAATGAAATATGTAACTTCGTATATACGAGGATAAAATATCCATTTATTAAAATGTTATTTTTATGATGTATTAGGATTATGCAAACAGGCCGGTGTTTGTTAATTAGGTTGTTTTATTGTTTGACTTATATGTTGTTAATTAATAAAATATTCAATTTTGATTCGCTAATTGTGTTGTTTATATTATCTTTAATATGACTATGATGACATTTAATTTATAAATTGTTATGCATGGATTTGAAGGGTTCCACGTGGACTATATTATTTTTATATGGGTTCACCTAAAAAAAAATTATGTCGCATTCATGACTAGACCTAATTAATTTACTATTTATTCAATAAGGTTGCATTTAAAATTTATATACGGCACGGTGGTTGGAATAATATTGTCCATTATTTTGATTATTTAAAATTGATCCAATTTCTACTAACAATGACCTATTCTCTAATTATTTTACTATTTATTTAATAAGGTTGCATTTTAAATTTATATACGGCACGGTGGTTGGATTAATATTGTCCATTATTTCGATTATTTAAAATAGATCCAATTTCTACTAACAATGACCTATTCTCTAATTATGATATGTTATTTCAAAGGCCATTTCGTTGTTATTGTCCCTTAGCAAATTATATTTATTATCAATTTATCATATTCTTAAAATAATATTTTTATTAGTTTAAATGGAATCTCTGTTTTTTTTTTTTTAATTTATTCTGTTCCTTAAAGATGAGAAAAGGTTTAAAATCTGTTTCATGTACTACATTTGTCGCAGAAATTCTAATTTTAGTCCCTTAAAATATTACAATTCTAGTTTTAGTCCCACACATTACGTGATTTTAAAAAATATTTAAATATTTCACGCTAATTGCAAATTAGTCATTTTTGTATAATAATATTAATCTCATAGTTTATTTTTGTTATCATAAATTGTATTTTGCCCTTCAACTAAACAAGATGTATTAAACAACTCGTAACAAATATTTTTTGTCTTTAACCTCTGAAAAGTAATTTTTACGAGAATATATAGGTTTAGTTTTCATGACATGGCCCAATCTTCATTTTCTCAACCATTTTTTGTTTTTCTTCTATTTTTTTTGGGGCAAGTGACAATTATATTTGTTTTAAAGTAGTGTTTGATACATTTTCTATCATTTAAGGGGCAAAATGTAATTTTAAATAATAAAAATAAAATATAAGACTAACATTCATTAAAAAGGACTAACGTTGTAATTTTATCAGATCATTGAGATTATTTTTAAATTTTATAAAGTGTGAGATTAAGTCTGAAATCGTAATATTATGTAGGACTAAATTTACAATTTCCCCACATTTGTTATTGTGTACTGCTAATCAGTCTACAAAATTCTGATTCAGTTTAGGCCGTGGCAAAAAAAAAAAAAACACCATTAATTTTATAAAGTTTATTTGGTTAATATTAAATTCGTTTATGTAATAATTATTTCAATTTTATTAGCCTCCAAAACAAGTTTTTTAAAGTCATAAAAGAGGCTTCTAGCAGCTTCTCATCAGCTTGAAAAATTTCTCAATCATCAATTAATTTTATTTTTAAAGTTAATAAATTAGTTTAACGTCCCACCCATCTATTCAACATTTCATTAATATTATAGGATTTTGATATTAACACCCCCGGTTTAGATAATTACATTTTATGTTTCTTTTAGTATCAAGTGATTGATCAGAATACCTGTTTTATAACACGTTACATACTTTTTTATGAGATCCTAAATATAAATATATATATATATATATTTTACAACGTAGTAACTTTTGATTTTTTGTCACATATAATTTTTGAATGAATATTTATGTTTTGTTTCACAAGCTACATAATTAAAATTTTAGTGGATTGTAAATAATAATTACATCATGTCATAAATTTTTAGTGCATATTCAAGATGGAATTTCAAAATTTAAAATCAAATTTAATTTGAGGAAATATTAACTATAAATCGATGTCATTTCCCATTAGGCATATTACTAATTTTCTTTCTTTTCTATCTTCAATTCATGAATTTTGAAATATAAATTTAAAAACTTTAATAGAAAAATATATAAGAACTAAAACTAAAAATATATTAAAAAATAATATGCCTAATATCATGAAAGTGCACAACATACACATAATGACAAAAGAGATTAAAATACATGAGGAGAACAAAATTTTATTAATCCACCTAATTTCTTGCATAAATATAATATTATATATAACTATTTAAAAGAATGGATGATAAGAAAGTATTTACAAATCTTAACTTTTCATAAAGGAAAAAAGTGTAAGATTTATTAAGTAAATAAATTAATTGCATTAATAGTTAATTTAGTGTAAATTGTAAACAAATTAAAGCTGTTCATTATGTAAATTACTGTAAAATAAATAAATTATTTTTGTTCATTTATATGTTCAAAAAATTATATTATCTAATTGTTTTTAATTGTATATTATTTTACTTTTTGTAAAATCATTGACATATGCATTTACAAAGTAGTCAGTAACTTTTTGTATTTTGTCTCATAATTTTCTAGAATAAACATTACTTGCCAAATAATATATATTAAACAAAATGGTATTTTGATGAAATTTAAAGATATTAAATAGGTGGAGTATGATTATCAAAATATAGAGTGCAAATATCACTCTCTCTATTTTATATTATATTATAATGCATATTAAATATTGTATGGAATATTTTCTTATATTACAATGAACTATAATTATATACACTTATAATGTACTCGTACACAAATTTAGAAAATAAACACAAAATTTAGATAATGTTTTTTGAATATATATATATATATATATATATATATATATATATATATATATATATATATATATACTCTATGCTTGTTTTCTCTTTTTAAGAGTAATAACATTTTGAAGGAAAAAATGGCTTTTAAGAAGCTTTAGAGCTGCATAACTGCATACTTAAAACAATTTATTTCTTTATAGAGATGGCTTAAATAGTGACTTTTCATTGTGATAAAGCGTTAATCCATTTTTATTGAATCTAATTATTTATATATTGTAAATTTTTTTTTTTTAGTATATTTGTGCTTTGTGATGGAGATGTTTCTATATATTAATTTATTTTTCATTGAGTTCATGTAACTGTTTCTTGTAAAGAAATTCTCACCTGGCCAATTGCATATAAATTAATAACAAAATGGGATTAAAATTTAGAAATCAAATAATATATACATTATCTGATTTTATTTGACTAAAACATAATAATAATATTTTCCACTTCTATCACTTTCATGTCTCTTTGATTGATGAAATGGATCACCAAATCCAATTTCTACAAATTTCTATTTATGTTGATGAATTTAGGGCAGTGATTTTTGTACCTTTTGGATTAAGTGAAAAATAGTTATTACTTATTAGTTATTACGATAAAAAGATATTGCAAAAAAAAATTCTTGTATAAATCTAGTGTTAATATTTAATATTCAGATCAAATCATGTCAATATAGATTTTAAATGACAAAAATTTGTAGTAGAAATTGGTATTATTTAAATAAACACTCGAGTGTATACAAGAATTTTTCCGCCCATAAAAAATTGAGAATACCGCAATGGGGAAAACCATGGTTAATATAGATTTATCCCCAATAAAACCCATTCAAAAAAATTATGTTTTAATATATTTTTTTTTTTCTATAATGGAATTAAATAATTATTATATTGAAAAATAATTAATTGTTCAAGACATTCACATTTTTTTAAAACATTTTAAATGTTTGTTTCTCTCTCCGAATTCGACAAATTAATTAAAATAGTGTGCAATACATCTATAAAAAACATGGTTATGATAAATATGTTATGAATGTTGAGAAAATTAAAACCCCTCTAAATGCAACACTTTGATAATTAATAGTTTTTCTTCCTAAAATGATCTAAAACCTATAAAAACATGATACATTTGTTTATATACATATATATATATATATATATATTATGAATTAAAATCTTTTTGTAAGTTTCAAACTATTTTATATATCATGATATAGTGTATATATATTATTTATATAAATTAAATTATATTATATATATGAATGGAATTGCCATTCCTTGCCTGTAATGTAACCCACTATATTGTTGATTTTTTGACTTGTCCCAATGGAAGTGCTTGAAAGTTGAACTTATCCCACATAATATACCAAATTAAAGTCCAAATTTGAGGCTTTATTTTATTGACATGTTGCTAATTATAAAATATATCCTTAATGTGATTGAAACAAAAGACTGAATATTCATGTTACTTGTACACCATAATTTATTTATTTTTTGCTATATATAATTACTTGTAGATCTTAAATTCAAACAACTTGCGGAACTCCTAAATCGAGCACTTTTAAAACTGTGTTATTACTATCACTAGCGTGTACCCCGTGCTATGCACGGAGTATAATTTAAAATATCTCTTTTGAAAACTCATAATTATCATATTTATATCCATTAATTCAATACAAAAAATCATTCAATAAAACAATGAAGAATTTTAAAATATAGTTACTTAATGACAACGGATAAAGTAATATGATCCAACTTTGTTAGCTAAGGTACAAAACGGTCCTTTACTGAATAAAAAAAACTTATAACCAATTGCAAATCGTCCAATTGATGTGTGTGAAGAATTAAAATGCTTATTCATTTATAAAGTTGTTTAGTGATATTTTTTCGATACGGTAGTAAATATGCATAATTGGGAGTTATTGAACTTGTTTCGAATATTATCTTGAAGCTCCTCAAATATATGGTGACTATATGAAAATTAAAAAGAAACTTAAACATTGATCTTAATCTACATGACCTTCCATAGGCCATATATATATACTATCCTAACTTGCTTGTACTCTCTTAACTTTATGTTATATAGTGGCCGTATATGCACAACACAAAGAAATAGATCAAATTTTGGTAATATTAAAAAATCATAATATTATGACAGCTTATCGTTCATGAGAAATATAAAATAGTGTCACTGAATAGTAAAAAAATCCTTGTGCAAAATAAACAACAATTATTTATATATCCCAACAATACTTTTCAACAAATTTGTTTGGTGGAAGAAGTTGAGAACATTCTTTAAGAAAATAAATAAATAAACAATTTGTTGTCAAAAAGAGTATCACAAAACAATAGAGCTCATTCCTTCTAAAAATTTATTTTCAATTTATTTTTCTTTAAAGACTATTATAATCCTACTATTATTATGAAGAATATTAAAGTGGTTTATTAAACTAAAATTGAAATGTAATTTTTTTTGAACATATTCTTTTCTAAATAAATTGTCCAAATATATATTTTTAAGATTTTTAGGTGATATATTTGAATTTTAATCGAGCAATTTTTTCTTTAACTTTAATGTAGAAGATGAAACAAACTTATAAAAAGATTTGGTGAAATCCATAACTTCGTAGATAAAAAAACATTAAATATGACCAATCACATCAATATATTTAGTGACTAATTATGTAAAGTCATGGATATCTATCCATCAAAGTAAATATATTAAGGGACTAAATTATTATATAATAATAATAATAAACAAATGTCACTTATAAATAGAATATGATTATACTCAATTGTAATATGTTTCATTTATCATACAAAAGTTAGGCTTGTAAATCAAATATTATGAGCTAAAAATGAAATGACTCAAACTCATTGAGTTGGAATACAATAAGTTTAAGGCCAACATACAAATTCTCTTATTCTAACCCTACTCAAGCTTATTGTAACTTACAAATTCTCTTATTTTCAGACTTTTACAAACTTCAAGCTTATTTCGGCTGACTCATTAGTCTTTATCAAATAAAAAAGTCCTCAATATAATCATAATAGTTATTATTCATTTCCATTGAAGAAAACTGAATGCCATAATAAATTATAAACATAAGAAAATATGTAGAGATATATAAAAATATTTTTTTTTTACATGAATATTGACTATTTCAATTCCACACAACTAATTAAACCAATAAATTATAAAAAGAATATTAATGGAAAAAATTATTTAAAAAATTTACTAATTACACTTAATATCCACTCAAACCAAATAAAGATAAATAAATAAATAAATAAAATATAGTAGTCTGCTTCCACATTTGCCAGCTTTGTGTCCATGGAAGTCATCTGATTTATGTCTGCCATAGATTAACACTAATAGAAAATTAAAATAAAAAACAAATAAAAAATGAATAAAAAATTGAGAGTAATAACATAAAAATAAGAAAGAAATCAAAACTTTATGATCTTGTAAATGGGATGTTAGACTATGAACATGCACAATTATGATATTACAATGAAATGCCAATTTATAGAGAATTGAGAAAAGTAGCCATTTAATTTTTAAAAGAATTAATTGCTCATTTTATAAGCTTAAATTGTGGACATTAAAAATTATAACTATAGTCAATTACTCATTTAATTAACATCAATTATGGACGTCAATATTTACAATAATAGTAAATTACTCATTTAAAAAATCAATTACTCATTTTGTCATTCCAAAAGAGTCAATTACTCATTTAATTAGCATCAATTATGGAAGCTTATTGTTTGCCCTAATTGTCTGTAAAATCTTTTCTTTACTATTTTTAGAAGTCAAGATGTAAGGAACAAATAAATACGATTATCCCAAATATTGTTCAAATACTATTAACTATAATTTTTTATTGTGGAATTTCATTTCTTAATTAATACAATAAGTCTATTTACATCTAACAAATCTTAAAAAATTAAACTTTAGTCAACATATTATAATCTCATTTAATTGTTGGCTTACTAACAGGAACTTGTCATAAAACTTGTTATAACCGCTATCAATCATGAATGCAAAATACATTATCCAAATATTGTGTTAGTTACCAAATAAGTGTTTTTATATTCCTAATTAATATGTTTAAATTCAAACTTTTAAATTGCACACTCAATCAAATCAATTAATAAAATTTTTCTCAACAATAAAAAAAATTAAAATTACCGAAAAAAAAAATAGAGAGTAAAGTGGGTCTCACACCGCTTTGCTATAATATATATAAAGATAATGATATTAGTTCTCAATTATTTTAATCAATAAAAAATAACATTAAAAAGTAATGTAGTGAAATTTAGTACGTGAAGCCTATCTATACAGGTTCACATATAGACTTGAAGTGCTAAATTTTCATAATTTTGGAAAATTAAAATATAAATTCAACCAGAAGATAATTTCTATAATATTAAAACAATAAATCAATTAAGTTGTTTTTTATTTATAACTTGTAAAAAATGAAAAATTATTTCCAATAACTAAAATTATAATTATATTATTAAATTAAATTTTCTTTCTAAATCTCATAAAGAAACTAAATTTCAATTCAAAATTTAATCTAATAAGAAAAGGAAGAAGGGAATAGAAAATAAAAATCGGAGATTTGTCTTCAACCTTCAAAATTCAATATTGAACGCTATTTGCCACATTCATAATCTAAAGTTATCCCCAATTTTATTAAATATATATATATATATATATAAATTATTATTACACTCCTTTGCACATATATATTAAAAACAATTGTTAATGTACAATAAATTATTTAACAACAAAAAGAATACAATAAACAGAAAAATAGTACACAATGGTATTAACTACAAAAAATTAATGGAGTGAAATGATTACCTCAAGCATATATGTATACGTATTCCATTGCTCCATTCATAACCACTCATCGCCAAATAAAATATGGACTAATAATTTCGATTGACTAAGAAATTCTCATAATGTCATTAATGTTTAAGACTAAATTAAATGAAGAAAATCGAATAAAATTGAAAGCGTAAAATTCAAAACTATTGAAAGATGAAAAATAAAGAACTAATAAAATAAAATACCTCACATCAAATCAAATTCACTTTTGTAGATGAAAAATTAGTGAACATGGAGAAACGTAAAATTGATTTGTGAAGCAGAAAAAGTATGGCATAATTTATAAGATTTTAGATTAAATAAAAATAATTTATAGATGTATCAGTTTCCTTATTAACTGCATAATTCCATCAATTGTGGAATGAATTAATACGTAAATTTAGCTAATGTAAATTAAATATTCCTCCTAATTAAGGATTTTGATTTGGTAAGTCAATTTTAAAATAAAGTTTAAAATTTAAATTTAAGCCTAATGTGAACGTACTTAATTTAGACCATTCTTTATTTAGATATGCTAAGAATTTTACATGGTAATAAATTTTGGTTTTTCCATTTGCATTAATGATCACAAATCACAATCAAAACATTGTAACTCTTTCCATTTTGGTTGCAAGTGAATGTAATAGGAAAGTAATTTAATTTGATTATCTAAATTAAGAATAGTAATCAATCTTAAAAAATTTAAACCAACCAATAAGAATTTTTCATTTTATTAAAAAAATTCAAAATTCTAGAAAATTAGGATTAAAGAAAAACTGTGCTATAATATAGTAGAAGATTATTAAAATAAATATAGATGGAATTGGATAAAAGTGCTATTATTATTATTATTATTTTATTCCTATTCAATTTGCATGAGAAAAATAAAATTGGAAGGGACAGCTTAGTTTAAGTATGATTTGAACTTATTTTTTGTTTTTAATAAAATGTGAGATTATTTAAATATTCTCGTTTTTTACCATTTATTTATGCCCTAGAAGAGTCCAAGTCTATGGAATACAATAATTCCACATTATATTTCTATTTTATATATAAAAAAGGGCCAAATGTTAAAGCATGAAAGAGGCATTTCTAAAAGGAATATTTTATTGACTTCTAGTTTGATTGGAAAATTAAAACAATATGGAAAAAGCCTAAAGGGTAATGGCACGGAATTTAAAATTTTATTTATCAAAAGGAACTTTTTATGGCCTTCTTGTTCTACCTAGCAATAATACTTTTTACATATATCTCTTAAATTTGAAAAATTAATTAATCAAATTTCACTTGTTTTTCCAATATTAAATCAAAATTAATAAAAATTTCAGTTCGAGTTTTTCTTGTCATAAAAATAGTAAAGTATTAGTTGAAATTCTTGATTCAATAATCAATATAAGCCAAAGCCAAACGAGCCAAAATTTGGGAAAAATTAAAAAAAAAAAAACTTATTACGCAATTGCATACCTCATTTTCCATGTTTAATAGAGACACATTAATGCCCATTAAAATGTGTGATTGTGATATTATAACAAGTTATTTTCTTCATTGTAGCCCCCTCAACTTTTTGGATATTATTTTGGATATAAATCAAACGAGTATTAAATAAAATTAGATTCATTAAATAAAAATTAGTCGTCTTTGGACAATTATAGGTTAGATAAATTAAGCAAGTGTTTAATTAGCCATGGTTTCATAAAACAAATATAAACAATTGAAACTGTTATAAAATTCATTCTGATGATTTTATTTTATTACAATTCTAGTTTATTACTAGGTCTTTGCTTATTTTCAATATATGTTTGTATTTTTTCTTAAGTGGAAAATTAATAAACTCAATTAGCAATATTCAGTTGGACCAAAAGAAGTGGGAAATGACAAAGTTTTTGTCATTTTATTAAAATCTTTTAGACCATTTTACATATAACGACAATCGTTAATATTTTTCCTGATTTCGTCTAAGATTAGGACAGTAATTAGTAGATTTGGTAGAATCATTAACACTAAATAAGATTTTTAATATTTTTTAATTAATTAGAATTTCATAAAACCATATAAATTATTAATTTGAATATGCAATAACAGTTCAAAAGCTAATGTTATACGCAATAATTAGTTCCATATTAAATCACATGAAATGGTACTTTTTTTACATATATATTTGTCGAGCAATCTTTGAAAATTGTCCCAACAAACCTAAAAACTTTTAAGTTAGGTTCCAAAATTATCATATTTTATTATTGAAGTCCATTTTTTGCCTACATGCATGATTGACATAGTAATATGAAATTATTTCACCTAATTAATCATGTTTTTCATCTTTCGAAATAATTATAAATCTCTTAGTATAAAAGATCACGTATTTTTCTAATTCAATTTGTTGATTTATGTATCTTTTCTAGGCAAATTGCTTTTGAAATACATTTATTCGCAGAAATTTTTGATATATTAATGGATAAAAATAATTAAAATTATTAGTTATTTCTTGCTTGACAATACTTTTTCCATCTGATAAATTAAATGGCCATAATTTAGAAAGATAAGCATTCAAAAGTAGGTAATAATGTAGACATATTACCGACTAATAAGTGATGCAGATCAATGTGTACTATATAAATATTAAATACTTAATTATAAATTAGGCTCTATTATATTATAAATAGGATAATGAATAAGTTGATAGATTGATGGACACGCAAAAAGTTATATTGAACGCTGACAAAACTGCTTAAATTTGTACACGGTTGTAATAATATAATATAATATAATATAATATAATATAATATAATATAATATAATCTAATATAATATAATATACAATTACAACTTCATAAATGTAAAATTATTGAATAACATTAATTAATGAAAATAAAATTGTTACAAAGACTTAGGAGACTAATATTGTGTTGTCACTATATATTAATAAGTATTGAACTCGATCGTTGTGTTATTGGTTAATCAGAAAAATCCTTTTTTTTTTTTTTTAAATTCAGTAAAAGAAGATTTAGTGTCGGGGAAACACAAAACAAAATATCAATTGTTACTATTATAATTATTATTCCACCGGTGAATATTTTGGAATAGAGTGAATATTTTAAACTAAATAATACATTAGTTAGGATTAGATTTGTTAATGACATACCTAGGGAATATATAATATAGGATCTTCTATATTTTCGAAAAAGTTATTCTCTTCCAAGGTTAATGGATCGGTTCCTAACTGAGTTTGATTTGATAAATTTTATATAATTCTAAATAAAGTGAGATCAAGTTGAAAATCAAAATTTAAATTTAAATTCAATTGAGTGTGGAACATAAATAAGGGTCATATGGTTAGATTTTTGCGTTTGTTTTTTAAATTTATAGCATATCAATTATTATGATATTTGGATAATTAAAACTAAAAATCGGACTTTTGTAAATCGGAAGTCGGAACCATTGCATACATCATGCGGTTTTGGTTAAATATGGTACGATTTTTATATAAAAAATCACAATTTTGGTATGGCTAACTACGATAGAGTTGATAGGTAACGATTTAAAAAAAAATTCATAAACACCCCTTAACATAGGGAAGCTAATCTTAATTGAAATTTGGTTCGTATACATAGATATTATACCTGTTATATATATGTATAGTTACATAATAATGACTTAAAAATTCAAGAGTTCCAAAATTTCGAGGGTAATACATATTAGAGAAATTCGGAAAAACTAATATAGAGATTTAAAATACTTAATATTAAAAAAATATGTCGTATACAATCGATCAATTTGAAAAACTTAAATTTAAAATTCTAATAGAAAAAACCAATCGACCAATTTTTAACTTAACAAATGAAGGGCAACTTAGTTAAAAAGTTGTGAATTTTTAACCTTTTGATATTTTAGAATGAAAAGTTTGTAAATGTGTTTGAGTTTGAAAAATATTTTCCTGAGATTTTTAAAAACAAAAAATTTTATTGAAGGGTTTTTTTAATAATTTCCCCAAAATTAATTGAGCAACTCGAAGCTCCTATGTATATGGAAAAGAAAATAAATTAATTATTACCTGCTAATAGTTAGCATAATGAGCAAATCAGCTCTGTGATTAGTAGCCACATTAATTAATTTAAATGGTATTTGGACTATTTATTTAAAAAATATATTTATCTAGCTCTTCCTTGTAAGTTCTGGAATCATGATACGTGGATAAAAAAAAATCAATTTTTATTCTAAATGACATATCACATATTTGAAATAATAACAGAACTAATCAAGGTTAAGGGAATAAATAACTTAATATTATTTTATAATAATTACAATTAAAATTAAATAAAGAAATGGAATTACATCATGATCACGAGATTGACATTTCGGATGCCTCTGACTCAGCTCTGACTATGACCATTGACTTTCTTGCCTTCTTCTTAACATAAATAATATCATATCATACATGTCATGCTATCATGCATACATGTATGTATGTATGTATGTTGGTCATGATACAACATGGGCCAATGCCATGAGGCATGATACAAACTGTCAAGAAGAAGAAGTACAAGCCTGTGAAGCTGCAACACAAGTACAAGCTGATATTGCATAATGGAGGGAAAAGTAGTTAGGGTTGTTAGGATCGGCTCTATCTTACTAGCTCTATATAAGAGTCTCTCTTTTGTATAATTTTGATACAATTCAATCATCTATGAAATACATTTTCTCTCTTATTCTCAATATGGTATCAGAGCTTCGTTTATTGTTCTGTGAAGTATCCTTTTGTTGGCTTCCTGTAGATGGTTTACTGAATCCTTGAGAATAGAAGGCTTGAGAAGAATCATTTTGACTGAAATTTGAATATAAGCCGCGTTGTTTTTCTTCGTTTTGGAGCATTGCACATGCCTGAGAATGTGATGGAAGAGGCACCATCATCAAGATTTGAGATCTGACAGCACTATAGGATTCATTTAATCCCATAAGAAACTGCATCATTTTTAGATTTTGAGCATGCTCGATGTATTCTTTGGAGAATACAGTCGTGGTGAACGGAATAACGGATTCGTATTCATCCCAAAGCTTCTTGATTCTTGAGTAATAGCTTGAGATTGAACTTGAACCTTGAGTTATGGTACTGATCTGTCGAAAAAGAGCGAACATCTCAGCACCACTGGTATGATCGAAGCGTTCCTTGAGATCGCTCCACACGGATGCTGCAAGATCTGTATAAACAACACCGCTCAATAATTCACTGTTGATGACATTATGAATCCAAGAAAGTACGAGAGCATTGCATCTTTTCCATTGAGGAAAGAGATCATCCGTGGCTTTCGGTTTTGGATACGAACCATCAACCAACACTAATTTGTTTTTAGCTTCCAGAGCAACAGTCATCTGCCGACTCCAAACTTTGTAATTTTCAGATCCTTTGAGATGATCCGAGACGAGGATAATGTGAGGAGAGTCGGAAGGATGAAGATAGAGAGGATTTTGGAAACCTATCGTAGTTTCTGTAGTGATAGGATCTGCGGTTTTGGATTCCATGATCAAGAAAAAAATTGCAGGTTGATTTGAAGATGTGAATTTGGAGATTTGAAGATGTATAAGGAGCTTTAATTTGGCTCTTATAGTGCTGTCAGATCTCAAATCCTATAGTGCTGTCAGATCTCAAATCTTGATGATGGTGCCTCTTCCATCACATTCTCAGGCATGTGCAATGCTCCAAAACGAAGAAAAACAACGCGGCTTATATTCAAATTTCAGTCAGAATGATTCTTCTCAAGCCTTCTATTCTCAAGGATTCAGTAAACCATCTACAGGAAGCCAACAAATGGATACTTCACAGAACAATAAACGAAGCTCACTTTACTGTGAAAAATGTGAGATGAATGGCCATACTGTCGACAATTGTTACAAGATACATGGATATCCTCCCAATTACTTTTCAAGAGGGAGGGGTAGAAGAGGTGGCAACAATTCATCTCGAGGATCATACAAAAATACTTCTGCCAACACTGCTCACAGTGACACTACGGCTCCAAGTGGCTCTATTCTTGGTGATTATCAATCTCAAAGCACAAATGAAGTCTCAGGAACTCTCAGCAACTCACAAACACCATCATTCACACCCTCTCAATATCAACAAATAATGCAACTTCTTTCAGGAGGAAAACCCCTGGAGACTAAACAATCTGTTTCCAATGGTGCTGCTACGGTAAAACAAGGTAGTTCTAACTCATCTTCACACACTTGGATTCTTGACACTGGAGCAAATGATCACATGACTTGTAGTTCCACTTGGTTAATTCCTAACACTATTATGCACTGCAATTCCAATGTCTCCTTACCTAATGGCACATCAGTTTGTGTTCACCAAACTGGAGATATAGCTTTAAACTCCAAATTAACTCTAAAAGGAGCTCTTCATGTACCTGATTTTCATCACAACTTATTGTCTGTATCAAAAATTGCTAAAGATCATAACTGTGTAGCATATTTTTATCCTAACCTTTGTGTTCTTCAGGATCTTGTGAATGGAGAGATAAAGGGGATTGGTAAGGAAGAACATGGCTTATACTTCTTAAGAACCACTGAGCAGGATCATGAGAAAAACTCTAGTGTTAATACTTTTTCTTTGAATCAAGTTGTTTCTAGCAATAAAGCTGCCTTATGGCATCTTAGGATGGGCCATATGTCTCATACTAGATTGAGTATGTTACCAGGTATCAATCTAGGGCCATGTAATAATCAAGATATATGTTCCATCTGTCCTATGGCTAAACATTCCAGGACTCCCTTTCCTGCTATAAGATCAAATTTTTCTTCTCAGATTTTTGAATTATTGCATTTTGACATATGGGGACCCTACAAAACCCTCACTTATAATAGTGAAAGGTTCTTTCTTACAGCTGTAGATGATTTCTCTAGATTCACTTGGGTGTTTTTACTCAAACATAAATCTGATGCTATAACCTTGATCAAAGATTTCTTTACTTTTATATTCACTCAGTTTCAAACCAAAGTAAAGAAAGTTAGAACTGATAGAGGACAAGAATTCTTGTCCAAAGAAGCCACTGATTTATTCACATCTCTTGGAATTTTACATCAAACCAGTGTAAGCTACACACCACAGCAAAATGGCACTGTGGAAAGAAAACACAGGCATCTCTTAAATGTGGCCAGAGCACTGTTGTTTCAATCAAATGCACCCATCAAATTCTGGGGAGATTGTGTGGTTACTGCCACTTACCTAATAAACAGAACTCCTACACCTCTATTGAATGGACAAACACCTTATCAGATTCTCTTTAATAAACCTCCTGATCTATCACATCTTAGAATCTTTGGATGTTTATGTTACATTAAAATCTTCCCTCAAGGGGACAAATTCATGCCTAGATCAAAACCTGGTGTTTTTATGGGATACTCTTTAACTCAAAAGGCCTACAAGGTGCTTGACATTCAAACTGAAACCTTTAGTTTCTCTAGAGACATTATTTTCCATGAAAATGTTTTTCCCTTTTCTGTCAGTCATGCCTCACCTTCTCCTAATTTCTTTGAGCAAGACCAAGTTACTTTATATGATTCTTCTGATTTTTCTAACTTACCCTCTGATATTCAGCCTTCTGAGCCTTCTCCTGATACTAATACTACTGATTTTTCTTCACAAACTACATCTACTGAGAATCTTAGAAGATCTACTAGAGAGTCCAAACCACCATCCTGGACTTCTGACTATGTTTGCCCTACCATTTCTCATCATTCTGATAGCACTGCACACTCCCTTGCAAATTATGTAGATTATCAACTTATTTCACCATCTTACAAAAGCTTCCTAGCATCCTTAGATTCTGTTCAGGAGCCTCAATCATTCACTGAGGCACTTCAAGATGCTAGGTGGGCTAAGGCTATGCAGGATGAACTTAAAGCTTTGAATATGAATAACACATGGGAAATTGTTGATCTGCCACATGGTAAGTGTCCCATAAGCTGCAAATGGGTGTTTAGGGTCAAATACAAGTCAGATGGGAATATTGATAAATTTAAAGCCAGGTTGGTAGCTAGGGGCTTCACTCAAAAAGAAGGTCTGGACTACACTGAAACTTTCTCTCCTGTAGCAAAAATGGTTTCTGTTAGAGCTGTGATTGCTTTAGCTTCCATCAAAGATTGGCCTCTATTTCAGATGGATGTCACTAATGCCTTCTTGCAGGGTGACTTGTTTGAAGAAGTTTATATGTCTATTCCTCCAGGCTTTGGCAATCAGGGGGAGAATGTCACTAATGGTAAGGTCTGCAGATTGCTCAAAAGCCTATATGGTCTCAAGCAAGCTCCCAGACAATGGAATCACAAGTTTACTCAAGCCATGAAAGAAGCAGGTTATGTTCAAAGTTTGAATGATTACTCTCTCTTTACCAAACATGTGGGTGATGAAACTGTCATCTTACTGTTATATGTAGATGACATTCTCATCACTGGCAGTAGCTTAAATCTCATCAATGATCTAAAATCTTTTCTAAGCAACAGATTCCATATGAAAGACCTTGGAAAATTGACTTATTTCCTAGGCATAGAAGTTGCTAGATCAAAAAAGGGTATTGTCATTAACCAAAGAAAATATGCCTTGGACTTGTTAAAAGAAACTGGAATGTCTGGTTGCAAACCAGTAAATGTGCTTATGGATCCTAATGTTAAACTGACATCTGTTGATTTTGATCAAAGCAAAGGTGATGAGCTTGCAGATTCAGTCTTATCTGATAAAACTTCCTATCAAAGACTAGTTGGCAAGCTTATCTACCTTAGCATTACTAGGCCTGACATTTGTTTTGCAGTCCAAGCTCTAAGCCAATTCATGCACTGTCCCAAGGTTTCTCACATGGATGCAGCTAGAAGAGTATTGAGATATATCAAAGGAACACCAGGAATGGGGATCCTATTATCAGCTGAAAGTGAGCTAAAGCTAGAAGTATTTTCAGATTCAGATTGGGCCACATGCCCTATGAGCAGGAAGTCTATCACAGGGTTTTGCATTAAGATTAGTAAATCCTTAATCTCCTGGAAATCAAAGAAGCAAAAAACCATATCAAGAAGCAGTGCTGAAGCTGAATACAGATCAATGGCTTCTGCAGCTTCTGAGATTGTTTGGATTCAAAGGTTGTTTCAAGATCTTGGAGTATCATGTCTTAAACCAGCCATCTTAAGATGTGACAACCAGTCAGCTCTTTATATTTCTTCTAATCCAGTCTTCCATGAGAGAACTAAACACATAGAGCTAGACTGTCACTTTGTTAGAGAAAAAATTCTGGAAGGAGCTATAAAGACAGCCTTTGTAAAGACTGATCAGCAGCTAGCTGATGTTCTAACTAAACCATTATGGACTGGGCATTTTAATGTGTTAATCACTAAACTTGGGATGTTTAATCTCTTTCAAAACACAAGGCTTGAGGGGGAGTGTCAAGAAGAAGAAGTACAAGCCTGTGAAGCTGCAACACAAGTACAAGCTGATATTGCATAATGGAGGGAAAAGTAGTTAGGGTTGTTGGGATCGGCTCTATCTTACTAGCTCTATATAAGAGTCTCTCTTTTGTATAATTTTGATACAATTCAATCATCTATGAAATACATTTTCTCTCTTATTCTCAATACAAACATTGGATATTGTATTTTAAATTTCTAGTAACATTAGATCAAAATAATTTGTTAAAAAAGTTTAGTATTTTTCAAAAAGTTTGAATAATAATTTGTTCAATTTGTCTAACAATATCATAATAATTTATTATATTCACATTCCTTATATGCAGTAGGTATTACATAAACAAATTTTTTAAAAAATTACATTTTAGTTAAAAAATAATATTGTGATTATAGCCCCTAAGAATATTTAGGTTCGGACAAAAAAATATAATTATCAATTTTTTTGGGTCTAAAAAATTAGGAGAAAAGACATTTTAATTTTATGAATAAGAAAAATCAGGAATTCAGCATGTCAATTATGAAAAAGTTAGAAGAATTTTTCATATAATTTAGGGAAGTAAATATAATTTTTCCTAATAAGTTTCCTTTCTGGGCCGTGGCCCAAAAACTCATCGATTGTGAACTGAACTATATGAAGTTTGGGTTTGGATCCAATATTAATAAACGATTGGGTCTGGATCCAATATTATAATTTTCAATTTTCACCATTTAAATTTCAAAATTTTGCCGCCAAAATTCATGGGTCCAGATTGAACGGTCTAGATTTCACTAAATACTAATCATTCTATATTTCTATCACTCCATCACTAGAAAACGATTAAAAGAAACAATTTTTATTTTTGCTATCTCAATCGATTGAATTCTGTCAGTGAATTATTTGAATTATTCTCCAACGGTGAACTATTTCCCCTGACATTAGTGTCCAAAGCCCTTGAAAAAATGCTCATCTTCACAATAAACGATTCTCCCCATTTCGTCTTCGCAATATACAATTTGTAGACTATACATGCACTAGTTAAGTTGTGTTATATCATAATTCATAAGTACTTTTGTACATTTTGTAATTTGTGAGTGATGCATGTCATTTCATTATAATCAGATTGACAGTCTTGCCTGAAATTAAATTGACAGTCTTGCCTGTTTTGCTACCACTCGGCCCTCGAAGATAAATGCCTTGATACTCGTATTACACGAAACCCTTACATGTACCTGATTGGTCAGGTCTAAAATTACATAGTAAGTACCATAACAATTGTTTTCAGTATATAGAAATTCGTATAAAAATATTAAGTCTTTGAGATGCGGCTTATAATTCGTAAGGCTGTGTTCAAATCTTAACCAAGGTCTCGGGTTAGAGCCTTATGAATGCACTGTATAAAAATTTTGGGAGCGAAAGTTTTGCCGCCAATGTGGTCTCAATTGCTTCCATTTTGTAACAAAGAAAAAAAAAAATTAGGACCAACAAAATTGGTCCACCAATGAAGTACCTTTTGGTAGGTTTATCTATGTATCAATATAAACCAAGTCTTGTTCAAGAACATGGCTATACTATGCGAAATCGTACCACGGTCCTGTTAGGCTTCGTTTTTTCATTTATTTCAACATAAGTTAGATATATGTGATTATAAAGTACCTATCTACAACAAAATTATCATGTTTTGGTAAGGTATGCATGTTGATTATTCGCTGGCAAAATGTCTTTTAGGTTTATGTTTTTTTTCACTTCTACTTTACCCTATCTTTAAGAATCGAGACTTTTTCTTTATCTTTTTTATTTATGTTTATGAACTAGCCATAGATTATAATTACGACTCGTCTCTTTACCATCTTCTGCTAAACCATTAATATTTTACTGTAATATGTTTATATTTACGAGATGTTGCTATATGTCGCCATAGATTTCGTTCGTAAATCATGTGAAGGGATATATAGTTTTTGATTTTTAGATTTGTATTAGTAAAAGCTTAAAGAAGTTGTGAGTTATGAATTTATTTCTTAAAAAGCTTGGAGATATGGTATAAAAGTAGTACTTTCATTGTACAACAAATAGAGAACATGGGAAGCATTTAATCAAAATTAATGACTCATAAGTAGGCATCTTCAACCCACGCCAAATTTTAACGTGGCTTAAAGTGTATTTGGCACGGCCAGTCATTGCGCCATTCCTGACGCAATGCATATATATTTTATTTGCAACTTTTTACAGATGCAGATTTATTTTTAATTTAATCATTTGTAAATTTATGAAGTTTGAATTATGTTTAATTTGGTAGCTAAAAATTTAATAAGTTATGATTGTATGTATGGATGTTATTTCATAATTAGTTATATCTAAATTTTACTTTAGAATTTTATGATAAATGAAAATATATATTAAAACTTGTACAAATTGCATATCTTATAATTAAAAACATTAATACGTTAAATGATACCATTTTTGATTAAATAGCATATATAGTTGGTAAATACTTTTATGAAATAGCAAAATTAGTTTAAAATAATTTTTAATCATTTAATAATTAAAATATATTTTATTTGTGAAATTTATTATATAATAATATAAAATAATAAATATATTTTCTTGAATTTTAAATGTACAAAAATTAAAAAGTTTTGGGCTTTTTTTTGTTAAAGACTATACGAGTATAAAAAAGGTGGAAAAATAAATATTTTAAGAATATTCATTTTGGTGCAGAAAATAGAATTATGAATTAAAATGAATTTATTATAAAAGTAGCAAATTGGTGCAATATCATCATCATCCTTTAATCTTATCTTATTTTTTCTTTCGTTTTTCTTTCGGGAAATATTCATACACGATTACATATTGAGATCAAATCTTGTGCATTGGAAAAAAGAAGATCGAAAAATACCTATTTTCCTATGAATATATAGCGAAACAATTATATCTGACAAAGATTGAGTCATGGGTTGTATGAATGGATAAATTGATATTTTAGGTAATATCCAAAAAAAAAATCTTGATTGTCTATTTGTCTTGAGACAACAAATTTATTATTTATCAGATTTTACATTTCCTATTTTGGTAAAACAGACCAGAGTTTAAGTTCAAGTATGTGTGTTTGCAATTGCAAAGAGACTTCACTGGTCTCTATTTAATTCTTTTGAAGAATTTGACCCTATTTGATGTAATTACAAAAATTCTCATCTCTTACTTTTGAAAGTACTAATAAATATGAATATGTATACTACATATGAATAAAAGACATAATAAAGAGTATACATCAAAATGCTTCAATTAATTACTTTAACGAAGAAAATTAAACATTTCGATGGTAGTTCATAAATAAATTACTATGACATGCAATAATAAAAATAAAAACATAGACATGTTCATGTAATCTTTGTTGGATATAAGATAGCATAATTTTTTTTGTGAACAATTTCATTAGTAATAATAATATGCATTGAATAAGTAATATACATTGAACAAATAATAATTATTGAACAACATTATTTCATAGTAATTTAAAATTTATGCACCCATTAATTACTTTAACACACTATTAATTGATTACAACTAGAATATAAGGTATTTAGGTTTAAAAAAAAGGTTAAAAAATGTAAATTTGGTAAAGTTAAGCAAATTATTTTAGTGGTTGGACTGAGATGATTGCATGAGAGGTATAAGTATAATTTCAAAAACTAAGAATAACTGATTTAACCAGTTAGTTAATCATATTTTATTTTTGAAAATGTAAAGTAATTATGAATATGCCTTCATCCTTAATGCTTGCACAATAGAATGAGCAAGCTGAAAGTGATTTATCAGTGGCTTTCTCTCACATAACACATGGATTAAGCTTAACTTATATCTTTCAACTACCAAATCTTTTGTTCCCTTCATAAGTGCTTTATAAATTTCACCTTTAAATACATTCTTTTTGCAACTAAACTATTTGTTTCATATTTTAGGCTCTAAATATATTTTTTCATTTTAGATGAAACGAGGTTTAGTGATCTTTATGTCGCTCGTGAGAACGTTAACAAAAATTCTCACGCCCTCCGACCCAACCATCGACCATGATTATGAAGATGACGAAAATACCCTTCCGGAGGATGTGAAAAGGGGGCATTTCGCGGTCCATACGGTTGATGATGGTGAGTTGAGAAGGTTCATTATAAAACTAAGTTATTTGGGTCACCCCGACTTTGTGAAGCTCTTAAAGCAAGCGGAGGAAGAATTCGGGTTCAAGCAAAAGGGTATTCTCGTCATTCCATGCAGATATGGTGACCTACAAACCTTAATTCAAAGGAAGTAGAAACAATAATGGATAATGGTTTTTGAGGTCTAAGTGTTGTAGTTCTTGTGAAGATGTATGTTTTATAATTTGAGATATAACAAAGTGTAAATTTTATCTTGTGGCCATGTTTAAGTTTAAAATTTCCTTAATGCAAAAGATCTTTATGCATTGTTTAGATACTATTATTGTCTTCAACAACTAGAATTGAGTTACCATGTCTTCACAAGGTGCATGAAGAAAGGGTAGAATTCGAATTTTTTAAAATAGATATAAGGCTCGTCAAATAGCTAATATACTATTTTTTTTTGTTTATATGTATCTAGATTATGAAAATGGTCCCTAAAATTGATGCATAAGACTCTTATTACCGAAATATGTAATTTTAGGACTCTTGAAAGTGGGGAACTTCTATAGCAAACCAAGGTCTAATAGAGTCGGTTTGCTATAATGGGCTATGACAGACAAACTCCATTGGACTCGTAAAATTGCCCATAAATAGGTGTAGGGCTGAAAATTGAACCAAACAATACTCAACTCGAGCTCGATCGCTAAAAATTCGGTTCGAGCTCAGTTCGATAATTTACCAAACCAAGCTTGAACAACTTTTTCTGATAAAAGTGGGTGATTGATGTTTAAAAAATTTATTGGTCTTGGTTTATCAGGCCAGGGTATCGACTCCATCTAGAAAAAACACAATTGATACGTGTGAAAAAATGTAAAAGATCGATACCAATTTTTTCCGGGGTATTTTGGTCTATTTTTAATATGTAATTGCTTGTTCTTGTAAATAAATAGTAACCCATATTAATATGATTGCAGAAAATTAATTGGCAAAAAAATTATCCGAGTCATTTCAACTTTTGTTCATATTTTTATGTGAAAAATCCATTTAATCATACAAAAGAGGCTAAAATTAACTCTAGTCCAAATCATCTTTCCCTTTCCAACACAAATATTAACTTAGAGAAAACTTTGTATTACACATGATCAACTAGAAAAGAGATTAGAAGAGATAAGATAAGTAAATAACATAAATTTCAATAATTACAATTTAACAATAAAATATATGATACGATCTAAACTAATAAATATAAATTATCTAGCATTCTCTATTTAAAATGGGACCGAAATTCTTTTCATCTCTTATACAAAAATGTTTAAAAACTGAATCTTAACGATTTAAAAGGCATAATAACATGATTTGGCCTAGAACCAATAGTCTAGTCTCTAGACTTTGGATGTATCTACATGTTCACAATCAAATTTGGCCTTTAAATCACTAACAAATTGATCAAAACTTTTCTCCGACGATCCATCAACACCCAATGCATTTTCCAAAATACGATTCACTTTCTTCACCTCTTGCTTCAACATCTCCGAACTAGGTCCACTCATCAAGCTCTTGATCTTAATTGCAACATCATTCCTATCAATCGACGCCCCATCACAAAGATTAATCCCGATTTTCCAATCATCGACCACTAATTTCCTATTCGTGGGTTGATCATAAGTCAAAGGATAACAAATCATGGGGACCCCACACCACACGCTCTCCAGTACTGAATTCCACCCGCAGTGCGTTAAAAACCCTCCAACTGCAGGGTTTTTCAGGACCATAATCTGATCACACCATGGAATTATCAGCCCTTTATCTTTAACCGCGTCTTTGAACCCATCTGACAAAATATTGGGATCATCACCGGGGCCCACAGTATCGGATCGAACGATCCAAATAAAGTTTGTTTCACTAAGAAGAAGCCCATGAGCTATTTCTTCAATAACTTTTTTACTTGTTTGAATAAAGCTACCAAATGATATGTACAAAACCGAGCCCGGGGACTTGGAGTCGAGCCAGTTGAAGCAGTCTGATTCAGCCCGTAAACTCTTGTTGATACTATTTGTGGTGAGATTTTTCGAAAAATTAATCGGGCCAATTGCATAATTCGGCTGGATTTCGTTTAGTGCTGATAGAGTCTCGGGTTCTAGTTCACGAACCGTGTTATGTAGTATAAAATCGGCCTTCTTCACTTCTGCAAATGCTTTTGGCACGACTTCGTTTTCTACGGTCGTTTCGTTGGTTTTTTTGAGATATGACATTAAATCCTTTGTGTTAATGGATTCTACCCCTGGTAGGTAGTTTATCTCTTCAT
This sequence comes from Verbascum thapsus, assembly GCA_963669365.1. Classification (NCBI taxonomy): domain Eukaryota; kingdom Viridiplantae; phylum Streptophyta; class Magnoliopsida; order Lamiales; family Scrophulariaceae; genus Verbascum; species Verbascum thapsus. The sequence goes on from OY770104.1 coordinate 21,545,886, forward strand.
GAATGCTTTCTGCAAATAAGAAAATTTACATATATATAGATTCCTGCCTATTTTCAGGTACTTAATTATGATTGTGATTGTACTGAAATTTATGAAAATTTACATATACACAGATCCTTGACCTATTTTCTGTTTCTAGATATTGAAGTATGATTGTGATTACGAGTGTAAGATGAGTCGAGCCGGCTCATCAAACTCATGAGCTGGCTTGAAAATGCTCAACTCGAGCTCGATGAGCCGAGCATTTCGAGCTTACTTGTAGTTTTTATGTAATATTATTTATAATTTTTATATATGATTATAAATAGTCAAGATTCTAAAACTAATACTTAATTTTTTATTTACATATTTAGTAATACATAAGTAAATTTTTAATTTTTGTATGTCATGTAAAATATAATAAATTATTGTATTTTTGTATGTTGTGATGTGTTTCTACAAAATGGTTCAATTAAATTATATTTTTGTGATATATATTATATAATATATACAAATTATATAATATAAATACAAACAATTTCTAAAAAAAATTTAAAAATAACTAAATGAACTTTTTGTTCAAGTTCGCCTCGAGCTCGACTTCTTTAGTGACCTTGAGTTTTTAACATAGAACATTAGACTCGTCACGTTCGAGCTCGAGCTCGAGTTTGGAAAAATATAAATGAACTCAAACTTGAACATAAAAATTTCACCAAACTCAACCCGAACTCGACTCGTTTACACCCTAATTGTGATTGTACTGAAATTTACTAGAAGCAAAACACATACCAGAAGAAAAACACATACCTTTACATGGAAAATGACCATTTTCTTTGAGAAGATCCATATGGTAAGCTAACGAAAAGACCAAAGCCGGTTCGGTCCAAAACGAGACGTTTACAAGATTGCGTTTCTCGGCAATAATCGATGGCCATGTGTAGAAAGTATCCGCAATCAAGAAGTAGTGAAAAATCGGCTCAGAATTCATTAAATTTACGACGAATTCATCGACAAGAGATGGAAAATCTCTCAACATGGTCTCCCAATACTCCTCGGAGTTGAGAACTCGATCGAATTCCAAAGGAAATCCATCACTAATCGTCGTGTAACGTATGTCGAGACCCGATTCTCGTGCCTCGGAGAATATGCCGTCTTTGGTGTCGTTTTTGAATAACGTTTGGTGGATGTATTCTAAGTGAACGAAAGTGATAACGACGGAGTGTCTGGCAAGTTTCATGGCTAGATTGAGGAATGGAGTTATGTGGCCTTGGAAAGGCAGTGCTATCATAATTGCATGAGGCCTTTTGCATGTTTTTGCCATTTTTTTTTGGTGATTTTTTTTTGGTTGAATGATAGGTTTATTTGATTTTGGGGTTATATAGTTTAGAAGCTAGTTTTGATTTTGATTTTTGTAATTTACATGTAATTTGCTTCTGAATTTAATTCAGGTTTTGCAAGAAAAATATATTAGCCTTTGGATCGATTTCAGGTCATTATTCGATTGTATTATTGGTCATTAAAGTTCAAGATTTGCAATTGACCAAAAATTATATAAAAATTGTGAGGATCACATTTGAATTATTGGTCTTTATGAATATGATCTAGATTTACAATCAAAACTTGGAAGATTCTCTCGATGGATCTCTATGAAAGTTATAATATATATATTATATTTAATTTTGTTTTAAAAGAAATTAATTAATGTATTCGAGACCATTCATAATATTTGTAATTTGTGATAATCGCATATTTATCTGATATTTAACCCAATATTTTTCACATTAAAATGAAAATTAATACCACTAAATTAATAAGTTTTGATCATGGATATTCGTTTTGGATTGTTCATCAAGATCTTATTCTTTTTGCAAATAATTTGCATATAATTGAAAAATAGAACACCAAACGTCACGAGGGAGGTTTGATGGATACTAGGAGCTTGCCAAGTTCAATTTGTATTCTATTAAGGACTTGGTCAAACAAAGGTCATTCTTTATTGGCCGGGACCCTTATATACCATATGTTTATGGGGTGGTGGGTTGTTTTTTACACTCAGCACCCATGTGTTAACCACCCACCACCCCATAAATATGTGGCGGGGAATGGATCGGGACTTTTGGTCCCAGTCCATTATAGAATTTTCTGTCAAATAATGTCATTTTATTAATGAAAATGACGACAAGAACAACAATTTGATGAATTTTGACTCGAAAGAGACATGGAATAAAAAATTTATTTGATTTTTCAAAGATGATTTACTTATTCAATTCACATGTGGCCCACAAAGAATATGTTGCTAATTTATGTCTAGGTTCGTGTCCCAAATATTGTGGTAGTTAAAATTTATATATAATATATAATATATTATTTGTATCAGTATAAAATTCACATTACTTATATTATCCTCGTCATAGCAATAAAATACAATATAAAACACGATTTAAAATAAAAAATTCAAACTAAATTCATTTTTTTAATAACATATGCTTAATTGGTAAGTAGGAGATTTAATTAATCAAAATGGCAATCCCTACCTTCAAAATTAGTCGATAATGCTTTGCGATACTTAACTCAAAAGAACGATATAAATGAAATTTAAATTTAGCTCCACAAGGATTTTTTTTTTACTTTCTTAATATATAATTGATAATTGATCGTAAATTATTATTATATTCATATAACACAAATGTAACCAATTTACGCAACAAAACCCTCAAAAAGTTTCATAAAATACAATCAATCCTTTCTATCTAGTGATGTTATATACAATACGTACCAATATTTTTTTTATCATCAATTTTTTCTTTCAAATTACTAATAAATCGATCATAAATCAATCCTTTCTATCTAGTGATGTTATATACAATACGTACCAATATTTTTTTTATCATTAATTTTTTCTTTCAAATCACTAATAAATCGATCATAGTTTCTCTCCGAAGACCCATCAATCTTTATCGCATCTTTCAATATCTCCTTCACTTTATTTGTCTCTTGCCTCAAGCCTTTTGAACTAGTCTCACCCATCAAATACTTGATCTTCTCACCAACTTCAATCCTATCCACACATTTCCCATCACACAAATTAATCCCAACCCTCCAATCATCCACCACTAGCTTCCGATTTATCGGTTGATCATAATCCAATGGATAACAAATCATCGGAACCCCACACCACACGCTCTCCGTTATAGAATTCCATCCACAGTGCGTTAAAAACCCTCCAACAGCTGGATTCGAAAGAACAGTAACTTGATCACACCACGGGATTATCAACCCGTTACCCTTAATCTCGTCCTGGAACCCGTCGGGTAGCCCGTTAGTATCAGGCTGGCCCACAATACCGGCCCGAATAGCCCAAATAAAGTTCACTTCACTACTTAGAAGCCCATAAGCTACTTCTTCAATCACTTTTTCACTGGTAGGGACAAGGCTACCAAACGAGACGTATAAAACCGAGCCAGGGGCCTTAGAGGCGAGCCAATCGGCACAACTTGATTCAGACCATAAGCTCTTTTGGACAGAATATGATGCTACATTTTCGATAAAATTAATCGGGCCAATTGCATAACTTGGTTGGTATTTGTTTAGAGCTGATAATGTATCATATTCTAATTCTTGAACTGTATTATGTAAGACCAAATCTGCCTTCTTAGCGTCCCTAAATGTCATCACAGCAAGCTTGTTAGATACGGTCGAAAGATCCGATTCTTTGAGATACCGCATGAAATCCCTTGTGTTTACTGACCGGACTCCGGGGATGTAGTTTATTTCCTCCTCGATGTTGTCTGAGATCAATAAAGGAGTCAAATTGGTTACATTGATGCTACAATTAGAGGGTGTAAACGAGTCGAGCTTGCTGGAGTTTTCAGGTTTAACGTCGAGCTCATTTATATTTTTTCGAGATAGAATATAACGAGCCTAATTTTAATGTTCAAGCTCAAACTCTCTAAAAGCGAGTAAAAATTTATTTATTTTTTAATTTTTTAAAAAAGTTATTTTTACTATATTAATAAAAAATATATTATATTATATTATATGTGTCACAAAGAAATAATTTAATTGAACCAATTTGCAGAGACACATATCACAACGTACATAAATAGAAATATTATAATTTATTATTATATTTTTAGAATGACATACAAAAATTATGGCCTTGTTTTTTATGTTTTCAAACTCCATTTTCAACTTTTTAAATCACAAACTTAAAAATAAACTTACACACCAAATTCTCTTCCAAATTTTTCTTTTTTTCAACTCTACTTTCCAATCTCATATATTACTAACTATCAATCATATATACAACCATTCACACATTTACCAATCAAATCAATCATTATTTCACTTTATCTTTCATACTTTATAATTTTTTATCTATATTTTTTTTATTTTTTATTCACATAATCATTATATACATAACTAATACAATTGTTCTATACATCATCCATCAACCTATCACTATTGATTTGACATATTCTATAACTTTCAACCTATCTTAAAAACATAAACAAACAACTATCATTTTCATACGAATTTTCATAATACACAATTCCTGATAAATTCAAAATTTTATTTCAAAAACATAAACAAACAGAACCTTAAAGTTTTAGTTATTTAATATTAAAATATTTTTTAAATAAAAAATTAAGCATTTTCAAAAATTTGGGTATTTACTGTAATATATAAATTAAAAATAATACTAATAAAAAGTTCGCAAGCGAGCTCAAAACGTAAGAACTACTATAGGTATGTTCAAACTCGGCTCGCGAGAAAGGTCAACTCATGAACCGGCTCGGCGCACCTTAACACCAGCTCGGCTCACGATAATTACACCCCTATGCTACAAGTGTTAGGCTGGTTTGTAGGCAGTGGCGGAGCCAGAAACCAATAAAATTCCAAATTGGGTGGGGCAAAAGTTAAAATTTTTTAATAATTAAATAAAAATTTAATAAAATACATATAAATTTTTAAAAAAATTTTTTTTGGGTGGGGCGGTGGCCCACCCGCGCCCCACCCTGTCTCCGCCTCTGTTTGTAGGAATGAACTAATATAAGATCGATAAAACAGTGAAAAAAAAAAAAGATATCACGAGCTCGAGCCAAACTCCAATCAAGTCGACTCATTCAACTCATGAGCCGACTCGACTCACTTTACACCCTATGCTACAAGTGTTAGATTGGTTTCTAAGAATGAAACTAATATAACATCGATAAACAGAAAATAATAATAATAATAATAATAATAATAATAATAATAATAATAACAACGGTGATATATAACATAACTCGTTTAGCAAACCAATGAAACTCTTTGAACATACCTTTTAACGGAAAATGGCCATTTTCTTTCAGCAGGTCCGAATGGTAAGCCAAAGAAAACACCAAAGCTGGTTGTGTCCAAAACGAGACATTAACAAGGTTGTATTTCTCTGCAACTTCTGCAGTCCACGAGAAAAAGGTATCAAGAACAAGAAAATAATCGAAAAACGGATCAAATTTGATCGTTTTTTCGACAAATTCATCGATTCGGGCTGTAAAATCTCGAATCATGATGTCCCAATACTCCTCCAAATTGAGCCCTCGATCGAACTCGAGAGGAAAACCGTCGCTAATCGTTCTGTAACGTATATCGAGACCTGATTTACGTGCTTCTGTGAATAAATCGAACTTGTTAGAATCGGTTTTATGGGATTTTGATTGCATTTGGTGAATAAATTCAAGGTTGACGAATGTAATGGCGAAGCCATTTGAAGCAAGCTTGAGAGAAAGAGTGATGAATGGGTTTAGATGGCCTTGGAGAGGGAGTGGGAATATGATGGCGTGGGGTTTTCTTTGATTTTCCGCCATTTTTAGGGTTTATAGTTAGAATCAGTGTGAAGTTATATATACATATATATATATATATGTATGTATATATAGATGTATATATAGATGTATAGGTAGATAAGATGTGATGAAGAATTAAGTGGCTCTGATCGCGTATGTTGGAAATAAAATAACAAAGAAAATTCATCTACGACATAATGGGGTTATAGTTTATTTTGTTTTGATACATGTTTGAGAGTGACACATTTTTGTATATTATCTTGTGAGATTATTTTATATTTTTCATAAGAGTGTTTTTGAAAACGTGATTAAGGATTGTTCCTCGTCTCCTTGTGGTCGTGCACATAGGATGAGACATCGATGTGAGCTAATGGAGTTTTATCTTGGAGTCATGACCAGCCGTCAAAACCTGAGAATCAGATTTTTTATTTTAGAATCAGATTTTCTATTCCAAAACCGTGTTTCAGCTCCTATTCCATGTATTGGATGTTTGACACGTATTAAAAAATTTACACATATTAAACATCCCTTAATATATGAATTTCTGAATTACACATGTCAAATAATTAATATCTGGAATAGGAGATTGGAACACAATTTGAAATAAAAAAAACCTATCCCCAAAACCTGCACAACATAAGAGGCAATCATGGCTTTAGGAGGGTAATTCTATCATGGACCGGGACTAACAGTCTCGACCAATGCCTACCATACATTTCCCCAAAACCCATGTAGTACAAAACTACCCATCCCGCCCATATTATGTGGTAAAAAACCACCCATCCCGCCCACATGTCATCGGTGTAGTATTCGTATTATATTGTTTATATGTTGTTTTATATACATTATTTATTATTTATAAGAGTATGATAAAATTGTTGATCATATATATTAAATGTATTTGAGTATATTAAAATTATGTAAAACACAAATGACAAAATATACAACGTAAGCAAAGTGTATCTAGATTAAGTCAATGCATGTTCGATTTTGTTTAAGAATTCATGTAAGTAAATTTTTTAGCTTTGATTTGATTTGATTCGTTGACCAAAAAATAAATCGACTGATAAATTTTGAATCGGCCTTCAAGAGTATTATATTATAGTATTTTCGAAGATTATTATTGATCTTTCGTATTGAAATTTAGAACCCACTAATTTAATTGTCGAGTTGTATACATATGTGGTGCCAGTCCAATAAATTATTTGACTAGAGGATATCATGTCATTATTGTACAACTAGACAAGTTTGTCACGAAGTTAGAAAGAAAAAAGTGAATTGACAAGGCTAAATATATTTGGACCATGCAAAAAGATTCGATCTAAATGATTGGCTATATATAGACTGTAAATATTTGGACGAAAACACTTTAATAATTTTGTTTTTATCAATTCAAGAAAAATTGTTTATATTTGAAAAAGTCTAAAAAGTTTTAATTGAGACAAACATAATTTGAGCTCAAAAAATTTAAATATTTCGTATATTTATACTTTATTATTTTTTTAATAGACCTGTTCCATAACTTAATGAATTTAATTTTTTTTTCAATTTTTTTTTGATATTTTAAATTGATCTTAAATAAGCTTTTAAAATTTGATTTAGAGTCAAATATAGATACTTATTCTATACTTAAGAAACGATCCCTATACCAAATTTTTTGTTCACCTAAAATTTAGTTTACACACACATATCAACCTGGATTATTCTTGGAATTTTATTCGCGTTCAAAAAATTATTAGAATATCGGCGTGGATTATTCTCAGGATTAGTATATCTATATACTCAATTTTGCTAACAAGGTTATAATCCTACTTCTTTTAACTTTTGATTCTTCCATAAGTTGATTTATTTTTTTGAACAAATTATACAAATTAAATCTTTCATAACGACCCATTAGTTAAGATGTAGCATATTGCCCAAAATCCAAAAAAAATTATGTTGAATTGTTGATTACCATCAGCTGAAATTTAAAGTTCAATTGCATCATTTATTGTATCATAGTAATAAATAACAACTTCTAGTTGTTGTTTGTCATTTTCTTGTCACTTGAAGACAGTAAATAAATAGAGAGCAAGTTTCTAAAGTTATGCAAATAAATTAAATTTTATTGAGGTCATCATTAATAAAATAGTTATGAAAGCTACACATCATATTTGTTGCCAAATTTGACCTCTGTCTTGTTGGAAAATGAGGTGAAAGTAGTTAAATGTGAAGGGAAAAAATGACCAGGCAAGGGTAGAAATTTATTCGGAAATTGTGTATTACGAAAATTCGAATCAAAATTATAGTAGTTTGTTTATATTTTTTTAAAATAAGTTAAAAGTTATAATATATGTCAAATTATTAGTGATTGGTTGATGAATGATATGTATAATGATTCTGTTAATTATGTACATAATGATTATGTGAATAAAAAATTATAAAGTTTGAAAAATGAATGAAAACAATATTTATAATAAATGATTTAATTAGTAAATATATTAAATTATATATATAATGTGATTAATAGGCAGTTATTTAGGAGATTGAAAAAATCAAGTTAAAGAAAGTGTATTAAAGAGAATTGGCATATTTAGTTAATTCTAAATACTTGAAAATAAAATTTAAAAACATAAATAAATATACATGCTAAGTGAACAAAATATTCTTTTGAATGTATAGGTACTTACATAATTTCAAATAAAATGTAACATAAAATAACAATTCGAATTAAATGATAATGTCACACTATTAACATTAGTTACAACTTACAATCAGTGTAGTATAAATAAAGAAGTGCAAGATTAAGTAGTGTATAAAACTAATTAATTTGTAAGAGTTTATAAAATTTTATATATAAAAAAAAACCATGCATGTAATTAAGATAAGAATAAAAAAAATTAATTTAAAAAAGACAAAAAAAATACGAAAAATTTCAATAAATTAATGGTACTAAAATATTGTCACAAAAGCAATCACATTAATTACAAAAATTAAACACCAACGTACATATATTAGGGCTATAATTATAAAATTCAATCACTAATTTTTGCCTTTAAATCATTGAATAATTGATCAAAATTTTTCTCCGAAGATCCATCAATTTCAAGTGCATTTCTCAATGTCTCTTTCACTTTCTTTGCTTCTTCCTTCAAACTATTTGCGCTAGTTCCACTCATACAATATTTGATCTTATTAGCGACTTCATTTCTATCAACTAATTTCCCATCACATAAATTAATCCCAATTTTCCAATCATCGACCACTAATTTCCTATTTGTCGGTTGATCGTACGTCACTGGATAACAAATCATCGGAACCCCACACCACATACCTTCTGTTATCGAGTTCCATCCACAGTGCGTCAAAAACCCTCCAACAGCAGGATCCGATAAAACCCTAATCTGATCACACCATTTAATTATCAATCCTTTATCTCGAATCTCGTTCTCAAACCCTAATGGTAAAATATCAGTATCATCGAAGCTTATAATACCATCACGAATAACCCATATAAAATGTACTTCGCTAAGAAGAAGCCCATAAGCTATTTCTTCGATAACTTGTTTACTCGTTTGGACAACACTACCAAACGAGACGTATAAGACCGAGCCACGAGGCTTCGAGGCGAGCCAATGGGTGCAATCCGATTGGGACAACAAACTCTTGGAAATGTTGTTTGTAAGAAGATTTTTGTAGAAATTAATGGGACCAATTGCATAATGTGGTTGGTATTTGTTTAGAGATGATAATGTTTTGGATTCAAGTTCATGAACTATATTGTGTAAGATGAAATCTGCTTTTTTTGCTCCATTAAATGCTGCAGATAATGTTTCTCGTAGTAGATTGTTTGGTTCACTGAGATATGACATCAAGTCTTTTGTACTTATGGACTCAACTCCAGGGATGTAATTTATTTCCTCCTCGTTATCTAGTTGGAAAAAAATAAGAAAGAACCCTTAAATTAATATATGATTAGGCAAAAATTCAAATATATTATATAGTAGATGTGATTTATTAAAATGCTAAATATATTTATAATTAAACATTAATCGAGGAGTCTTGTGTAATTATCCCATAAGAACCATACAGACATATATTCCCCAACTTTCTTCCTCTTAACTTGTGGACAAATTTGACTAAATTTTTTGAATATCAAGTGAACATGACACTATATCCTAATTTATAGAACTGAAAGTCCAACATTTCCAATCATACCAATTTATAATTCACATATAAACTTGAATACACCCTTCTTCATAATTCTCAGAAACAACATTCAACTAACAATTTAAAATATATATATAATTATATATATTCACTCAATTATTGCATAACAAAAGTAAAGTAAAATATTCTTTAAAAAAAAGGGAATAATTAAATAAATTAATGCCCATACCTTTACAAGGAATATGTCCTCTTTGTAGGAGAAGGTCCTCATGATACCCTAAACTTAAAACCAAAGCTGGTTCAGTCCATAATGAAACATTCACAAGCTTGTACTTTTCAGCTATGGCCGCAGGCCATGTATATGAAGTATCCGTCACCAAGAAATGGGTCGAAAACGGGTCAAATTCGATTATTAATTTTCCCACAAATTCATCGACTATAGCTGTAAATTCTCGAAACAGGTAAACCCAATACTCTTCTGCACGAAGATCTCGATCGAATTCTGAAGGGAGACCATCTTTGATCGTCGTGTAATATATTTCAAGACCCGATTTTCGTGCTTCGAAAAACAAATCGTCGGTTTTATGGGCTTTGGATAGTTTGTTGTGAATGTGTTGAAGATGAACAAAAGTGATGGTACAACCCTTTGAAGCGAGCTTTAAAGCTAGGTTTACGAATGGGTTAATATGACCTTGATATGGCATTGAGATCATTATTGCATGGAGCTTGTGCTGCTGTTTTTCCGCCATTTTCAGGGTTTGCTGTAAATTTGTGCTATTATAATATATATATATATATATATGTATGTAGTTTGATACAAATCTTTGGATGTATGATTGGTATTTAACACAAAAAAAATCCCCATTTCAGGTGCATATTGTATTATTGGTAATTAAAGTTCAAGATTAGCAATTGACCAAAAACTATATAAAAATTGAGGCCCCACATTTGAATTATTGGTCTTTATGAATATGATCTAGATTTACAATTAAAACTTCAGAATATTTTCTGGATGGATCTCTATGAAAGTTATAATATTTATATATCAATATATATTTATTTTGTTTTAAAAGAAATTAATTAGCATATTCGAGACCATTTATAATATTTGTAATTTGTGATAATCGTCATATTTACCTAATATTTCACCCAATATTTTTCACATTAAAATAAAAATTGGTACTACTAAATTAACAAGTGTCAGGATGGATATTCGTTTGGAACTGTTAATTCTTATTTTTTTTGCATAAAATTTACATATAATTGAAAAATAAAACACCAAATGTCACGAGGGAGGATTCGATGGATACTAGAGCTTGCCAAGTTCAATTTGTATTCTATGACCTGGTCAAATAATGTCATATTTAATAATGAAAATGACGACAAAAGCATAAATTTGATGAATTTTGACTCGAAAGAGACATGGGATCAATTTTTATTTGATTTTGCAACTATGTGATTTACTTTTTATTTGATGCCCAGGTTCCCAAATATTGTTGTGGCTAATCTTTATAATATATATTATTTGTATCAGTATAAAGTTCATATTATTTGTGTTACTCTCATGATCATTAATAAAATACAATATAAATATAAAAGTACAAAACATGACTTGAAATAGAAAATTCGAAGTGACTTCTTTGTCCAAGAGTTTCGGGTTGATAATTTTGCTCCAAGAGTATTTTTTTTTTTTACTTTCTTTATAGTTGATAATTGATCAGAAATTACTATTATTTTCGTATAAGATACGTGTAACGGATTCACATAACAAATCTCTTAAAATTCTCATAAACTACAATCAATCCTTGCTAGCTAGTGATGTTATATACAATACATACCAATATTTTTTTTAACATCTATTTTCTCTTTCAAATCACTAATAAATCGATCATAGTTTCTCTCCGACGACCCATCAATCTTTATCGCATTTTTCAATATCTCCTTCACTTTATTTGTCTCTTGCCTCAAGCCCTTTGAACTAGTTTCACCCATCAAATACTTGATCTTCTCACCAACTTCAATCCTATCCACACATTTCCCATCACACAAATTAATCCCAACCCTCCAATCATCCACCACCAATTTCCGATTCATCGGTTGATCAAAATCCAACGGATAACAAATCATCGGAACACCACACCACAAGCTCTCCATTATCGAATTCCATCCACAATGCGTTAAAAACCCTCCAACAGCTAGATTCGAAAGAACAGTAACTTGATCACACCACGGGATTATCAACCCGTTGCCCTTAATCTCGTCCTGAAACCCGTCGGGCAACCCATTAGTATCGGGCTGGCCCACAACACCGGCCCGAATAGCCCAAATAAAGTTCACTTCACTACGAAGAAGCCCATAAGCTACTTCTTCAATCACTTTTTCACTAGTTTGAACAAGGCTCCCAAATGAGACGTACAAAACCGAGCTAGGGGGCTTAGAGGCTAGCCAATCGGCACATCTTGATTCAGACCATAAGCTCTTTTGGACAGTATATGATGCTACATTTTCGACAAAATTAATCGGGCCAATTGCATAACTAGGTTGGTATTTGTTTAGAGCTGATAATGTATCAGATTCTAGTTCTTGAACTGTATTATGTAAGATAATATCTGCCTTCTTCACGTCCCTAAATGTCATGACAACAAGCTTGTTAATTATAGTTGAAAGGTCTGATTCTTTGAGAAATCGCATGAAATCCCTTGTGTTTACTGACCGGACTCCGGGGATGTAGTTTACTTCCTCCTCAATGTTGTCTGAGATTAATAAAGGAGTCAAATTTGTTACATTGATGGTACGATTAGGGTGTAAATAAGTCAAGGTTGAGTCGAGCTTATTGAAATTTTCAGGTTTATACTTGAGCTTATTTATATTTTTTCGAACACATAACGAGTCTAATTTTTAATGTTCAAGCTCAAACTCTCTAAAGACGAGTCGAGCTCGAATCGGGCTTGAACAAAAAATTAATTTATGTATTTTTAATTTTTTTAGAATTGTTTTTATTTACTATATTAAGAAGATATATATATATATATATGTTATAAAAATATAATTTAATTGAATCAATTTGTAGAAACTAATATTACAACATGTATAAAAGGAAATATGATAATTTATTATTATATATTTTGCATGTCATACAAAATTTAAAATATTACTTCTTTATTATAAAAATATTTTTTAAATAAAAATTGAAGTATTAATTTAAAAAATTTGGGTTTTTAGAGTTATATATAAATTAGAAATAATACTAATAAAAAGTTCGCGAGCCAACTCGTATTGTAATGAACAACTACAAGTAAGCTTAAGCTCGGCTCACGAGAAAGTTCGAGCTCGTGGTTTGACTCATCTTACACGCCCTTATATATGCTACAAGTGTAATATTAATTTGTAGGAATGAGACTGATATAAAACCCGATAATTAGATTAATCTATCACTATTAATTCAACATCTGCTTGCAAAGTTGAATCCTTAAAAAAAAAGTATCAAAACGACAAAAAAGATATATATAACATAATTCATTTAACAAACGTTTACCTTTTAATGGAAAATGACCATTCTCTTTCAACAGGTCGGAATGGTAAGACAAAGAAAACAACAAAGCTGGTTGTGTCCAAAACGAGACATTAACAAGGTTGTATTTCTCTGCAACTTCAGCAGTCCACGAGAAAATGCTATCAAGAACAAGAAAATAATCGAAAAATGGATCAGATTTTATCGTTTTTTCGACAAATTCATCGACTCGAGCTGTAAAATCTGGAATCATGGTGTCCCAAAACTCCTCCAAATTGAGCATTCGATTGAACTCGGGTGGAAAACCGTCGCTAATCGTTCTGTAACGTATATCGAGACCTGATTTACGTGCTTTGGTGAATAAATCGAACTCGTTAGAATTGGTTTTATGGGATTTTGATTGCATTTGGTGAACAAACTCAAAGTTAACGAAAGTAATGGTGAAGCCATTTGAAGCAAGCTTGAGAGCTAGAGTGATTAATGGGTTTAAATGGCCTTGGAGAGGGAGTGGGAATATGATGGCGTGGGGTTTTCTTTGATTTTCCGCCATTTTTAGGGTTTATAGTTAGATTCAGTGTGAAGTTATATATACATACATACATATATATATGTAGGTATATATATGTATGTATGTATGTATGTATGTATCTGTAGATAAGATGTGACGAAGAATTAAGTGGCTATGGTGGCTTAAACAAAATGTATCGAGTTTAAGTCGATGCATGTTCGATTCGACCACCAAATGATAATTTCCAAAAGTAAGAAATAAATCGAATAATAAATGTAATATGTTCACTGTATGAAATAAATTTGAAATCGGCAATTAAGATTATTAGTATAACAAGATTTTTGAAGATTATTATTGGCATTTCATATTGATATATGGGTAAATTGGAACCCAAAAATTTAATTATCGAATTATACACATGTGTATATATATATGTATATATAGGAAGATAAGATGTGGCTGAAGAATTCTGTGGCTCTGGTGGCTTAAACAAAATGTATCGATCTAAAATATATTTGGACCATGCAAAAAGATTCGATCTAAAATGATTGGTAGAGATTGTAAATATTTGGACTAGAACACTTTAATATTTTTGTTTCTATCAATTCAAGAAAAAATATTTATATTTAAAAGCTCAAAAAAGTTTTAGTCAAGGCAAATATAATTTGAGCACAATTTCTTTGAATGTTTCATATACACTCTATCAATTTTAATAGACCATGTTCAATTACTTGGAAGAACTTCATATTTTTTAAAATTTTAATTGATATGTTAACAAATTGATTTTAAATAAGCTTCTAAAAATTGATTTTGAATCAAATAAACAGTTATGTTTTGTTCACACATTTATGTAGTAGATATATAAAAATCCTGTCGTGCTGCTATTTATAGTTAAGAATGGAGCCCTATACAAATTTTTTGTACACCGAAAATTTCTTTTACACACAAATAAACTTGGATTATTCTTGGGATTTTATTTGAGTCCAAAATAATTAGAATATTCTTTAAATAATTAGTATGTGTATAGATTCAATTACGTTAACAAGGTTATATATATATATATATTCAATTTATTTTAAAAGAAATTAACCAGAGACAGTAAATTATTCGTGACCAGTCATATTATGATAAAAAAATATTATAATCCTACTTCTTTTAACATTTGATTCTAAGTTGATTCATTTTGTTGAACAAATTATATAAATTAAATATCATTCATATCGATCCATTAGTTAAGATGAAGCATATCGTACAGGTCCAAAATCCAGAAAAAAGGTTGTGTTTACTGTAGATTACTATCAGCCGAAGTTTGAAGTTCAAATATTGCATCATTTATTGTATCATTGTAATAAACTAGAACACGTACTATTTTTTATATATAAAATGGTGCTTGAAAATAATTATTAATTATAAAATATTACAGGTGTAAATTGAATTAATACTGTACTTTTGAGCAAAGTAGTTAAATGAATTTTGTTGAGTTAAATTTTTAATGTGTCGATATTATAAATTAATTAGGTATTTCTCCTTTAAATCTGCAAAAATTTAGCAAATAAAAATTTAAGATAAACCATAATTTTTTTACATGTACAGGGGAAAATTTATAGCTTACTTGGAACAAACTCAGGCTGGTTCATCAACCAAATAACCATTTATCTGCTTAAATAGCAAAAAACCAATAGTTTGTGTGTGTGTGTGTGTTGATTTTATACATTATATTTCAATTTCTCGTATTATATCACCATGATGCATATGATACAAGGGCCAACAATCTCCTTTAGCCTACGATTTCAGACAAATTCCCGGGTTGAGATGTCGAAAATATTCAAACTATTCGAGCTCAACTACTGATCGGTTCGATTAAAGCTCGTTTGAATTCGATTCAATGAACAATTAAACTAAATTCAAACACAATTTTTAAAGCTCGATTGTAATTCAAATAAGTTTGAACACTTATGCGTTCGGCTCGACTCGACTCATTTTCACCACTGTTTATGAGTTATGAAAATAAGTTAAATATTTAATGAGGTCATCATTAATAAATACTTATGAAAGATACACATCATATTTGTTGCCAATTTGACCTCTGTCTTGTTGGAAAATGAGATCAAAGTAGTTAACTTTGAAGAAAAAAATGAGCAGGCTAAAGTAAAAACTATTAAGAGTTGCTTATTATAAAAATTTGATAAAAATTATAGTTATTTGATGTTTTTTAAAATAAATTAAAGATTATAAAATATGTCAAATTAACCGTGTTGGTTGATTAATAATATGTAAAATAATTGTATTAATTACGTATACAATAATTATTTGAATAAAAAATAAATTAAAATTTATAAAGTATGACCAAACTAAAAAATAAATTAAAAAGTAACAATATTGTCGCAAAAGCAATCACATTAATTGGAGAAACTAAACAACAACGAACATACTAATTTTTGCCTTTAAATCATTGAAAAATTGATCAAAATTTTTCTCCGAAGATCCATCAATTTCAAGTGCATTTCTCAATGTCTCCTTCACTTTTCTTGCTTCTTCTTTCAAACTATATATTTGAACTATTTCCACTCATACAATTTTTGATCTTCTTAGCAATTTCATTTCTATCAACTAATTTTCCATCACATAAATTAATCCCAATTTTCCAATCATCTACCACTAATTTCCTATTCGTCGGTTGATCATACGTCACTGGATAACAAATCATCGGGACCCCACACCACATACTTTCCGTTATCTAGTTCCATCCACAGTGCGTCAAAAACCCTCCAACTGCAGCATCAGATAAAACCCTCCAACTGCAGCATCAGATAAAACCCTAATCTGATCACACCATTTAATTATCAACCCTCTATCTCGAACCTCGTTCTCAAACCCTAATGGTAAAATATTAGTATCATCGAAGCTTATAATACCATCTCGAACGACCCATATAAAATGTACTTCACTAAGAAGAAGCCCATAAGCTATTTCTTCGATAACTTGTTTACTCATTTGGACAACGCTACCAAACGAGACGTATAAAACCGAGCCACGAGGCCTCGAGGCGAGCCAATGGGTGCAATCCGATTCGGACAACAAACTCTTGGAAATGTTATTTGTAAGAACAATTTTGTAGAAATTTATGGGACCAATTGCGTAATTTGGTTGGTATTTGTTTAGGGCTGATAATGTTTGAGATTCAAGTTCATGAACTATATTGTGTAAAATAAAATCTGCTCTTTTTGCTCCATTAAATGCTGCAGATAATGTTTCTCGTAGTAGATTGTTTGGTTCACTGAGATATGACATCAAGTCTTTTGTACTTATGGACTTAACTCCAGGAATGTAATTTATTTCCTCCTCGTTATCTAATTGAAAGAAAAAAAAATAAGAAAGAACCCTTAAATTAATATATGATTTGGCAAAACTACAAATTTAATATTTAATTTGTATTCACTAGATAATTGTATTATATAGAATCATCATACATATTTTATAGAACTCAAATTCCAACATTTTGATTAAAATGACACTATAAAAATTCCAACATGTGGACAAATTTGACCAAAAATTTTGATTTTGAAGTGAGACTTAGTACTATTCCCTAATTTATGGAGGAAAAATTAGAAATTTAGTCTCATAGAATATCATGATTCTAGTTTTAATCTCACATTTTATGAAAAGTTAAAAACAACCCCAATAATCTGATAAAGTTGCAATGTTAGTCATTTTCTAAATCAATGTTAATCCTATATTTTATTTTATTTTATTTAAAATTACATTTTGCTCCTTAAACTAAATAAAATGTATCAAACACGCCCTTGAACAAATATTATTGTCAGTTACCCCCTACAAAAATTAGAAGAAAATAAAAAATGGTTGTGGAGAATGATATTGGTCCATGTTATAAACGTCCCGATTAAACATATATGTTCTTCTTTTTCATCTTTAAATTATTTTTCAGGGGCTACGAGGTAAATAATATTTATTTAAGGGGTTGTTTAATAAATCTTGTTTAATTAAAGGGAAAAAATATAACTTAAAATAATACAAATAAAATATGGAACTAATATTATTATAAAAAAAGGACTAATATTGCAATTAGTGTAAAATACTGGAACGATTTTTAAAATCTCATAAGGTGTAGGATTAACACTAAAATCACGATATATTGTAAGACTAAAATTAAGATTTTTCGAAACTCAAATTTCCAATCATACCAATTTATGATTCTTCACATATATACACTTGATTACTACTCCCTCACTATACCGTTCTTCATAATTCTCAGAAACAATATTCAACGAACAATTTAAATCTATATCTATATCTATATGTATATATATTACTGCACAACAAAAGTAAAGGGAACAATATTGAAGTAAATCAATACCCATACCTTTACAAGGAATATGACCATTTTGCAGGAGAAGGTCCTCATGATACCCTAAAGTTAAAGCCAAAGCTGGTTCAGTCCATAATGAAACATTCACGAGCTTGTACTTTTCAGCAATGGCCGCAGGCCATGTATATGAAGTATCCGTCACCAAGAAATGGGCAACCCAAACTTGTCGGGATTTTATAATTTTATAAATTAAGTAATCTTTTTAATTTGGCACTTTGCTAGATCATTATCTAAATTACATTAGTTTTTGTACAATTTTATATTCTAATATTTGTATTGGAACAAGTGGAATATCGTTCTGTAACATGGCATCACATGCATGGCACCATATGTGAATCTTTTAAAATATATATAAAGTTTTATCAATTCAGATAATATTTTTTAATGGTTTGATTAGTTTGAATTGTATTATTTGAAATATAATTTCAACTTAAAATGATAAATATATAGTGTACCGCAAGGGCTATTAAGAATTATATATATCTTTAAAAGGGTTACATGCAATGTCTTTGATGAAATTATGGAGAATATTCTGTCGGAAATTGCTTAAAGTATAATAAAGTTTGAAAAGGCTTGTATAATTCAGATAAGAAAGCATAAAAATAAACAAGTTTACATATAAAATAGCAAGGAAACTGGTGTTGTTCATAAAAAAATAAAAAAGAGCTAATTTACGAAAGTGTTAAAATTGAAAGAATTTGAATGGATTAATATCATTACCCATTTTGTTATTAAATTAGTTATAAATATATATATTTGTAATAGTGCATAATCAACTTACCATTATTAATTTTAAAAAGTTTCTCACTGCAAGAAAAGTCAAGTTTTCTTTTATCTCACGTATAAAAATATATGTAATAAAATATACAATAAAATACTATTATGGCATTTATCTAGTGTGGAAAGCAATAGCTTGGATATGTAAATATGTCTCAATGCATTGGATATTCCGTCATAAAGTTGATGTAATGTTTACAATAGAAAGTCTTTAGCTAGCTTTCTGATTATAATTGGTTACCTAATTAAATGTTATGAAAATTAATAAATAATATATATAAACATTTAGCAATAATTTCATCTCCATGCATATATTTTTGATTTTTTTTACACACCTATCCACCCTATTTATTATAATGTTCAATAATGCTATTTTTTTATAATTAAAAATGATTGTATTAAATATCGACCAAACCTAGAGGAGAATACAATTAACACAACACAAACAAAATGTCTCATTCATGCAACATTCAATGATACTAATAATAAGTAAATATTTTGTTGAAAAATGAAAATGTCATTTTATTATGGAAAAAAATGTATATTCAAATTATTATTATGTTACTCACTTTTTATTCAAGAATTTCGACATAGTAAATATATTGAATATGCAAAGGAAATTCCTCCAAAAATAAAAAATCTAAATTATTTTCTATTTAATAAGAATAATGTTCAACACATGTTTATATGATTATAATAACTCCTCAACTGAAAACCATTAAGCCAATTATTTATTAAATTGAATAAAACTTGAAAAATCAAAATACAAATATATAATTAAATTATGCCTAGCAAAATCATGACCTCTAGCTACAAATATCTAGCTGGTCGATGCTTATTCATTTATTTTTGATAATTTGGTCGATATTGATAATTAATTTGTATTATTAGCATCAATTTTTTCCTTAAGATCATTGAGAAATCGATCAAAGTTTCTCTCTGAAGATCCATCAACTTCCAATGCACTCTTCAAAGTCTCCTTCAATTTATTTGTCTCAATCCTCAAGCTCTTTGAACTAGTTCCATTCATAAATCCTTTAATTTTCTCACCAATTTCATTCCTATCAACTAATTTCCCATCACAAAGATTAATCCCAATCTTCCAATCATCCACTATTAGTTTCCTAGTCGTCGGATGATCGTACGATAACGGATAACAAATCATCGGGACCCCACACCAGACGCTCTCGATCGCTGAAATCCACCCACAGTGCGTCAAAAACCCTCCAACTGCAGGATTCGAAAGAACCCTAATCTGATCACACCAAGGAACTATTAGCCCTTTATCTTTAATCTCGTCTTGAAACCCGTGGGGCAACCCGTTTCCATCGGGGCCCACTATACCCGCCCGAACCGCACAAACGAAATTTACACCACTAAGAAGTAGGCCATAGGCTATTTCTTCGATCACGTGTTTACTAGTTTGGACGAGGCTACCAAACGAGACGTATAGGACTGAGCCGGGCGGCTTGGAGTCTAGCCATTGGGTGCAGTCTGATTCGGATTGTAGGCTCTTGGGGACTGTGTTTGTGGCTAGGTTTAAAGGGCCAATGGCATAGTTTGGTTGATATTTGTTTAGGGCTGATAATGTCTGAAATTCAAGTTCTTCAACTGTGTTATGTAAGATGAAATCTGATTTTTTGACTTCTTGAAATGCCATAGGCAAAGATTGTCGTGCTTCGTGTTTGTAGTCGATTACTCGGAGATATGACATCAAGTCTTTCGTGCTTATTGACTCGATTCCAGGGATGTAAGTTATTTCCTTCTCGTTGTCGTCTGATTTTCAAGAAAAATAACACTTTATGTGAAAATAAATTCATTTGTTGTCGAAATCGTAATTTCAACATTGTAAATTTTAGTTCTATTAGTGCCGAATTACATTAATCATGTAATAATTGTAATATATAGACTTGTATAGTTAGTCTTAGTTTAAACAAATCAATTTGATAAGAAAACTCACTGGTCTTGTGAATGCATTACGTTTGGACAAAGCACGTTTTGATTAGATTTTTCACTTACCCATATTGTCTAAGGTGAATACTTGATTAATACCTAGGATAACAAAATACTAGATATTAAGATTATCATTGTAATACCATATATTATGTTTTGTGTTTTAATGGATTTGTTTGCAGTATCAATTTCACATTCACCATTATTGAATTGAAGACTTTAGCCCTGAAATGATACAAACACTAGGTTTTGTATCCAAGTTTATATAGGAATATTACTTACAACTTTTAAAACTTCAAAAAAAAAAAATTCTAAGTCTATTGAAAGTTATGAATTGGGCAAAATTATAACTAACTCCTATTAGTGGATATTAATTTAATGCAAAGTTAAGTGGCATTTTTATGTCTCATTAGTTTTGGAGGGAAGTATCGGACTTTATGTTTACAGAATCAATTATATTATAAAATCCCAAATAAAATAAACACAAAATTTGTCCTCACTTTTAGTATATATAGTGTAGTATTCTAGTGTTCCGAACAGTAAACACATATTTGCAAAAAAATTAAAAAATCGAAATAAAAATAAAAATAAAAAATTTGTCCTCACCTTTGCATGGAATATCACCCTTTTCTTTGAGAAGATCCATATGGTAAAGCAAAGAGAAAACCAAAGTCGTTGGAGCCCAAAACGACACACTCACAAACTTATACTTCTTAGCAATATTTGCAGTCCATGCATACATAACATCAGCAACCAAAAAATGCACCAAATTCGAATCAGATTTTTCGATCGTTTTTGCAATAAAATCATCAACTATTGCTGGAAATTTATGAAATAAATGACCCCAATATTCCTCCATATGAAGATCTCGATCGAATTCCAAAGGAAGACCATCACTTATCGTCGTGTAACGTATATCAAGACCCGATTCTCGAGCTTCAGAAAATAAATCGTCGTTATTATGGGCTTTGGCTAGTTTTTTATGAATGTGTTCTATGTGGGCAAAAGTGATGGTACAACCCTTTGAAGCGAGCTTTACAGCTAGGTTTACGAATGGATTAATGTGACCTTGGAAGGGGATTGAGATCATTATGGCGTGGAGATTGTGCTTTTTTTGATCAGCCATTTTTGTTTCTGGTTTTGCTGTTAAATTGTGGTGTTATATATATAGGATATATATATATATGTGTATATGTACTTGGAAAATGGTGGGTTTTTTGCTATATATATAATATATATATGTGTGTGTGTAATGTAGTTGGAAAATTATAAGCCAAAATTATGATAGTTGTTGAATATAAGTGTTAAGTAATAAAGACAACGTACACAGGCAGAAAAAATGTGGTACCCTAAGGACGAAAATGTAGGGGTGGGAATTTTTGTATCTATGTATTAATTATCAATCAATAATATTGAAAGTGAATTAGAAATATTTCTACTTTAAAATATGGCATGGGAATATTATGCCAAATTATTATTACATTTGTGACCATACATTTTAATTCTTGACATTGATATAAAAAATATATATATTTCCTTTGTTTCTTGATTCTTCAATTATTATATTCACAAATCCACCACCAAATATGATTGGACCTTAAAGAAAATGAAAGATAATAGGACCAAATGATATCCATTTTTCTTTTGCAGATCTAGAAAATCTAGTTGAGATTTGATTTAATTGAGTCTAAATATAATTCATTAACACATGTAACTACTTACAAAATAAATATAATTCACACATATTAACATTCAACTTGAATTTGACAAAAAGGAGTCTATTAGATTTTTCCATTGTCTCTTCAACACATATAATTGGATTCACAGGGTACCGTTGAGATTAGCACTTTTTGATTCTTTGTTGCAAAATTTATTCGATTTTGATGTTAAAAAATTTATATAGATAAAATAAATACTTATTTCTGCATAATAATGTTGTGGAATATAAATATTTTAATTTGAAATAAAAAAAATATAATGTGAAACATTATATTCTAATAATCGCCTAAATAATGGCCTAGTTGAAACTGCAAAAATTAATTAATGAGGCATTATAAGCATGGTACTTTAATTTCGTAACTGTCTGCAAGAAAAAAGGACTTCAAGAACTACACCTAAACTACTTTCTAGGGATAAATGCAAAAGAAACCTTGTGAAATAATTTATTGGCTGAAAACCCCCTATGAAATAAAAATAGGCTAAAAACCCCCTGTGAAATTTTTTCGTTGCAATAAACCTCCTCGGTCAGTTAGGTGAGCTACACGCGCCGTATGTGCCTTTTTTTGTGATTATTAGACATTAAATGACTTATTCATTTACTTTTATGCCCCTTTTATATATTGTACTTATATATTCATTTGAGATACACTTTTACTCATGTTTACACAAAAAACGATATTAAAGATAGTTTTTCATAAAATGTTTCTTTTATTTTTAGTAAATATGCTTCATAATAGTAAAAACAATAATTACTTATATATTCATTCGGTATACACTTTTACTCATGTTTACACAAAAAACGATATTAAAGATAGTTTTTCGTAAAATGTTTCTTTTATTTTTAGTAAATATGCCTCATAATATTTAAATTTTAGATCGTTAACATTATTGTTTTTACTATTATGAGGCATATTTACTAAAAATAAAATAAATATTTTATGAAAAACTATTAATATATCAATTGGGGATAAATGCAAAAAAAACGCTGTGAAATAATTTATTGGCTGAAAACCCCTGTGAAATAAATATAGGCTAAAAACCCCCTGTGAAATTTTTTTGTTGCAAAAAACCCCCTCGGTCAGGGTTTTTTTTGCGCGTGTAGCTCACCTAACTGACCGAGGGGGTTTTTTGCAACAAAAAAATTTCACAGGGGGTTTTTCTATATTTATTTCACAGGGGGTTTTCAGCCAATAAATTATTTCACAGGGTTTTTTTTTTGCATTTATCCCCCCTTTCTATATAGAGTTTTAAATGCCTCTCACTCCATCATAATTGGGTGGTTTTCTACATTATTTTGCCAAAAGTTTACATTTTTCGTTTCACAATTTACATACTTAAATCGCTTATAAACCTCACATTTAGGCCATCTTTTACTTATTTAACTCCATCTAATAGTTAACGGAAATTCAAATTTTCTTGCATTTGACATCACATGATTCTCACGCGTAATAAATAACTCAAATATTACCAATCCCCAGTGTTGATAATTATCAGTCAAGTGACAAGAATTTTGTTTGAAAAACAAATATAGATTATTTTCATAATGTTCAAATGAATGTATATTAATCCATAACTTTGAAAAAATAAATACATAACTCATTTCATAAATTCCATAAATTTGAAAAAGTTAAAAACACAAACTAATCATTGCATGCAATATGATCACAAATAGCTAGTCCATGCATATGTTCTAACTTTCAATTGTAGCATACATTTTTGCCTTCAAATCACAAACAAATTGATCAAAGTTTTTCTCAGATGATCCATCAATTTCAAGTGCATTTCTACATATTTCCTTCACTTTATTCACCTCTTGTCTCAACTCTTTTGAACTTGTTCCATCCATAAATCCTTTAATCTTCTTAGCAACTTCATTCCTATCAACTAATTTCCCATCACAAAGATTAACCCCAATTTTCCAATCATCGACCACTAATTTCCTATTCGTCGGTTGATCATAATCCACTGGATAACAAATCATCGGGACCCCACACCACATACTTTCGATCGTCGAATTCCATCCGCAGTGCGTCAAAAACCCTCCAACTGCAGGATCTGATAAAACCCTAATTTGATCACACCATTTAATTATCAACCCTTTATCTCGAATCTCGTCCTCAAACCCTAATGGCAAAACATTTGTATCATCGATACTTATTATATCATCTCGAACAACCCATATAAAATGTACTTCACTAAGAAGAAGCCCATAAGCTATTTCTTCAATCACATGTTTACTAGTTCGAACGAAGCTACCAAACGAGACGTACAAGACCGAGTCATGCGGCTTGGAGTTGAGCCATGCGGTGCAGTCCGATTCCGACCATAAACTCTTGCTAATAGTGTTTGTGGTTAGATTTTGAGAAAAATTAATAGGGCCAATTGCATAATTTGGCCGGTCTTTTTGTAAAGATGATAGTGTGTAATATTCTAATTCATGTATAGTGTTATGTAAGATGAAATCAACTTTCTTTACTGCTTCAAAAGACATGGTCAATACTTTCTGTATTATACTTCCCCATTTTGATTCACAGAGATATGGCATGAAATCCTTTGTATTGATTGACTTAACTCCAGGGATATAATTTATTTCCTCCTCAATATTATCTACAAGTTAAATGAAGTAAAAACATACGTTAAATTCAAGGCAAATTTTCAAAATTTGTCCTATATTATATATACTGGTAAATTTTAATCATTGTGACACATACAATTTCAATACAATAAGTTGTGGGAATTTAAAAAATAGGCCGGTTTAAATAGTAATACACAATATTCAAACTTTTCGTATGTTCAAACTTTTTCATAAACTTCTTTTTGTTACATTCTTTTATCTAGATTACAAAAGTGTTTATAAGATTTACTTTTTAGCAATTTTTGACAGAATATTCTATCAAATTTCACTATATATGTCACATGTGAGGCTTTTAGAACTAAAAATAATATTCAAAAAATTTATTTCAACAAGAGTAAACATGTGAACCACAAGAACTGCAAAATATCATTTTTATCCTACAAGGGTCACATGCGATGTATATGATCGAAACCTAACAAATATTCCACCGAAAAATGGTAAAATATAGAATTTAATTAGTAAAATCCATAAAAAATGTAATGATGCAGCTAGATTGGATAGATTATTGTGTTTTACCCTTAAAACTATTATCAATTGTAAGTGTCACAATTTATTAAAAGACTAATTAATTTACTTTGAAATAAATACACAAAAATTACGTACCTTTACATGGAAAATGGCCATTTTCTCTTAGAATTTCCGTGTAGTAAATCAAAGAAAACACCAAAGCTGGTTCAGTCCAGAATGAAACACTCACAAGATTATACTTCTTTGCAATGGATGCACACCATGCATAAGTAGTATCAGCAACCAAAAAATGCACCAAATCTCGATCAAATTCGATAATTTTTCCTACAAATTCATCGACCCGAGATGGAAAATCGATCATAATTGACTCCCAATATTCCTCCATATTGACATCTCGATCGAATTCCAACGAAAAACCATCTTCAATAGTTTTGTAGCGTATATCAAAACCCGATTCTCTTGCTTCCCCAAAAAAATCGACTTCATTTGAATTATTATTATTATTATTAGAATAATGGGCTTTAGATAATTTGTGGTGAATAAATTCAAAATGAACAAAAGTGATGCTAAAACCCTTTGAAGCAAGCTTTAGAGCTAGATTGATAAATGGGTTGATATGGCCTTGATATGGGACACATATCATAATGGCATGAGGCTTTTTTTGCCCCTCATGAGCCATTTTTTATAAATCTAATTTGATGTTTGATTTTTAAGATTTGATTTTATTTATGTAGTTTGAATTTGTGGATTATATTTGTGTGGTGATGTGTTGAACAAGTAAATTGATGGGGCAAATTATGTCAGTTCATGATAAGGGTTGATAGAAGAGAACCCAAAATGAATTTGACATACCAAAAAAGAGAACCCAAAATGAATTTGACATACCAAAAATGTATTCTAGGCCAGCTTAAATTAAAATAATATTATAGCAATTATTTTCTACTAGAAGTCAGAGAATGCTAGCTGTGAATTTCAGAAAAAGCTGATTTGGCTTTGTTTATCTATGTTTTTTGGATAAAATTTTAAAATGTTTTCGAGAATTATGTATCATGAAAATTAGTGTGAAAATAATAATTGTTTGTTTTTATTTTTTAAAAATGGATTGAAAGTTGTGAAATATGTCAAATTAATAGTGATAGATTGATGGATTATGTATAGAATAATTGTTTTAGTTGTGTAATAATGATTATGTGAATAAAAATTAAGATATATAGATAAAAATTGTAAAGTATGAAAAATAAAGTGAAATAATGATTGATTTGAAAGTAGAATTGAAAAAAAATGAGAATTTGGATGAGAGTTTGGTGTGTTAAGTTTATTTTGAATTTTGTGATTAAAATATTAAAAATAAATTTTGAAAACATAAACAAACAAGCCCAATTTTTGGGACTTGAGTATAGTTAATTATTATATTTGTAGAAAATTAATAGGAAAAATTGAGTTGTTTGATTATTAGGTAAAATTATATTTTGGTATCATAATATATAATTTGGTGATTGATCACATTTAGTTTTGAGCTTTATAGATTTGTACTTTCGATTCGATAGTTCAAGAATTATTGCATATTTAGTCTAAAAGGTTAGTTTGTTCATAAAAATCGAACATGTTAGTATTGCATAATATTTTAAATTTAATTCAAGAAAACATATAAATGTAAATAAAAGCTTTAAGAAAAATAATAATTGTTAATTTTTTCCTCTCTGAAGCATTAACTCAATAACTTGTCTTTCACACCAATTCTTGGGTAATAATGATAATTCATTTGAATTTTCCAAATTCTGTTAATGAATTTTCCTTTTGTATTTGTTTGTCTTAATTCCAGTATATAGATTATACATTTTTTTTATATGTTAGTATATTCTGTGATATATTCCAACACGAGGTGAAATAAAAAATTGTAATATCATTATATGCAATTTGGAGAATTAGGCTTATACAATATAAATTTTTAATTTTTAGTTTCGTCTATTAAAAAAAAAGATGAAAAAATTTAGTTTAATTACATGTATTGCAATGATCAATAATCAAATTATTGGAACATGCACGAATTTTCGTCCTAGTTTTAAGAGTATGGAACCAAAACTAGAAAAAAAAAATCATATTGGACTACTTCGACAAAATTATAATCAACGTTACTTAATTGCAATTTACCATATCATGTGGACTAATAATGCAATTCTTTTAGACAATAGGTTATTAAAAATGTTAGACTTAAGTAAAGATGTCAAGCAGGTCTAAACGGGCCTGATTTACAACGCCCTTTTAGGGCCTATGTAACATTAAGTTTAATGGGCCGGCGCATTAAGGACAGCCCATTAGACTTAAGGAGCCTTAAAAGGCCGGCCCTTAAGACTATTAACAAGCCAAAATTTACATAAACTTTAATATGATTTTTATAAAAGTCAAATTATGAAAATATTTAGCAACATACACTTAGGTATTGATTGTGAAGTACATTATTAATATTTAATTGACAATCCTACATATATCATTATCTTAATAAGAATATTCATCATTATTATTTTGATAGTTTTTCTTAATCATGACCACACAGACATCGTGCGATTGTAAATAAGAGAAAAGTCACAATTTATACCATATTAGTTTTATTCTTGCTATTTATGCAATTTTAAAAATAGCCTAAATAATTTAATATAATTAATTTTAATCATTTTTAAGCAAATTTACCCACACTTTATTAATATTAAGAATAAAATTACATATTGTCCCTTAAAACCATATATATATTTTTTTTGGCCATTTATCCAACACTCCATAAATATATATTTTTTTGGCCATTTATCCACCTAAAAAATATTATACAATTAAAATAAACAGCACTCTAAATCATCATTTCCCCAACTATTCTTTATGTTTACTTATTGTTAATGAATTAGCGACATTAATATTTATTTATGGTGTGTTTCAAAGAATTTATATAAATTAAGGCCAAAATATAATTTTAAGATTATATTTTGTTCAATTTTATTAACTTTTCAAGAAAAATAAAGTATGTGATTAATATCATTTGTACTAGAAACTGATACTTCAAAAGTCATGCAGAGAATGATCCACAAGGCCTTCACAGATGTGGAAAAAAAGCTGATTTCATATTATTAACACAGTAGGTTCTATGTCCATGCCTCGTTTTGTACGACCCCAGTTATTGAAGTTAGTATTATTTGCATAGGAGTCCTTAATTAAGATACTTATTTGCAAAATATTACGAACCCCACGTGTTATTTAGGAATTGAGTCAAATATATATACAACCCGAATAATCTGACACACTCATTCATGTACATGTGTACGATATCACATATGTCACTCCACCATCTGTATAACATGTCAATTCTATAAATAAAACTCATTAAAGGCGTAAACGGGACTTTTGGATAGTTAATTCGTGATATACCTTACAAACTAAGGGTGTGTTTGGATTGGGAGAGTTGAATTTGAGGAGAGAATTTGGAGAAAGAATTTCAAATGACTCTAAAATGAAGTTATTTGAAATTCACCATACTGGAGAAAATAGCTCAAAATGAATGACAAGGGATTTGAAATTCATTGCAACATGAATTCATCCACACTAACTCAATGGATTTTGTTGATGAATTTGAAATCCATTGCAACGTGAATTCATCCAAACTAACTCAATGGATTTTGTTGATGAATTTGAAATCCATGAATTTCAAATCCTTCCATCCAAACACACCATAAGAGATTTGGTAGTACGTTCCCATTCTACTAACCGAGCTAAGTTAACTCGTTAGTGACTAAAAGAACCTATTGAACTATGTTGAGACTTTTTGGATGACGGAGAAACCCGCAGCCGCTACCCTTTCGGGCGCTCATTGGGTAAACCTCGCTCTTGTGCAATAACAGCCTAGGTTGCCTATAGCTGATAGGCTCACAGTATAGAAGGCAAATAGGCATTCCCATAGTGAGAACCGAACCTGTGACCAAGGTCACAAAATTCAGATGCCCTACCAACTCTACTAGGGGTTGCCCCCGAATTATGTTGAGACTTGATCCTATTGAAAGGTACGTAGGTAGCTCAATAAATCTGAGTGCAGTCTATAATTTATCAACAACTCCGTTAAATTACATACGAGTCTCGGCTTGATTTGATTCAGTTCGTTCTACGAGCTAAATCAAGGGCTAATGCAATGTGGGGTTAATTTTATTTTGGTTCTAAGGGGGCAATAGAGTGAGTTCTGATGTGAACGATAAGGGTTTCAAGAAAACGTGAAGAATAAGGGTTTGATCGTGCCATGCATGCGATTTGAGGATTTTTGACGCATTATGTATAGAAATTTGTTTTTATCATTTCAACGAGTTTATAAAGCATGTTGCATTTACTCAATGTCCTGGATTGATTAAATTTGGGATTCCAAAACAAAATAAAGTAGATTTAAAGCTCTTTAGAGATGATTTTTATTTCGGAAAATTATATCAAAATTTCACCTTTCAAACGTCTGGAATAGCTTGTAATTAATATGAACCAATCTCCAATTCAACTTTTTTTGCATGGACTTTTTTTTAATAATCAATTTGTGATGATCCATAGGCTACTTTGGGATGTCAAATCCAAACAGCTAAGTTCAAATCTTGAGCATTAAAGAAAAAGGAGGGAAATGCTGACAATTGAACATTTATTTATTGTATTGAAAAGAGGAAAAGAATAAGAATTAGTGAAAAGCTGTAATCTTTCGAATTACAAACAATAAATTTATTTTTAAACGATTTCTTAACCAGAAAAATATTATCTGTAATTGATTAAATATTAACTAATAAAACATATATTAAAATATTTCTACAATTAGACATGACTAATATGCCAAGTCCACTAAAAAATTAAATGATTTGACTATATTTATATATCATGCCAAAGGGAGCAATAGTTTCGTTACAGAAAGAGACTATTTATTTTCCAATTTTTCTTAAAAGGAAGACGTACTCGTTTCAAGTTATTTAAATAGCGTATTATAAATTATAATTTCACAAAATGATATTACAATATATATACAGAAAATCCTTAAAGAGACTAATCATTGCATGCAATATGATCACAACTAGCTAGTACATGCATGTTTTTCTAACTTTCAATTGTTGCATACATTTTTGCCTTCAAATCACAAACAAATTGCTCAAAGTTTTTCTCAGATGATCCATCAATTTCAAGTGCATTTCTACATATATCCTTCACTTTATTTGCCTCTTTTCTCAAACCCTTTGAACTTGTTCCATTCATAAATCCTCCAATCTTCTTAGCAACTTCATTCCTATCAACTAATTTCCCATCACAAAGATTAATTCCAATCTTCCAATCATCGACCACTAATTTTCTATTCGTCGGTTGATCATAATCCACTGGATAACAAATCATCGGAACCCCACACCACATACTTTCGATCGTCGAATTCCATCCGCAGTGCGTCAAAAACCCTCCAACTGCAGGATCTGATAAAACCCTAATCTGATCACACCATTTAATTATCAGCCCTTTATCTCGAATCTCGTTCTCAAACCCTAATGGTAAAATATTATTATCATCGAAGCTTATAATGCCATCTCGAACAACCCATATAAAATGTACTTCACTAAGAAGAAGCCCATAAGCTATTTCTTCGATAACTTGTTTACTAGTTTGAACGAGACTACCAAACGAGACGTACAAAACCGAGCCATGCGGCTTGGACTCGAGCCATTGGGTGCAGTCCGACTCGGACCATAAACTCTTGCTAACAGTATTTTTGGTGAGATTTTGAGAAAAATTAATAGGGCCAATTGCATAATTTGGCTGTAGTTTTTGTAAAGATGATAGTGTGTGATATTCTAATTCATGTATAATGTTATGTAAGATGAAATCAACTTTCTTTACTTCCTCCAAAGCCAGGCTCAAAGCTTTCTGCACTATACTTCCCCATTTTGATTCACAGAGATATGGCATGAAATCCTTTGTATTGATTGACTTAACTCCAGGGATGTAATTTATTTCCTCCTCAATATTATCTGGTAGTTAAAGGAAGTGAACATATGTTAAATTCAAGGCAAAATTGCAAAATTTGTCCTATATTATATATACTGGTAAATTTTAATCCTATAAGTCGTGACACTTACAATTTCAATACATTAACTGTTCAATTTTCTTTTGCTTTTATTAAAATCTCCATTGGTTTTGTCATTAATTTTGATTAAAATTAGGAGTCTAAATAGTAACACATTCAAACTTTTCGCATTTTTCAGACTTTTTTACAAACTTCTTTTTGTTACATTCTTTTATCAAAATTACAAAAGTTTTTATGAAATTTATTTTTCCCATTTTCCGACTGAATAATCATCGGAATTTCACTATATATGTCACATGTGAGGCTTTTAATTAGACTAGAAAAATAATATCCAAAATTTTATTTCAACTTAAAAGAGTAAAAAATGTTAACCACAAGAACTGTGAAACATCATTTTTATCCTACATGCTATGTATAAGATGGAATCTTAATGAATATTCCACTGAGAAATGCTAAAATACAAAATTTAATTAGTAATTAAAATCCAATTATTTCAGATAACAAAGTACCAAAAAAAAGTGCAAGAATGCAGCTAGTTTGTATAGATTATTGTGTTTTACCCTTAAAATTATTATCAATTGTAAGTGTCACAATTTATTAGAAGACGAGTTTTACCTTGAAATAAATACACAATTTTACGTACCTTTACATGGAAAATGACCATTTTCCCTTAGAATTTCCGAGTGGTAAATCAAAGAAAACACCAAAGCTGGTTCAGTCCAGAATGAAACACTCACAAGATTATACTTCTTTGCAATGGATGCACACCATGCATAAGTAGTATCAGCAACCAAAAAATGCACCAAATCTCGATCAAATTCGATAATTTTTCCTACAAATTCATCGACCCGAGCTGGAAAATCAATCATAATTGACTCCCAATATTCCTCCATGTTAACATCTCGATCAAATTCCAACGAAAAACCATCTTCAATCGTTTTGTAACGTATATCAAAACCCGATTCTCTTGCTTCGCGAAAAAAATCGACTTCATTTGTATTATAATTATTATTACTATGATGGGCTTTAGATAATTTGTGGTGAATAAATTCAAAATGAACAAAAGTGATGCTAAAACCCTTTGAAGCAAGCTTTAGAGCTAGATTGATAAATGGGTTGATATGGCCTTGATATGGGACACAAATCATAATTGCATGAAGCCTTTTTTGCCCCTCATGAGCCATTTTTTAGCTTTTTTTTTTTAATGTAATTTGATGTTTGAATTTGTGGATTATATTTGTGTGGTGATGTGTTGAACAAGTAAATTGATGGGGCAAATTATGTCAGTTCATGATAAGGGTTGATAGAAGAGAACCCAAAATGAATTTGACATACCAAAAATGTATTCTAGAACCAGCTTAAATTAAATTATTATAGCAATTATTTTCTACTAGAAGTCAGAGAAGGCTAGCTGTGAATTTCAGAAAAAGCCGATTCGGATTTGTTTATTTATATTTTTGATATAAAATTTTGAAATTTTTTCGTAAATTATGTATCATGAAAATTCGTGTGAAAATGATAATTGTTTGTCTATATTTTTAAAGATGGGTTGAAAGTTGTGAAATATGTTAATCAATAGTGATAGATTGATGGATTATGTATAAAATAATTGTATTAGTTGTGTAATAATGATTATGTGAATAAAAATAAAGAAATATAGATAAAAAATTATAAAGTATGAAAGATAAAGTGAAATAATGATTGATTTGATTGTAAATGTGTGAAATGTTGTATATATGATTGATAGTTAGTTATATAGGAGATTTGAAAGTAGAGTTGAAAAAAATGAGATTTTGAATGATAATTTGGTGTGTTTAGTTTGTTTTAAATTTTGTGATTTAAAAAATTAAAAATGGATTTTGAAAACATAAACACCTGAATTTTTTGGACTTGAATATAGTTAATTATTTCATTTATAGAAAATTATTAGGAAAAATTGAGTTGTTTGATTTTTAGGTAAAATTAAATTTTGCCATCATAATATATAATTTGATGGGGATTGAGCACATTTTAGTTTTGAGCTTTATATATATATGTATTTTCGATTCGATAGTTCAAGAATTATTGCATATTTAGTCTAAAAGGTTAGTTTGTTCATAAAAAGCGAACATGTTAGTCTTGCATAATATATTAAATTTAATACAAGAAAACAAATAAATGTAAATAAAAGCTTTAAGCAAAATAATGATTGTTAATTTTTCCTCTCTGAAGCGAACATGTAGTCTTTCACATCAATTCTTGTAGACAAATCAACACGACTATTATCACGTGACCACATTCATTGGACCTAATATTATGTCCAACAACTAATGGTATGGGTCAACAATGGAATAATCTTTTAAATAGAAAAGATATATATATATATATATATATATATATATATATATATATAATGGGTAATAAAGATAATTCATTTGAATTTTCTAAATTTTGTAATTGTAAATGACTTTTTCTTTTGTATTCGTTTGTCTTAATTCCAGTATATAGATTATACATTTTTTTATATGTTAGTATATTCTGTGATATATTCCAACACTAGGTGAAATAAAAAGAAATTGTAATATAATTATTTGGAATTTGGAGAATTAGTCTTATATAATATAAACTTTTAATTTTTAGTTTCGACTATTAAAAAAATGAAAAAAAATTAGTTTAATTACATTTATTGCAATGATCAATAATAAAATTATTGGAACATGCACGAATTTTCGTCCAAGTTTTAAGAGTATGAAACCAAAACTAGAAAAATGGGCTAATTGGACAAAACTATAAACAACGATACTTAATTGCAATTTACCATATCATGTGGGACTAATAATGCAATTCTTTTAGACAATAGGTTATTAAAAATGTTGGACTTGACAGATAGCAAGTAAAGATGTCAATTGTCAAAACACGCTCTAAACGGGCCTGATTTACAACGAACCTTTTTAAGGCCTATTTAACATAAGGCTTAACGAGCCGGACCGTTAAGGACAGCCCATTAAACTTAAGGAGCCTTAATAGGCCGGCCCTTAAGACTATTAACAAGCCAACATTTACATAAACTTCTATTTGATTTGTATAAAAGTCAAATTATGAAAATATTTAACAATATACACTTGGGTATTAATTGTGAAGTACATTATTAATATTTAATTGACAGTCCTACATACACACTTTATTAATATTATGAACGAAATTACATTTTGTCCCTTAAAACCTTATATCTTGTATCAAACACTCCCTAAATCTATTTTCTTTTGGCCATTTATCCACCAAAAAAATAAAATACAATTAAAATAAACAGCACTCTAAATCATCATTTCCCCAACTATTCTTCATGTTTATTTATTGTTAATGAATTAGCGATATTAGTATTTATTTATGGTGTGTTTCAAAGAATTTGTATAAATTGAGCAAAATATAATTTTGAGATTATATTTTGTTTATTTCTATTAACTTTTCAAGAAAAATAAAGTATGTGATTCATATCATTTTTACGAAAAATTGATACTTCAAAAGTCAGGCAGAGAATAATCCACAAGGCCTCACACATGTGGAAAAACGCCGATTACATACTATTATCATTTGTGATGCACGGACACATCAAAACATCAAAACATGTTGTGTTAGACACCTGATCAGACACGACACTCATGACTCGACTGACACTCTCGGACACCATGTCCCATATAAAAATAAATTTGTCTACTTAAATAAAATGAAAAAAATAAAATATAAATACCGTAATGGACGCAGTTAGAGGGTATGTCTACTATATATGCATTATTTATGACACTTAATGTTATTTCACTTATCTTTTGTGATTTTAAAAACTGAAGTACTTATTTTTCTTTTAAACATATATAACTTTACAAATCAAATACAGATTTATAATGTACAATATCATTCTTATAGTTTATTTCTCTGACCAGTCATATTTAATTAGAATGAAAAGACTAATTTATATATTTTAACGTAAATTAATGAACTTATATATATATACATATACACATTTTATTAGCAGTATCGAGACCGTGTCGTGTACTAATATTTTTAAAATGCCGTATTTCGTGTCTGTATCGTGTCGTGCGCCGTGTCCCGTGTCTGTGCATCATAGATTAACACTGTAGAAAAACACAGTTATGCAGC
The DNA here is from genome assembly GCA_963669365.1 of Verbascum thapsus. Classification (NCBI taxonomy): domain Eukaryota; kingdom Viridiplantae; phylum Streptophyta; class Magnoliopsida; order Lamiales; family Scrophulariaceae; genus Verbascum; species Verbascum thapsus. Next base: position 21,582,004 of record OY770104.1, read on the forward strand.
ATATCTATGCAATCGGACCCTTACTTCCGATTGGTCTGAATCAAAATGCTTAAAAATTGGCTCGACCGCAAGCCTCATGGCTCGGGTTTCTACATTTCGTTGGAAGCTATATATGTCGATTCTGATAGAGAAGATATCAAGATAATTGTAAACGGGCTAATGCATTGTGGGGTTAATTTTATTTCGGTTCTAAGGGGCCGATATAGTGAGTTCTGATGTGAACGATAAGGGTTTCGAGAAAACGTGAAGAATAAGGGTTTGATCGTCCCATGCAAGTATTTGAGGATTTTTGACGCATTGTGTATTGAAATTTATTTTTATCATTTCAACGAGTTTATAAAGCATGTTGCATTTACTCAATTTCCTGGATTAATTAAATTTGGGATTCCAAAAAAAAAAATGTAAAGTAGATTTAAAGCTCTTTAGAGATGATTTTTATTTCGAAAAATTACATCTTTCAAACAACTGGAATAGCTTGCAATTAATATGAACCAATCTCCAAAATCAGCTTTTTTTGCATGCACTTTTTTTCTTTATTTATTTGTGATGATCCATAGGCTACTTTGGGATGCCAACAGCTAAGTTCAAATCTTAAGCATTAAACAAAAAGAAGGGAAATGGTGACAATTGTTGCATTTATTTATTGTATTAAAAAGAGGAAAAGAATAAGAATTAGTGAAAAGCTGTAATCTTTCGAATTACAAACAATAAATTTAATTTAAACGATTTCTTTCCCGGACAAATATTATCTGTAATTGATTAAATATTAACTAATAAGACATATATTAAAATATTTCTACAATTAGACATGGCTAACATGCCAAGTTCACTCAAAAATTAAATAATTTGACTATATTTATATATCATACCAAAGGGAGCAATAATTTCGTTACAGAAATAGTCTATTTATTTTCCAATTTTTCTTAAAAGGAAAACGTACTCGTTTCAAGTTATTTAAATAGCATATTATAATATAACTTCACAAACTGATATTACAATATATATATATATATATATATATATAATCTTTAATTACCAATGGATTAATAGGAGACAATTTTGCAATAAATGATCATATTCGTTCTTTTAAAAGCCACTAAAAGCAAAAACTTCACTAATTACAACCTTCTTTTCTTCCTCGTTTTCCGACACATATGAATCACAGACAACATATACATATATATATATGTATATATCTGCATATATATAAATATATCTCCTTCAAGCTTACATATAACAAACAGAAAAACCAGAAAAAAAAAAACTAAGAAAAAAATGGCAGGAGGTCATCGGAGACCTCATGCAATAATGATCCCATATCCCTACCAAGGCCACATCAATCCATTCGTAAACCTAGCAATCAAACTAGCCTCACAGGGCTTCACAATCACTTTCATCAACACACAATCCGTACACCACCGTATCTCGCGGGCCCAAACGTGGCCCAACGGCGCCGCCGACATATTCGCCGGAGCAAGAGATTCGGGCCTGGACATCCGGTACAGAACGGTTTGCGATGGGTTTCCGGTGGGCTTTGATCGGTCTGTTAATCACGACCAGTTTGTGGAGGGCTTGATTCATGTATTCTCGGCTCATGTGGATGAATTGGTGAAGGGTTTGGTTGAGTGCGATCAAACGCCGGCGACGTGCTTGATAGCTGATACGTTTTATGTGTGGACGTCGGAGATTGCCCGGAAGTATGGATTGGTGAGTGTGTCGTTTTGGACGGAGCCTGGTTTGGTTTTGTCTTTGTATTATCATTTGGAGCTCCTCAAGAAATATGGACACTTTGCTTCTAAAGGTAAACATATATATATGTGCATATATACATATATAAATGCATTTTCTTTTTCAATTTTTTTCACTAATTTTTGTCGAAACTTGTTACGGTATGATTTTTTTTGTTAAGTAAGCATAAATTACGAAGATGATGTTAAATATTAAATGCATTTATTGAATATAATTAATTTTTCTACCATATTTAAAATAAGTGAAAAAAATGATAAATTATGATCGGTGATTTATAGCATCACTCTCCAGTGAGCGAAACTCCATATATATTGGGAAGGCTAAATTGTGAAAGAACAAAAATTATATGGAAATTTTTTTCTTTAAGGTTCACGGGGGATCTCATGCAAATTGACCAAACTAAATAGTTGCCATTAAGAAAGTCTTAATTTGGGGAGCTAAGTTCAATTTATTTTATTTATTTTTTTGGCAAAATGAATGATTATGTGATTGGTCACAAAATGTGTGAAATTTGCTTCTGTTTCTTGAAATGAGATGGATTTTATGATTACAACTCCATATGCACAAAGAGATTAGATTGATTTTATAATTAAAAGTCTTGAACAATTTTGTTTAGTTTGATTTAATTTACGAGTAAAAATGAGATAAATATTAATCAGGGGCGAGATGGATTTTGTGATTGTGAGAAAAAAATTGGAATTTATTTCAATTTACATGTTAAAATTCCTACAAAATTGTCACATCCAGTCCCCTAATACGAAAATATAGTGACTTTTGATTCAAAAAATAATTACAAAAAATGAATGAGAGAAATAAATGTAGAATAAAATTGTCTCCATTCATTTCTTTATGTCATATAAAACGATAAAGCCTATATTGCTCATGTTATGCATAAGAAAATTATCAAGTCTAATTCTTTTATATATATTAAAAATAACTTCATGTGTTATTTTTGTTAGTTAATCGGACGGACCAGATTGACTACATACCCGGAGTGGGGACAATTAAACCCACAGATCTAACGTCATATCTCCAAGCAGATGACATACAAACAGTTGTCCATCGTGTGATTTACAAGGCTTTCGAGGATGTAAAGAAAGTTGATGTCATAATCTGTAACACAGTACAAGAACTTGAACTCGACACATTTTCAGCCCTAAAAAGAAAACAGCCAACTTACGCAATTGGGCCAGTGGTATCGGGCTTCACTAACCAGACAGTGGCCACGAGTCTATGGTCCGAATCGGATTGTACCGAATGGCTTAACTCGAAGCCCAATGGGTCGGTTTTGTATGTCTCATTTGGAAGCCATGCCCACACTACTAGTAAAGAAGACATTTGGGAGATAGCCCATGGGCTACTAATGAGTGGTGTGAATTTCTTGTGGGTCATCCGGCCCGATATAGTAAGCTCGGACGAGTCTAATTTTTTACCGATTGGATTTGAAAACGGCATAAAGGGCAAGGGTTTGATTGTGCAATGGGTGAGCCAAATTAAGGTGATTTCACATCCTGCAGTGGGAGGATTTTTGTCGCACTGTGGCTGGAATTCTGTACTTGAAAGTATATGTTGTGGGGTTCCTTTGATATGTTTACCTTTGTTTACAGACCAATTCACTAATAGGAAATTAGTAGTTAACGATTGGAAAATCGGGATTAATCTCAGGGATGGAGCGTCTATTACTCGAGATGAAGTGAATGAAAAGATAAAGTACTTGATGAGTGGAAAGAGTTCTCAACAATTGAGGAACACAATTGGTGGGGTAAAAATGACCTTAGAGAATGCTTTGAAAAATGATGGATCTTCTGTGAAAAATTTTCATCTATTTATAGAAGATATAAAGGACCGAATGAAGAAAAAATCAGGACTTATTAGTGAAGTAAATAATCATTGATCGATCGTATATGAGTCATTTTTGGGCTCCTAGGAGTTAATGTATGAGAACAATGTCCAATAATATAGTTCAATGGGCCTGACAAAGGCCCATTTGTAAGATTTTTGTTAATTTGTGGAAGAATTTTATGAAAATAGTTTAGAAGATGATCCTAAATAATGTATGTTTATCTTTCTTATAGAATAGAGAAATGCATCAAAATTTGTGATTAATCAAACCTATGGCTTTGGGATTCATCAAATAAAGCCAAACCATACTATGAGATTAGCTAAATTGATGGTAAGATATTGTAGACCGAAACACTTTAGCGGTTGAGATCTATAAAAGGCGAGAATTGAACATCTAAATTATACATATAAAAAGTTACTAAAACACCTTAAAATTTAAAATATCTATTCAGAATTCATGAAAATATTTTCTAATCTCAATGATTCATTTTACAATTTCAGTTTCATTTGAAATAAACAGTAGTTACAATTCATACATAAAACAGTTTGTTAGTATATTAGATGTGTTAGTTTTGGCTCATTCTCTATATATATATGGCATAGGACTCCGTTATACCTGTGTTTATACGTTACATTGTACATTGCTTTACTTACTCAATACACAATATTATATCGAGTTTCTTTATGTTACGTCCTTAGAACTCTAACATGGTATCAGTCACCGGGCTAGACACCATCTGAAAATGAGATTCCATCGGAAAGTGCATAAACTGACTGACAAGGGCTACTGACATATGCAATATTAGGATGGGTGTGAGTAAGATGGCCACCCAGATTACTTTGAAAAAGCGTGGAATTTGAGAATAGAAGACCTTCCATAGTTGAGGGATATGACTTGGCAGAGAACGAAGATGAGATATGTTTGAGATGTATAAATCCAAAATGATCCAATAGACTAGTGGCATGCTTAGATATTTTAGTTTTGGGCCATTATCATCTCCTCATTATATTGGTACTTAATTGTCCTTTTTTGTTGTTTTGATTTATTTTTTTGAATTCATGCTATCTTATCAATTGCAAGTTTATCATGAGTTGAGTAGTTTTCCCCAAACTTATTAAACATTAGATTTTAAATTCATGTAATTGATAAAAAAAAATTCATTACAAAATTAAAAATTATGTGCACAAGTATCGCATGCGCGGGTTGCTAGTTAAAGGTAAAAGTTAATCATTATTTAATTGGAGGAGTTTTAACATGAAAAGAACTTTACTATGAGAAGTCTATTTATAATTTTCCCCATTAATTAAGAATTTTGTTTATTTTCGAAAATTGGAATTATTCGACCTAGGGGTGTGCAAAAATACCCGAACCGACCTAGGGTTTTTTTTTTTGTTTTTATAACCCAAAAAATAAAAAATAATAATAAAAAAATTAAAAATAAAATAAAAAATAAAAATTCGGTTTTTTCGGTTTTTAACCGAAGAGAACCGAACCGGTTTGGTTAAAAACCGAACCGAACCGGTTCGGTTAAAAACCGAACCGAACCGAATTATTTCGGTTCGGTTTTCGGTTCGTAAAATTACCGAACCGAAATTTCGGTTCGGTTTTGGACCGAACCGGGCCGAGTTGCACCCCTAATTCGACCATTGTCCAATAAAAAGATTTGAATTGCTTACGTCTAAAATACATTAACTTCCCTTTAAATTATTTATACTCTTCTAGTTACTTTATAGTTTACTAGTTCCAAACCCTAATCAACTAAGGAAAAAAAAAATTAAAAATAAGGAAAAAAGAATTTAATGATAACATCAAATTTAGAGTGAAATCCCAAAAGATAAATTATCAAAAAGAAGAAGAAAAAGAAATCCCCAAAGATTATGCTGACAAGTCACACGAATAATCCACATCACTCAATAAAGTTAGAAAAAAGCATCAAAATTATTTAATTTATTTACATAAATAAAATTATATATATAAACCTTTTCTTTCCTAACAAGAAACTAATTCCTTTCTCTATATATAGCATCTCTCAAACCCCAACATTATTCAGATCCCTAATCTTACATTCTTCTCTTCAATAATTTCTCAGAAAAGCTTCTCAGTTTCGATTCAGCACCATGACTAATCAAGCGGAAACCTCCGATTCGTAAGTGTTCCTTCACATTCTCAGATCTCTTTCGATACTTTTTTGTACAAATTTCTTGTTTTGGGATTGTTTTTTTGTTAGGGTTTTTTGTTGAATTTTGTGGGTTTTTGTTCGTAATGTGTGTAGAAAGGGTACGAAGAGAGATTTTAGTACGGCGATTCTGGAGAGGAAAAAGGCTGCGAATAGACTGGTGGTGGATGAGGCTGTGAATGATGATAATTCTGTGGTTTCTATTCATCCTGATACTATGGAAAAGCTGCAGCTTTTTCGCGGAGATACGATCTTAATCAAGGTTTTGTGTTTTGACTCCACCTCTTTTTAATGTATTTTGTGTTCAATTGATGATAGTCTTGTTAGTTTTTATTGTGATTGGTTTATGTATATTGTTGTTTGAGTGGTGTGTGTATTTTGGATGTTAGGGCTTTTGAATTAGGGTCAGGATTTACGTGTGTTGCATTGTGGGTTGAATAAAGATTAGCTTAAGAAACAATTTGTATTTGGTTTATTATTAATATGATTAATTTTTCTTGTTAGTGTGGGTTGGACATCTTGTTAATGTTCACCGAGTATAAGTAAATAGTTGGAACATGAATTAGAGGTTTTGATTGTTACATGAAGCTAGTAAGACATATCATGGAGCTCATAGCAATATAGATGTGAAAGTAAAAACTCACTTTGTGCAAACTTGCGAAAAAAGGAATTTAGGTTACACTGCTTTATTCTTAAGAGCTCATAAATCATTGGGATTCATATGTTCACAAACTGCATATATGCTTTTCCGTGGAAAGCAACCAGATAATTATGGATAGAAGAACTGGAGGCTAATAAAGATTTTGTTATTTTAACCGTGAACATTCAAATATATACTTAGTATAGTAGTATTTATAGAGTTTATGGAGCTGGCATACACTTGGAGAACATAGTTTTCAAGTTATGTAATGTAGCGGAACTTGGTTCTGATTGCTGGTGGCCTTTTTAGTAGGGTGATTTTGATATGGATTATAATTTAGTTTTTATGTACTAGAAAATAATATTTAAATTGTTTATTGTCGGTTTGCCTGTTGAAATTGTGTACTAAAGAGTAAATTTGAGTCGTATATTAGGTGTTAATAGCTTAAACTGATTTATCTGAGTTACTATTGCTTTGGGAATAACCTGATGTCCTAGAATACTTCGAATGGAATTTTGTACATACCTTATAATAATATTTATATCTTCTCTTTGTGTTATTGCATCGTATTACAGGGTAAGAAAAGAAAGGATACAGTGTGCATTGCCCTTGCTGATGACACCTGTGATGAACCAAAGATCCGAATGAACAAAGTTGTCAGAAGCAACCTCAGGGTTAGGCTTGGAGACGTAGTTTCCGTGCATCAGTGTGCTGATGTGAAGTATGGGAAGCGTGTCCATATTCTTCCTGTTGACGACACAATTGAAGGGGTTACTGGAAGCCTCTTTGATGCTTACTTGAAGCGTAAGTTCATACTACATTTAAATTTTCTGACTTGTTATTCTACCTCAGTCTGGTTTATATATGTGTCCGGGCCTGATGATTTCAACAATAATATCTATTCTTGTAATTTTTTGGTTCAACCAAACTTCACTTATAGCTAATAGGGACTCAAGCCATTATGTTCCTCAGTTAGAGAGATAACAAAAATTAACTGCGTGAAGTAGTTTGTCTCTGTCTCTGAAGCAGCTAAAGTTTGACACTTTTGTTTTCCTTGTTTAAAATTATGTCCAACCCTTGATAAATTCCCTCGAGCATATAAATCAATATAAAGAAACAAATACTCCTCAAATCTGGTATTTATTTGCAAAACCTCCTTTTATGTATTTTCGTGGTTATATTAACTAAATTTGTTTTGCTACCATTCTGCAGCATATTTCCTAGAGGCATACCGTCCCGTAAGGAAAGGCGACTTGTTTCTTGTTAGGGGAGGGATGAGAAGTGTAGAGTTCAAAGTTATCGAGACTGATCCTGCTGAGTACTGTGTTGTCGCCCCTGATACCGAAATATTCTGTGAGGGAGAGCCCGTGAAAAGAGAGGATGAAGATCGTTTAGATGAGGTTGGCTATGATGATGTCGGTGGGGTCCGCAAACAGATGGCTCAGATTCGTGAGTTGGTAGAGCTGCCACTAAGGCACCCTCAGCTTTTCAAATCGATCGGTGTGAAGCCTCCAAAGGGAATACTCCTTTACGGGCCTCCAGGGTCTGGGAAGACTTTAATTGCTCGAGCTGTGGCCAACGAAACTGGGGCTTTCTTCTTCTGTATCAACGGGCCAGAAATTATGTCGAAATTGGCTGGAGAAAGTGAAAGCAATCTTAGGAAGGCGTTTGAGGAGGCTGAGAAGAACGCACCTTCCATTATATTTATTGATGAAATCGATTCGATTGCTCCAAAGAGAGAGAAAACCAATGGAGAGGTTGAGAGGAGAATCGTTTCACAACTCTTGACTTTGATGGATGGGCTGAAGGCCCGAGCCCATATTATTGTAATTGGTGCTACGAACCGGCCCAATAGCATTGACCCTGCATTGAGAAGGTTTGGTAGATTTGATAGAGAAATTGACATTGGCGTCCCTGATGAAGTTGGGCGTCTTGAGGTTCTTCGTATCCATACAAAGAATATGAAGCTTGCTGAAGATGTAAGCTGAAATTTTTCTAAACTTTTTACTAGAGTTTTTTATATTGAGAAATTAATAGTCCTAATATAACATCTGGATGAATTTGCAGGTTGATTTGGAAAAGATTTCTAAGAACACACACGGTTATGTTGGTGCTGACTTGGCTGCACTATGCACTGAGGCTGCCCTTCAGTGTATCAGAGAGAAGATGGATGTGATTGACTTGGAAGATGATTCCATTGATGCAGAGATATTAAACTCCATGGCTGTTACTAATGAGCACTTCGCAACTGCTCTTGGAATAAGCAATCCCTCTGCTTTACGTGAAACAGTAAGTGTGCTTATTATATTTCTTATTTTATTTTCTAAGTTTTCATTATTGGGATTTAATTTTATGCGTTATTGAATAGGTTGTTGAAGTACCCAATGTTAACTGGGAAGATGTTGGAGGCCTTGAGAATGTCAAACGTGAACTCCAAGAGGTACATTATACCCAGCTTTCTACTCTTGTATTTTTCTTGTCTTAATGTACTATTTGTGAACTAATTTTTCTATATATTGGTTGTTGTATAGACTGTGCAATATCCAGTGGAGCATCCCGAGAAGTTTGAAAAGTTTGGCATGTCACCTTCTAAGGGAGTTCTATTCTACGGCCCTCCTGGTTGTGGAAAGACTTTATTGGCCAAAGCTATTGCCAATGAATGTCAGGCAAACTTCATCAGTATCAAGGGTCCCGAATTACTAACTATGTGGTTTGGAGAAAGTGAGGCCAATGTTAGAGAAATTTTTGACAAGGCTCGCCAGTCCGCTCCTTGTGTCCTGTTTTTCGATGAATTGGACTCAATTGCAACTCAGGTTTGAATCTCATACCCTTTGAATTCTTCACGTTTTTTAAGTACTCGAATATGGTCGATTTTGAAACATTACATATCTTTTGAAATTTCTCCACAAGTTACTCGAGAATATTTTACTGAAAGAGCATTTTATTCCTGAATTTTGTGATTTGGAGATGATTAAAATACTTGGATACAAGCATTTTTAATTATAACATGTTCTTTACTTTTTCTGATACATGTAAATCAATATATTAGATATAACATGATTTCAATTGACAATTTCACTTTAGTAGTAGGACCTCAGATAGCTCCAGTCATAAATACATTATAGTCGTTAAAACCAGTATTTCGTATATAAGAAGGATTTTATCAAATTTTCCTGGAATTCTCCTGAATGATCCCGAATTACGATTTTAAGACTTAAGAATCATACTCAAATCTGAATTCTTTTACTATGGCCCGACCTTGGATGTATGTATGTACTTAGTACATGGTTCATTCTTCTGGCTTACTTTACACGTGCTTATCTTTCCATACAGAGAGGAAGCAGTACAGGAGATGCCGGTGGTGCTGCTGACCGGGTTTTGAACCAACTTCTGACAGAAATGGATGGCATGAATGCAAAGAAAACTGTTTTCATCATTGGTGCCACTAACAGGCCCGATATCATCGACCCTGCACTTCTCAGGCCTGGTCGTCTTGATCAGTTAATCTACATCCCTCTCCCTGATGAGGACTCACGCTATCAAATTTTCAAGGCGTGCTTGAGAAAGTCGCCTATTGCGAAAGATGTGGACATTAGAGCCCTCGCTAAGTACACTCAAGGGTTTAGCGGTGCTGACATCACAGAAATATGTCAACGTGCGTGCAAATACGCTATCAGAGAAAACATTGAAAAAGTAAGTCGTTTTTGTATTCCTTGTTCCTTCTACACATAATGTAGTCACTTGTTAAAAACTTATGAGTCGAATAGGATATATTACATTAGATATTCTTGTGCAAGACTTTAATTACAATATACGCCTCAAAGATTTGAAATATACCATAACCTTCCATGTTAGTAGAAGCAATGCAAGTAGAAGTAAATGACATTTTCACCACTTATTTTTCGAGTAAATGACAATTTCACCTCTTATTTTGCAAGACGTCCCTTGATAATATCTACAATTTCCAATAAAGTTTTAAGGATTATGGGTAGGGGTGTCAAAGGGCTGGGGGATTACCCAGACCTAAACCAAATCCCTGAAATACCCATAAAAAATATTTTACCCGGATCCGATTGCATACCCGACGGGTCAAAAACAAGTTAGACCCGACGGGTTGGGTATGTTCATGGTGGGGTCGGTTTGCATCAGGTAAATGCCCACAGGTAAACTTCGGATAAAGACCCACGGGTATTTTCAACAGGTAAATTTCGGGTAAAAGTTGTACCCGGACCCGAACTACCTTGTTTCATTGGGTCCGGGTCTAAGATCATACGGGTTCGCGTATGTTTTCTATTGAACGTATCTGGGTCTTGGGTCTTGGCAATCCTTGCCCATTGACAAGCCTAGACTGTGAATGTAATTATCACATCAAAATATCTATTTTGCTCCTTCAAGCTAAGAATTACGATTCCATCCTGCATTTTATACTTCAACATTGCTATGAGCTAAGTTCGAAACTTTTGGATTTGTCCATTTTAGGATATCGAGAGGGAGAAGAGAAGAAGCGAGAATCCCGAGGCGATGGAAGAAGACGTCGAAGACGAGGTAGCCGAGATTAAGGCAGCTCACTTCGAAGAGTCAATGAAATACGCACGAAGAAGTGTGAGTGATGCTGATATTCGCAAGTACCAAGCATTTGCTCAGACATTACAGCAGTCGAGAGGTTTTGGAAGTGAATTTCGGTTTGCAGATAACACTAGTGGTGCTGCTGCTACTACTGGTTCGGCCGATCCCTTTGCAGCTACTGCTGGTGCGGCTGATGAAGATGACCTTTATAGTTAGGTTGTCAATTTTTATTTGTGCATGTTAAAACGCTTTTAGTTATTATCCTAGTTATTGAGAATGTTATGATGCTATTGTTGCTTTAATAGGGTAAAAACGTTTTATGGGATTGTGTAGTTTCGTGTCTCGGAACGTACTGCTCTTTTTAAAGATTATGTTTAAATATTTGAGTATTTGGGAAATTGTTTCTCAGTTTCTGTAGTCTGGTTGATATTTTGGTGCTTATGTTTTTAAATTTATTAGTATCTATTAAATATAGTTTATTGAAAAAATTTGAGGGTATGATTGTTTATGTTTTTTAAAATTTGATGTTAAGATTTTGAATTAAAAAATCTGAAATTTAGGGTATGATTTTGTGAATAGATGAATGAACAAAGTAATGTTTTACAAGATACTACTTTTTTTCTCCAAAGAATATTTTCAAATTCCTCTACTCGAAGCTATGAACAAACATAGCCATAGACAGTTTACCAGGGCGACCCCAATAAAATTGGTCGCTGTTTAACTTTCTTATGTGGTTTGCAAATCACTACACATGTTAATTCAATATGCACCTTAAAAGTAGTAAGTATGAATTTTCCTCATCATCAAAAAAAGGTTAAGTTAATCGTAATCACTAATACAATTGTTGATTTAATCTTAATTATTAATATAAAATTCAATCATAAAATCACAATTTAAAGGTAAAGATATGAACCAATTCTATCATAATCACACACTACTATGAGATTTGAGACATGTGTGTTATAAGTCATAACATGTCTCAACATCATGCCCATTGATTAGACACAACCTTTATCTCAAAATTCTTGAACTAACAATCCCCAAATTATTGACAATTTATGACCTCTCAATTTATTCCATTGATTATGACTTGACATACTAAATAAAATATATGTACGAAGTTTATAAGAACTTTATGTCGATGGGCCTGGCCCAAACTCTTGCTGCAAGTAAAAACCCAAATCACGTTTGGACTTGTCAACTTGTTAATGGGCCTTCAGTGTATTGACGCATCATGGACATGGGCCCCATGAGATGACGCTTCTTCCAGTACTGATTGTGAGGTTCAATTTATGTATTTTTTATATAATTCTATTTTATCTAAAATAAGTATTGTATCTATTATTAATATATATAGTAAAATTAGAAAATACTTTCGTTCCATTATAAATTCTGAATTTATAAAATGCTACTGGTATTTTTGAGTTTAACCTTTTAGTATATGTATTCTACATATCTCATGCTATACTTGATGAATAATTTTGGCAAAAATAAAAAATTTGTATATAAGTTATCAAGATTATGATAATCTTTTATAAGAACTAAGAAGTAATTGAATAATACACAATTAAAACTTTGAAAAATTAATAATATATCAAATTATTAATTATTTTTAAGTAATGACCATATATATCGTACAATCATATAAAAAAAATAAGTCGTATTTACTTTTGGATATCTATTTTGTATCTGTATTATATCATTAAGTCCACAAATTTATCTATTTTTCGTTCTCATACTTTTTAACCGATTTATTCACCTTAACGTTTAACAAATTTTCATACTATATACACATACTCATTAAATGACAAACTTTTCTGAATATATATATATGAAAATTTAAAATTGATGTGAATCCCACATTAATATCTGGGAAACGATAAATATCTTTGAGTTAATTAACCATGAAACATTGGAGGGGACATGACTTGCTGGTTACTATTATATATTTTGGTGTTATTATTGACAATGAAATTAAATCAAATCAAATCATAGATCATTTTCACAAAACTATTATAGAACAAGAGGGAAATATGTCAATGTTCCACTACTTTAGGTTAAAGTTTCAAATTTTTTATTTGAATATTACGAGTTCAAATTTTACTCGAGATATAAAATTTGGAGTGTTATGTATAATGTGTATTATAACATACTTATAAGCATTTGTTGTATATATTTATTGTAGAAATAAATAATCATAACTATGCATGATTTATCACGGTAACTTTTGTTCTTTTATATCTAGTTTTTTAGGTTTTTGCACTGAAAAATCTAAAGTCTAAAATCTCTCTATCTCGAATCCACACCTTATAAGTAGGGCTGTCAATGGGCGGGGATTACTTGGACCCAAGTCCGTTCAATTTAAATTTTACTTAACCCGTATTCGACCCGTAGAGTCCTGAACCCGATTGGACCCATTGCATTAGGTGGTTTGGGTCGAAAAACTTTTGCAGGTATTTCACGGGTATAAGTCCGGATCTGGGTATTCCTCATCATTTATAGTCCGAATTAGAAGTCCAAGTTTTGGCAATGCATTCTTTTTTGTTTCAGAAAATTACAAAAAAAAAAAAAAAAAAACCTTGTTATATTGTGTAAATGAGAAAAAGTGCATCTTATTTTTGAAATTACAATTTTTTTTTTTGAAGAAGAAGTGTCCTATACATGCCCAATTCTTTTGTACACTAAATTCTCATGGAAACTTATAACGAATTTAAAATGGGCTTTAATTATAAACAAAAAAAACATTTTAATGTTATCGAAAAATGCATGCATAAATATTCAAAACCCTAAAACGGTTGAGTTCAAACACATTCATATTTTTCTTATGAAAACACACATATCACTCGACCTAATATACTAATTCAAAAACTATATTTTTTGTTGAAGAAATATAGTATAAATGCACTATATTTTTTGTACACTAATCCCTCATGGAATCTTATAATTAATCAAAAAATAAAAACATTATGATTTTTCATCAAAAAAATGCATGCATAAATATCGAAAACCCTAAAACAGTCGACATTAAACCAAATAGAGAAAAACAGATACCCTTGTCTGAATCTGCTATAATCTCATGTTTGCATAGAAACACGTACAATTACGTAACAGAAAAATATGAACAAATTATTGTTGCATGTCGACTAAAAAAAGAGATCTTGTATCAATTTTTTATTTATCAATACGTCCTAAATTAATCCTGTTTTAGAGGGCCCCTATTTTTATGTCGAAGAAGATTGTGGGACAAACTAGACTGAAACTTGTGATTAAAACAACCACAAAAAGTTAGGAAAATCAATTAAGAATTCATCAATTTAAATGAAATGGAGAATTGTGATATGAAATGAAAGGACCTTCGAAGCGAAAAAAAAAATTAATGGGTCCTGCTAATAAATTAAGTGTATTTCGTAATTTAATTAGGCGTTATATATTATATATGGGGTTGTATAGTGAGGCAATAAGACGAGTCTATGATCAAATAAATGTACTATAAATGCCATTTTAATAATTACCATTTTAATAAAAGAAAACTTTCATTATTGGTTTACACTCTAAAAACTAGAAACGAATAATAAAGTGTTCTATGAGTCTTCTCAGATCGAGGAGTACTATAATTTAAATCTACGAAGAGGCTTGATCGTATATTAAAGTAGGTATGTGGACAACTTGAATTTATCAAGTACAACCCACAATTTAATAATATTATTTCTAATCTGTCGTTGAACTGCATCGTGGGTTAGATCAGATCTCATCCTCACATATTCTCGTATTACATATTTGATCCTGAATTATATATATATATATATATATATATATATAAATGCACTAATTGAATTGACCTCATAGAAATGCTTGCTTATTTCTATGAATTTTCAAGTTACATTATGCAAACTATTTTCTTCATATGTATATACATACATGAATATGAATAGTTTTTCTTATAATAATATTTTCTAATTGTTTTCATTGTGGACTTAAAACAAAGGGTATATGAACTAGATAATGTTACAATTAACTGGAGTATACAACATGTAGAGAGCAAAGGTGCCGATCTCAAAGCTACTCCCACAAATAGGTTCCTTCTTGGGTAATTTCATTCATATAAAAATTCAATCATAATGAACAAAGATTTAAATAGTATATACAAAATACTTCTCAAATTTAACCCAATCAAATTAAATTGGGTCTAAAATTTCATCATGTACAATTAGTTTCAGTTAATTACAGACCACACGTTTACATATGAGGATGATTTTACATAGGAAATGGTGAGAAAAATATCTCTGTTAAACTATGATTATGTTGGATTGGGACTAACAATTTCGTATAAGAATGGTGTTTTGGTGACTTTCGGGATCTGAATAGATATAAATGTTATGATATATATAGAGGTGCCCAAAATGAAACCGGAACCGGAAAACCGGACCGATTCGAATCGTGGTCAAACGGTTCCGGTTCCAAATCGGAAATCGGAACCGGCCCATCCGGTTCGATTCCGGTTCCTCGAAATGAGGAACCGAGAACCGGCGGTTCTAACCATATATTTTCATATTATTATCATTATTGTTTAATAAATTTTCAAGAATGGGTCTTGGCCAAGTTGTTACTATTACCCATATATTCTACAAAAGACTAGGGTTTGAATCCTACTAGTCTACTTTTGTATTATTTTTCCATTTTCATTATCTTTAATTAATTTTCTCTAGTTTTATTTTAGAAAAATTTTAAAAAAAATAAGTATCAACTAATTTAATATTTTTTCAACATCTATTTTACTTATTAGGATTAGAAATTAATTAGTGCTCAATAAAATATTTTATTACCATTCATCACTTATTGGGGATGAAGCATTTTGTTGTTATATTATACGGTTTTAGCAACAAAAAATAATATTCGTCCAATTATCATTTTAAGCAAATGACAATAACTACAAAATTCATTTTTTGTTGTCAAAACATCAAAAATACCGAATTCGAATTTGTATTGTTTAAATTTGTTAATAATATAAAAATTGTTTGTCTATTGTTCAATATTTTTAATATTTGTCTTTATTTTATCCGGTTTATTTTTTAAACATTGCCGAAATAAATTTATACATAATATATTATTAATGTTTGTCTTTATTTTATCCGATTTATTTGTTAAACTTTGTCCAAAATAAATTCAAAAAAAATAAAAATAAAATAAATTTGGAACCGTGGAACCGCCCCGGAACCGTGGAACCGGGAACCGGGAACCGGCTAACCGGAACCGTGCCCAAACGGTTCGAATACGGTTCCGGGGTTCTCGGAACCGGGAACCGGCGATTCCGGAACCGTAAGCGGAACCGCGAACCGTTTGGGCACGTCTAGATATATACAAATAAATGACATAAAACATTTCAAAACTCGGGTTTTGAAAATCACCAAGAACCATCTATCTAGGGTTGGCTTAAAAGGCTAGGAATATACCAATTTTCAAACGGATGAGACACAATTTACTTATAAGGTAAAAAATGCACGTGTTACAATTTTACCTTTGTTTTCTCCATTCATTAAAAAGACCAATACTGGGAATAGAAACATCATTATATGGTACAACCATTTTTGTTCTTCTCTTCTTTACAATTAATATACAATTGAAAAGTCTTATGAGTCTATGCAAGTTGAGGGATATATCATTAATGTGTACACAAAAAGAAAAAAAAAAAATACTGTTTTTGGTTAAGGCAATTCTTTCATTTCAAGATCAATAGTCGTGATAGTATATTACATTGTGTTAGGTCATCTTCGATTCAAAATACTATTTCGTAATATTTCAGTATGCATAATTCATTTCAACTTAAAATACTAGTTTCTAAACAGTAATTTGAATATTATCACACATCAAAACATTGATTTTAACAATAATGAAGTGACATCTTATTATATAATACTCAACACCCAGTCCTTTAAGACTTTTTAAATTAAATCATAAAAATTAAGAAAGTTTTACCAGCGACGGAAAGTATTTAAGTGTACTTCATGGTATCAACATATAAGAAGAAAAAAATGTGTGTTCAATCGAGTTCATCTAAGTATTTCTCTTAAGTGTATGATGATAGTGTCATTCACTATTATTGAGATACTCGGATATTTTTGTTTATATTTTCAAATTTTCAATTTCAAGATTTTAGATGAAAAATATTAAACTCATTTCATTCAAATTATTCTCCTTCAAACTCATATTTTTTCAATTTTAACTTTTTAATAAAATAATATAATTATATCCCAGTTATCACATCCATCATTTCATAAAATTATTGATCAATAATCATTAACTACATAATATTTTTCTCTGTCATACCTTACAATTCTTTAATAAATTATAAATCAAACAATCCATATAATTTCTTAAAACATAAACAAATACGTTACAAATTATTGAATAATATTAAACCCCATTACTAATATTATAATTAGTAATAAAAAATATTTATAGAGTTAAAAAACTAGATCATTAAAGTAAACCTAACTAAACTAGGAAATATAAATACAAGCAAACATTATGCATAAGAAAATAAAAACCGTACATAAAACTAATAAAAATATTCTAACATATATCTTATCAAACTAATGCAAATCTACAAAATACAAACTTCCCAAATACATTCTAACTCAAAAACATAAACAAATTTCTACATTAATATGTTTACTTTGTGATAAAATTAAAACCCACTTTGATATTATACTAAAGATATAAATACATACTCTTTACAAATACATTCTTGATAACTAATATTTGCTAATCTTATGCAATATTAGCTATTAGCTGCAGATAAGCATCACAATGCAACGCCTTAGTATGTAGAATTTGGCCCGTTGTCTCTTTGCCGAATAGCTGCATTTTTTCCCGAACGATCTACACCACACAATAACATTATTTTTATGCACTGCATATTTAATTCCTCTACTTTCTTCCATGGATATTTTATTTCAGAAATTTGAGTAAATGAAGAGATTTTCAAGAGTAATAATGGAGAAAATAGAGATAGAAGAGGTTATATATATATATATATATATATATATATATATATGTATGTATATATATTGCTGGAAAGTGGAGAGGGTACTTAACTTTGATATTTTTTTACTATTTTTATTTACTTTGATTTAAATTACTGAAATGGAAAATCTAGGACAAGTACGAATTAACGATCACAATCGATGAGCTATTATTGAGATTTTTGCATGGCCTCAACAGGTAAAAAATGAATAACAATTTTTACTTTTTAATTTTTAATTTTGTTTTTGTGATGGTAAGTAAATTTAGAGGAAGAAAATTACCGGAGAACATACAACATTAGGGAGCCAATAAATAAAAAATTGTGGGTTTAATTTTTTTTATTTTGTCTATATCATGATTGTGATAGTGAACAATCTGTAAGTACTTTTTATATAATTATTATTTGAACCCGTGTCTATTCTCATTTAATATTCCGATTTTTGTATCTTGAAGAAATTTGATATTTGGTGTTTCAGTTGTTCTTAACAATATCTTAAAAAATATCGAACTTATATTCTTTTTTAACATTGTAAATTTTTATTAAAATAAAATAACATTTTACAGTAATTCTTAATTTATATTAATTAGAAAAGAAATTATCCCCTTAATTTGATTATCAAAATTGAATTAATTCTAAAGTTGTAAATATTTGCAAATGTCCTCCATGATATATACTCTTATCTTTAGTTTGTTCATTTATTTTTTTTCTTGAACAAAATGTTTGTAGCTAGTTGTAACTATCATAGTCAGAAGCCAATTGAATGAAAGACAAATTTAACACACAGCAGAGAACCTTGTTTTGGTTGGTTATTTTGGTGAGAATTGTTGGTGAGAAATTTTTGGGGACACGTGCATTGTTGGTGAGATAGTGTTTGGTTTAATTGGAAAATTGGTTTTTGATTGTATTTTTTGGTGAAATAGTGTTTGGTTTTGTTTTGAGAGGGAACATAAGTTACTGTAGCAGTCAAATCATGACAGTTTTTATCTATTAGTAATTAAATAATGATTAAAAGTTATATTATAATATTAAGATTGTAATAGTTATATTATATATGGATATTTATTTAATTATATTATAATTTAAAATAAATAAATTCTTAAATATTTACATAAATGATTTATGTTATTATATACTATTGAATATAAATAATTTAAATCAAAATATATTATTAAATAAGACACGATAATTTAAAAAGAACAAACTTAAATAAATGAGACATCAAATAAATATAATGAGCATATGTGTTACTTATTGTACAATTTCATTAAAAAATATGAATATTATTTGTGAAATGAATATAAATATGGCAAAAAAATCATGAAAATAATGGAGCTAGCCAACAAGAAGTAATGGATAGAGAAAGGTGGAAGTGGGATGTGACATGGGTTAGTAATAAGTTAAAAAAAGTAATTTTTGGCCAAAAATTTGAATATTTTTTGGTCCAAAATATTTAGACCAAACACTAATTGGCCAAAATTTTGGCCAAAATCAAGTTCAAAACAAAACCAAACATTGCCGAAAAATTTGAGCTATCTTCACTAAAATCAAAAATAATTTTGTAAATTATATTCTAGCTCGAATCTGGTCAAATTCACCATAAAAAGATGTATTACTTAGTTCCCTAATATATGAAACGTTTTATCACATATTTTGGATAGTGATTAAAATGCCAAAATAATGTACATTTATTGTCATAATGTTTTGAAAACATGAAAATAGTTTGTATTTTCATAAATAAGTGTGAATATAATTGTACACAACAAATTTGTAATTCTGAAAATCAAGAAACACAAAAATTGTGACAAATGAAATTTATATTGATCAAAATAAAATATGGAGTACAAATCTCTATTTTAATCCTCTGATTCTTCCTTCAAAAATATGTTGACTTGAATATTGGAGTTGACTTTGCTTCTTTGATCTTCTCCAACGTTGACTTGAATGTTTATAACGTTAATTCGAGGGCTAGGCAGCTTAATCTCGGATTAAATGTTGAATTTGATATGGAATTTGAAATCTTCAAGGTTGACTTTGTGACTTTGATCTTCCTTGAATTTGATTTGAATTTCTATAACGTTAATTCGTAGGTTTAGCACCGTAATTACGAATCAAACGCTATAATTTGATGAATATCTTCAAGAACGCCTTGAATATCGCCTAGAACGCCTTGAGTCTTGCTTAGAACGCCTTGAATATTTGAAGAACCTTCGTAGAGAAAATTTGAAGAGCTTCCTTCGTCTTCTCTAGCTTTTTGATTGAGCTTTTGTGTGTGTAATTTATGAACTCCAAAGTACCCTATTTATAGGTGTAGGATGGAAGAGTTATGGATAATTTGGAATCCATTGATAATTATCTATTTGATTTAATAAATAATTATCATAATTTTGGAGCCATTTGATTGGTTGATAGAAGATCTAGATAGATCTTCTAGTTATTATCCAAAACTTAACTTAACTTGATAATTATCCATAAATTAACTTAAATAGATAAATATCTTTTGTCGTAGACAACTTTTGATTGGTCAATATTTCCACGTAGCATGATTTGATTGGTTGTAAAATTTCAATATCTACAAATGCCCCCTTGAGACTCGTTCACGGAAGTTTGGTTATTTCAAACCATACTTCGTAGTGGATGAGTCGCAACGTCTCAACATAAAAATCATGCCTTAAGAATAGCTTCATCTTGTGCTTCTATACCACGAAAGTCTTTCCTGCAATCGGTGTCCACTTAAAAATACTTTGTTGGCTTCCACTGGCAAGTCATCCATATCGGGCGGGATTTGCATGCCCCCATGTCATGAACATCACTTTTGAGATTACCTAATAGAACTTTATTTCTATCTTGTAATCCTTGAGTGTATTCATGATTATGAATTTTTCTTCAAAATTCTTTTGAATGAGTGACGTCACTCCATCAAGAGAATGTGATTTGATTTGAATTTATGACTGAACTTAGATATATTTAAGTTGCCTACATACCCTAAGAAAAAGGGATCAAGTCATAACGTAGTTCAATTTTTTTTTTCTCATAGAGATGCCATATTTAGTTGTAGACATTTTATACTCGTGTCAAGGAGAATTTCATTTGATTTGATTTGACTTGTAGACCTTTTATGCTCGTGTCAAGGAGGGCTTCATTTGATTTGATTTGTAGACCTTTTATGCTCGTGTCAAGGAGGACTTCATTTGATTTGATTTGACTTGTAGACCTTTTATGCTCGTGTCAAGGAGGACTTCATTTGATTTGATTTGACTTGTAAACCTTTTATGCTCGTGTCAAGGAGGGCTTCATTTGATTTGATTGGATTTGTAGACCTTTTATGCTCGTGTCAAGGAGGGCTTCATTTGATTTGCTTGGATTTGTAGACCTTTTATGCTCGTGTCAAGGAGAACTTCATTTGATTTGATTTGACTTGTAGACCTTTTATGCTCGTGTCAAGGAGAACTTCGTTTGATTTGATTTGACATGTAGACCTTTTATACTCGTGTCAATGAGTGCTTCGTTTGATTTGATTTGACATGTAGACTTTTTATACTCGTGCCAAGGAGTACTTCATTTAATTTGATTTTGTTGAAAGTTTAAACTCTTATCAAGGAAACTTGTTGACAATTTATGCTCTTATCAAGGAGCGTTGATGATAGTTTATGCTCTTATCAAGGAGCGTTGATGATAGTTTATGCTCTTATCAAGGAGCGTTGATTTAGCATCTTTAGTCAAAGTATGGATGACAAACTTGAACGTCACTCTCTTCCATATGTTCATCACTATCAGATATGGGTTCATCATCAGAAGCATTTGTGAATGACTTGCCCCCTTTGTTGATTTTTTGTCTCCAAGGCTCTTGGACATATGACTCATTAAGTCCACTTTCAGTCATACTCAACTCCATATCATGTGCTCGAGTGGCCATCTCTTCAAAAGTTGTCGGTTGAATTGCTTGAAGGATGTATCGAAGACCCCAATGCATCCCTTGAATACACAATACAATAGCGGAGGACTCAGACAATCTATCTTTGAAGTTGAGACTCAAATTTCTCCAACGATTAATGTAGTCGATGACTGGTTCATCCTTCCATTGATGGGAATTGGTGAGTTCAAGCATGCTGACTGTGCGACGGGTGCTATAGAAGCGATTGAGGAACACTTGCTCCAATTGCTCCCAGTTGTTGATTGAGTTAGCGCCAAGATCAATGTACCAGTCGAACGCATTGTCTTTCAATGATCTAACAAATTGCTTGACTAGTTGATCGCCATAAGTTCCAGCATCATTGCATGTTTCAACAAAGTGCACCACATGTTGCTTTGGATTTCCTTTGCCCTCAAATTGCTGGAATTTTGGAGGTAGGTAGCCAGTTGGCATCTTCAAATTGTCAATTCTTTGAGTATATGGCTTGACATAAGTTAAAGGCATCTTGGATCTTCCATCGCGATTGTCTTGGATGGTACTCATGATAAACTCCTTAAGTCGAGCAGCTGGAATCGTCCTATCACTTGAAACTTGAAGCTCCTCGACAATGGATTTTTCCTTCTCAACTAGATGTTGATTCTTTGACGCCTCAACTTCATCTTGCGCCTCAACTTGTTTTTCAGTTTCGTGCATGGCATCCACGTTGTCTGATTTCTTCATCAACTTTGCAATTAGAGTGGCTTGCTCTTGAACATGCTTCGTTAATCCTTCAACAGCTTTTGTCAAGTTTGCAATTTGCTCCTCCGGAGTGGTAACATTTGTCATCATGACACATGCGATGTTTGAGTCACTTGAAGTAGAACGTTGTGGGGATGAATACTTCTCTTCATCATAATTGATTTCATCACCAAGGTGGAATGGATCATCCTCAACATGCTCAAGTAGGAGAACCACCTTCGAAGATGTTTGTAGCTTCATGGACATACTTCTTGTGGTGAAGTCAATGGTTTCGTTTTTGGAGTTTGAAGAATTTGGGATGGCCATCTTGGATTCCACTATCTTCATAGCTTTGACTTGAGCATCCATTTGAACTTGATAAAGTGAAGAGATGAGAGGTAGAGATGGTCCCACTGGGCGTGCCAAAAATTTGTACACAACAAATTTGTAATTCTGAAAATCAAGAAACACAAAAATTGTGACAAATGAAATTTATATTGATCAAAATAAAATATGGAGTACAAATCTCTATTTTAATCCTCTGATTCTTCCTTCAAAAATATGTTGACTTGAATATTGGAGTTGACTTTGCTTCTTTGATCTTCTCCAACGTTGACTTGAATGTTTATAACGTTAATTCGAGGGCTAGGCAGCTTAATCTCGGATTAAATGTTGAATTTGATATGGAATTTGAAATCTTCAAGGTTGACTTTGTGACTTTGATCTTCCTTGAATTTGATTTGAATTTCTATAACGTTAATTCGTAGGTTTAGCACCGTAATTACGAATCAAACGCTATAATTTGATGAATATCTTCAAGAACGCCTTGAATATCGCCTAGAACGCCTTGAGTCTTGCTTAGAACGCCTTGAATATTTGAAGAACCTTCGTAGAGAAAATTTGAAGAGCTTCCTTCGTCTTCTCTAGCTTTTTGATTGAGCTTCTGTGTGTGTAATTTATGAACTCCAAAGTACCCTATTTATAGGTGTAGG
The DNA here is from genome assembly GCA_963669365.1 of Verbascum thapsus. Taxonomy (NCBI): domain Eukaryota; kingdom Viridiplantae; phylum Streptophyta; class Magnoliopsida; order Lamiales; family Scrophulariaceae; genus Verbascum; species Verbascum thapsus. Next base: position 21,605,621 of record OY770104.1, read on the forward strand.
ATGGAAGAGTTATGGATAATTTGGAATCCATTGATAATTATCTATTTGATTTAATAAATAATTATCATAATTTTGGAGCCATTTGATTGGTTGATAGAAGATCTAGATAGATCTTCTAGTTATTATCCAAAACTTAACTTAACTTGATAATTATCCATAAATTAACTTAAATAGATAAATATCTTTTGTCGTAGACAACTTTTGATTGGTCAATATTTCCACGTAGCATGATTTGATTGGTTGTAAAATTTCAATATCTACAATAATATTTTAACTTATTCACACAAATTGTCGAATTCGAACATTATAACAATTTACGTTTTTTTTAATCAACGAAACCTAGTTTTATCTGCAAATTTGAGGTTAGAATATTGCATTTTTTTAACTTTTATTTACAGTTGTTAACTGATTTTAATAATTTGGAATTGAATAATTACTAATTAGTTGTAATTATTAGTATTAATATTAATTACATGTAATAGAAAATATTATTCACTAAAAAAATGTCCATTTGGAACGTGTAAAACTCGTGTTTTTTATTTTTGTATAGTTTTCCATGGAAGTGTTTCTGTTCAATGTTCTTGTGTGAACCAGACAACCCCCATGTGTTCAAAAGTAGTCAATTGTTGAACAATATAATCATACATAAAAACAAAAATCGATTTTCATCCTCAACCTCAAACTTTTTAATTTTGTTATTAATATTGGCATTTTGATATCATTTGGTGAAAAATATTGACAATTATAATGTGAAAATTATTAGATGGAAACTCATGCATATCAAATGCGTATCACGTGAATTTCACGTACGAATGAGATTTAATTCAACCACAACAGACTAATTAGCGTTTAAATGGATAAGAGATTGCTCTCAATGACTTCAAGCTGCCTATGTATCTACTTTGATATGATAATTTCTTTTGGTAGTTATAAGATATTGTACTCTTCGATTTTAGAAGACTTGAGAGTATTTGTATTTTTAGTTTTCAGAGTATAAACCAGATACTTATCATTCAACTTATTAAGATGATACTTATAATAAACTTTGTTGAGCCATTGGCTCGCTTTATTAGTCCGTTAGCTGGGGTCTCGTTGCACTGCCCATAATCGTACAATTTAATGTTGCATGTATATAAATTATTTTATTAAATTACGGGAATACCCTAATCATAAGTGGAGACCCATCAAGAGCTTTTTGAATTTTTTTTTTTAAAAAAAAAATCAATTGCATTAATAAATATATCAAAAGGAACACATTTAAGTGATAAGACGAGGCCTCATCCGATTTAACAATTACTTTTACAATTCTAGAGTTGTAAAAAATGCTAGAGTCGATGTTAGGATAGTCGAGAGTTACAAAACTATGTTCTAATCCCAGGTTAGCCACTGCCTCTCGCCACATGTAGCTTATTCGAGTTTCGAAGATTATATATTCAAGATATAGTGTAACAAACACACTTAGGGACTAAAAGATGAAAGATAACTTTTTCAATCGTGTTCATCTACAAGGGATATGATTTTTTTGTTCCAAATTGGTGTTTCATCTTCTATTCAGATGTTTCACACGTGTAATTCTAATATACACTTATTAAGAGATGTTTAACATGAGAAAATATTTTTAATACGTGTCATCTTCTAAATAGTAGATAGGAAACAAAAACTAAAATGGGCTGGGTTGGTCCATGGGTGACAAAATTCAGGCCTTTACAACTTGGGCTTAAAGAAACCCATTAATTGCAATTCTCTAGTTATTATACATGGGCCATATTTATACTCAAGCCCAGTTTAGAAAATAAAAGGGCCCAAATATTAATCCAAATTCTATCTCTTTGTAAGCATCAAGTTTAATACTAATTGGTTAACATGATAAATGTGTCTACAAGTCTATATAGCCAGTAGTTAATACTTATTTGGCACATAATTTGTAGGATTATATAAGATGGGTATAATATTTATATGCATACAAAATTAGAATCATTATGCAATTTATATTTATATAATTTAAAGTGATAGGGGCCTTGTTAGTGAATAGTACAAGAGCAAAATGCAATAGGTAAACATGATGATGATATACATCTTTTTTTCTACAATTACTTTTTCTACAATTACATATTATTACAAGATATAAATATCAAGTAAAAATAATTGTATTGCTAAGTAACATTAATATACATAAGTAGGAAAACGATCAAGACCTCTAAGACTTCTTGATCTCAATTTCGTCATTAAAGTTAGACTTTACATGTATATTATAAACACGAATTATATGCTGATGTGATGAAATATGCCTTATAAACACGAATTATATGCTGATGTGATGAAACATGCCTCGTAGATAAAGGCTAATATCCTATGAACTATAACTGGTACAGACCAAGTCCATAGACAACTATTATTGCACAAAGGTCCCTGCGAGATCTTTATTTACAAAATACTACAAAATTTGCGTGTTTGTTAAGACCCAGGTCAAATATTAATATGACCAGAATGATCCAGCTCACAGTCTGGAACACGTATAGAGAATCCCCATATGTCACCTTGCTATCTATACAACATATCAATCCTATAAATATTGTTGATTACGGTACAAACAATAACAAGAAATAGTTAGAGAAGCATTTAAAATAGAGTTCTACGAGTCCTAAGACTTAAGAAGATCTGAGTATACGATTCAACGTTCTAAATATTTCGAGCTAAGCACAACTCATATATAAACCTAATAAACAACTTGAATTATAATTAGACTCGACTTAAAAAAAGTACGTAAATTACTTAAAAATATCAAAGTGCAGTTTATAATCATCCTCTAAATACATTAAGCTCAAGCAAGAATATATCGACTTGATTTGAATATCTATTAGTTTATGAACTAAATTATATATAATTACTTATTGATTTGGTGCTTAATTGAGATGAGTAATCGCCGCCCATAGTTTTGATTTGGTACTAGGTTGTCGGCCATGATGTAGCCATTCAACCTTATCTTACTCGAACTTTTAATTGATAAATAAAATTGCAAGAATATAAATATTAAATATAATTAGGGCCAACTTGGCTTCTTGGATTTTGTGGTTTCAACTTTAATTATTTCATGTTAGAGAATCAACTTTTCCACATCATTTTTCTTTTTTAAAACATCGAAGAAATCTCAATCTTGTACTATGTGAAACAAACAAATCAATATAAGATTTGTGTGTTTGGATAAAAGGTTGAAATGTTGCTAATTCCAAATATATAGATCATTTATATATAGTGATAGCATAATTTAGAGCTATATATAAATTTTAATTGGCAAAATGGCATTTTTTTTTGGTCAACTAATTTTGACAAATTTCATTTTAAGGACACTTAATCTCAACCTTCAAGTAAATGAACAAAATTTTCACATTACTTGAATTGAACTATAATTATTATTATATTTTCCATGTATGACTTAAATATATGAAATACATAAACATAATTTACCAATACTTATAACATTATTTCAATATATTTACCTTTAAAAATATAAATTACAAATATTACATTAAAATGAATATTTTTAGACGTGAACAATCGGTAAATTGTATTATTAGTCACTTATCTTTGCTACTTCAGAATTTTGATCCTTTTTTTTTTTATGTAAATTAGTAATTTTTGTATGTCACCTCATCATTTTTTGTAATTGAAGAGCATTGGCTACATTTATAAATATCTTCCGTGCAATTTTTTTAAATTATTTTAGAAAAGAAATGCCCCCACATTAGCAAATTGATAATGCCTATGCATCCCATCAATCTATTTCTTTTTCTTGTAGGCCATCATTATTTTTAGCAATGGGGATCTACTTTATTTTTCATTTAGTCTTTACTTTTATTATTGTTTCCTAGTCAAGGACTATAAAAAATTAATTATGAGTTTGTGACAAGCATTAAAAAATAACGTTTGCATCTTGCACTTTTATATGTAGTCTATATATGAAGTCACTTTTATGTAAATTTTTTAGATTAATTAGTTTAACTGACATAATATTTGCAATTGGAAAATGAGTTTATATATCTTGTTTCAATGGTTTAACTCAAATCATTAAATCTTTTATATATATATATATATGTAGGTAAAAAATTATTAGGATTTTAAGCCATATCACGAAATTATAATATGAGAGCAATTCATGTTGAGAAAATTAACATGAATTAATTATATATATATATATATATATATATATATATATATATATATATATATATATATATATATATATACTATGAGAGCAATTCGTGTATATATAATATAATATATATATATATATATATATCATGGTATAATTAATTGATTTCCTTGTGAACTTGTAAATCTGAATTTGGTTCAATGCTTGAAAAGATAGGAGAGACAAAGTTATCGTGATTCGGGGTACGTCTTATAATTATTATTAATTAGTTTAATCCCACCTCTAATTACAATAGGATAATGACATAATTTTCTCTACTTTTGTGCAAATTCAAATTAGGCTAATTTTAAACAATTTTAAGTTTGTTTAATTAGCAAGATTCCTGTAAACTAACGGTGAATCAAAATTTGGATCCTAATGTAATGAACTAATGGTGAATGCACCTCACTGACTTCATAAATTATATTAATTTTTAAGTCCTACAAAACAAAAAAAATAAAAATAAACTTCCAATTCGACGAAATTGAAATGGGCCAAAAGCTAATTTTTTACATACAAATATAATAAACTACACTTTTTTTATATAACAATTATCACAATTCATCATATTTGAATCTCTAATTACCGGAGAAGAGATATATTTGCATTTGCAATCATATTGACATATTTCTGTATATGTATTTTTTAAGGTATCAAGTACATTGACTGACCATTATTAATTATTGCAAAAATTATAATCCGACATATATAAACTACTAATTTCCTGCCGATTGGAGAAAATTAGTAAAATAAAATTAATAAGATTTGTGTACTTTAGCTTTTAATTGGCTTATCAAATCCGATGCAAGTTCAGGACAATATTTTTTTTTATGTTCTAACAAATAGATTCTATCTATGAACTAAGGACCACAAGCCGCTCATAAATATTCTTTTAATTAATCTATATTCAATATAGATTAATATAAAGTAATCTGATCATCGGGGATTATTGAAAATCGAAAGGATTTGTTAATGTAATTAATCACCACATATGTGATCTTTTCAATAGTGTTGTGACTTTTGTGTAAATGAAAGTTATATATTTGAATCAAAACATTAAAGCTTACTAAGTTGCAATTAATGTCGTTTAATTAATCGATAAATAATAGATTAGTGTTTGAATTGGACCAAGAATAGGTTTATTAGTTGCTTAAGTTCAAAATAGATAGTATATCAGTAAAATCATGATGATGGAACCCTCAAAACCTCCTATATTTTTTTATTTCAATTTGAGTATTACATAGCAACTATAATGTGCCATTTAAGGAACATTATCATTATTGGTTGATAACCTATATATTCATCCTTAAACCAATTGATCTGTGATTATGTGAATTTGTTAAGCTTTTAAGTTTTTACTAGATTAAGTTTATGCAAATTAACCCATTAGGTTAATCCATCACTACATAACACAATTCCTATATGATTTAAAGATGGATTAATCAACTCTCATAAAAAAATGAGAAATTTCTAATTCTCGAGATTTGTCAAATTCGATACATAAAAGATATTAAGATCGTACCTTGAAAACCACTACAATCAGTATAAAAATCTGGTACCGTCGTATCAACGTTACGAATCTAACAGCTGTAATTGTCTAAAGTAAAGAAAAGAATATTTCGTGAATATCACTGTAACGCGTTAAATTATTATAAGTTTCTATAAAAAAATTGATTTGTGTACTAGATTGAAGTTGATGCCATATGGTCATATGTTAGCCAGAACCTAGTATAAAACCTAGTACTTGGGAAGTAAATGTAATATGTCTGAAATCCAAGTACCTAGGTTTAGTTCCAACTCTTTTACTCATATTCTATCATCCCATTCTCAAATCCAACAAACCCTAGTACCTAATACATCAGACAAATTTCTTTTTCATACTTATTTCTTTGATTTGATCCATAAACTTAGGTATAAAAACCTCGTTTTTCGGTCAGATCTTGTATCTTAAAGTTCACGAACAAAATCTGATCATCAGTTGAGAAAAACCCACAATTTATATCCTCATCTGAGATCTGATTTTTCTCAAAACGGGGATTTTTTGTCGAAAATCACACATATATACTTTCTTAAATCTAGGGTTTTTGTTCAATCCATTGTAGCTAATCTCAGATCATTTATTTGAACTTGAAGATCGATAAATAGTCGTTCTTTGCAAATGCATCATCATCAAGATTCACATGAGATCCCACTGTTGCATACAATGAGAATCTTGATGATGCTGCATTAGCAAATATCGACTCGAAAGCCTTCTCACATTTATGGTAAAAAAATTATATACTCTTTATCTTTTTTTCAGATTTGCAAAGTGCAGATAAATACCCTTTTCTTACATTTCTGAGATTTGCAGATGTAACTAAAGCTTTGGTCCCATTACAGGTTGGTAATAGATCATAAGATAGTGATAGATCAGATCAATCAAGTCATAATCTGTACTAAGGTGAAGTATATGTGCAGATGTTGTTTTGTTGTTTAAATATTTCATTCCTTCTTTTGTACTGCATTTTAAGTGTCTTTGTTACATTTTGTGAGAGTGGTTTTGTTATTCATTTATGGTGTGTTTGGATTGAAGAGTTTGAAACTATGGATTTCAAATTCATCGACAAATCCATTTAAGTTTGTTTGGATAAATTCATGTTACGATGGATTTCAAATCCCTTGTCATTCATTTTGACCTATTTTCTCCACGACTATGGTGGATTTCAAATTACTCGATTTTGGAGTCATTTGAAATCCTTCTTCCAAATCCCTTTCTCAAATCCAAATCACTCGATCCAAACACACCCTTATAAAGTTTTACATAGGATTCTTTTTTCTTTTTTAAAGGAAAATCGGTGATGTTTCATTCGATGAAAAGTTTACAAAGTCGAGAGCAGTTATGTAACGCCAATATATAACAATTAAAGCACAAAATATTAAGTTTCTTCTACATAAGAAATCTTAAGGAATAACAAACTAGCACATGAATATTCTATAGGAAGTAACTCATGTTGCGTCTTAAGGTATTTGGTGAATGATAAGTTTATCGTTATTTTTAAATAAGTATTAGTGAATTTGATGTCATTCATCCAAGACCTTGTAATAGAAGATTTAGTAGAAATTGCAACAAAATATATATACTAGCCAAACATGTATTATAGAATATTACACGTGTCGAACATCCATGCAGTGGGGTAGAAGATGGAATAGACTTTTGGAGTAGAAGATCTCGATCCAGAGTTAGGGGCATTGGAATATGGTATAATTTTATATTAATATATGTAATTAATACAATAACTCCTTATTAATTTTCATGATAATTTTCATATACACGAATAAGATAATTAAAGACAATATAAGGTTGTTAAAGTACTTTGGCTACTCCAAAAATCGATATAATAGTTACAAATTATGCATTTGTATACAATTACAATACCACTTCCATATTGAGTGATTTCATATAATATATGTATATGTATGTATTATTAATACGAAATTACGAATACATATATTGTGATTATACACATTAAACATAAATAATAAAAATCTTAACTATGCAAATAATCTATGTATATATATTATGTGAGTGTATATATATATAACATACAGTATATGTATGTATTATTAATACGAAATTACAAATACATATATTGTGATTATACACATTAAACATAAATAATAAAAATCTTAACTATGCAAATAATCTATGTATATATATATTATGTAAGTGTATATATATATATATATATATATAATATACATTTAAGAAACAACATATATTTAATAAAATTACTAAAATTTCATAATATTATCTCTAATATTCAAAAACTAATGATGATTTTTTAAATCCAAAAATCATATTAGTTTTTGAATATTAGAGATAATATTATGGAATTCTAGTAATTTTATTATATTTAAATATATATATATATATATATATATTGGTCGTTAAATATATATATTATACCTATATATATACTCACACAAATATATATGTATAATATATATATCTTTAACGACCAATATATATATATAAGATATAATAAAATTACTAATATATATATATATATATATCTTTATATATATGACATTTTAATAGGATTGTTTTCCTTAGATGCCTTGGCTTAAGATTGTGTTCGTTAATCGCGGTAATTTTAGATTTCGTGTATATCAAATCTTTCAACTCTATATATTTTATGGAGACTTGTTCATTGTAATATGTCCTATACTCTAATGATAGATGTGAGATCTAATATATATAGAGTGATATTTGCCTGAATTATTTTTAATATTTTCGAATTACGGCCCACCTGTTTGCTTGAAATTTTGGCCTGTGACATTGGGGCATCTAGACAAATGATTAACCCGTGTAAATAAATGTATTCCACGATGAGTACATTAAATTGATCATAAATTACATTAATCGTGTATTGCATAATACTTGAATTTGGCTAATGACATACATTTTATTTACTGTAATTATATAAGAAAATGTATACTATAGGGTAACAAATAAAGATCAAACTTATTTAGACTATACATTTCAAGGCAATGTTGAATAGAATCTATATTATTTCAAAAGATTATAAAAAATATGTTGTTGTCTATGGCTTGTTTCGAAAATTCCACCATTTTTTCTTCCTCTTAAAATCAATTGGAGGCAAACCTGATTATATATATATATATGTATATATATATATGATTAGCACAAATCTCATTAATCCAGGAAGAAAAAAATACAGATTTAAACTTTACCTCCTTCATGATAGATTGAGTTGTAATGTACCTCAGCCCAGAAACTCAAGTAAATTACTGCACAAAAATAAGATTATTAACTGATAATTACTCTGACAAAATAACTCGTTATATAATACTAAGATAAATCGAAAAAAAAAAAAAACTAACCCCTTTTCGACTTTTGGTCTTGGGGAAGAATCTCAATGTAGCATGTGTCTTTATACGAAGTTACAACAACGATTTTCACGCCATACTGTTAAAAAGTACCAAAAATTATAGCCCTTAAGTTCTAATAGCATATATATATATATATATATTGTTGAAATATACGAAAAAGACAAAAATAAGCCGAATATGAGTAAGGTAAGGTGATTTATACCGAATCTGCAGCAGCCTGAAGAGTGACATGATCACCCCACTCCCCACTCCTATACGGTTATCGAACTTGTAAGCATCATCGCAATAAAGGTACGGGTGTCAATGGGCGGGGAATATCCAGACCCAAACCGGACCCATGAAATACCCTCAAAAGAATATTTTACCCGAACCCGACCCGGACCCGATCGCATACCCGATGGGTAAACTTCGGGTATTTTTCGGGTATAGTCCACGAGTATTTTCAACGGGTAAATTTCGAGTAGTGTTCCTGGTATTTTTCGGGTAAAATACCCGCAGGTAAAAATTGTACCTAGACCCGACCCGGACCCGAACTACCTAGTGTCATTGGATCGGGGTCGGGTCTGGGTCAGGTACGTTTTCTACTGAGCGGGTCGGGGTCTGGGCAATCCACGCCCATTGACAAGCCTAAATAAAGGAACAGGGCATTTATGATGTCAAAAAATGAAATTTAGATCAAGAATTATACTTGGACATTCTTTTCAGATAGTCGGCGTATTCCATGGGAACATAACCCTCGTATATTTCTGGATGAGCTTTCAGCTGATGATACACAAACGAAAGCACAAAAAAAATAATCATATTAGATTAATCGAACAAATAAACAACATTTTGAAAGAATTTAGAACTAAAATCACCTGCCGAACAACTTGCTGTCTCACAAATTTGTGGTGCTCAGGGCTCCGGTAAAACTGATCTGATAAAGCACGAAACTGCACGAAAGTGGTAATAAAAGTACTTTAAATTATAACATCATCGTTAAAATATAACATCATCGAATAAAAGATATGATCGTAATATATAGAATGAAGAACAAAAGTATGTATAAAGATATAGCAACGAACCTGGCAGTTGCCATCTCCTTGAACTTTGTGCTCAATCAAGCCATATAACTTTAACCTGAAAACAAAACAACACCAATAACCAATCTTAGAATTGAGCATCGTGGGAATATATTATACAAGATCATATGTAAAAAACGGAGTTTATCAATGTAATAGAACAGATTTGTCGGTTGGTAAGTTAATGAGGGTCATTTTTATTGCATATTCGCATATTGAAGTCAAATATGTACATGTAGTTTTTATTGCATATTCGTATATTTTGACAAGGGACTTTGAAAAATAATGTAAAAAGAAAAAAAAGCAATATATTTTTTATGCAAATGTTTAAAGTTTGATATTTTAACCGAAACGAGGAATTAAGTACCTATCTAGAAGCCTTTGATGGTCAGAAGTTGCTTCGTCAACTGAAGGTATGTCTCCATTAATACGAGGAACATGCTGCATACCATCACAGAACACTTTAATCAAATTAGAATCATTTTCAAGCATACAAACTACAAAATTGTGATTGTTATTATGTTAGAGTTTGAGTTGCACTTATTTTTTCATAAGTTAAGTGTCTCACAAGCATTATAGCAGTAAGTTGAAAATGATTTAGGATAAGAGAGTTTGCAAACTCTTAAAATAAATGCTTATGAGATTATGGATTAAATTTAATCTATTTGGGATTGTTTGCAAACCTAAATAAGGATTCTAATTCTCCTAAGTAATATTAATCTGTAATCTATAAGCTGGTAAAGGGTGCTTAAAACTTATAGTATTTTTGTAATATTTAAATCATATTTATCATTTTTCACTAATCATCACTTTTCTATAATCAGTTGTCTTTGCTAACGCTCGATGTCTTTGATTTGCTATACGAAAGTGCTTAACAAATCCATAACAAGATATGCTGAAAAGAGCCCTTAAGAGCCATTGATGTGTGATAAACACTAATCCTAGATTATCAATTCTCATTTCTAACATACGATGATATTACCATAAGTCCATGGAATCCAATCACTCAGGATTACTATGATATTGATCTAACTTCAGACAACAAGACACAAAAAACATAGCATATATTCAACATCAACCCACAACCTTAAACGAACGAGGGATCGAGAAAAGTTTGACTCTACCATGAAATACGTTATATGATTCCACGTGACGTAAAATTTAAAAGATTTTATATAGCCAATACTTACAGGAACAGGGTTCATTTGGTACAACCTCTTTTCAACTTCACCATCAAGTTCAAACTCGTCTGTGATTTCCAAAGTATAAGAGTAATCATCTCCATCACACGATCTATCTCCAGGACTCGAACAAAAACTTCCAACTTCATCAGTCTCATACGTACGACCCTCTTGACCTGCACAATTTCGGGTTTTATTAGGACAATAATCAACCGTGCTTGAGCTTGAGACTTACACTTAGGGTGTGTTTGGATTGAAGGATTTGAAATCTATGGATTTCAAATTCATCAACAAATCCATGAAGTTCGTTTGGATGATATAATGGATTTCAAATCACTCGACATTTACTTTGAGGTATTTTCTCTATGACTACGGTGGATTTCAAATGACTCAATTTTAGGCGACATTTCAAATCCTTCCTCCAAATCCCCTCCCCAAATCCAAATCACTCAATCCAAACACACCCTTAAATAATCAAAAGAAGCAAAAAAAAACATACCAAGACAGTAGTTAGAATTTCGAAAATATTCCTCCCCAGATCGTGATAACTCGGGAGATTCTGAAATCGCTAGTTGTGACAGTTCTTCATGAAGAAGACTATGTGCAATAATCTCATCATTTGCACATGTAGAATCGTGGCTATCCGTATTGTAATGTTCGTGGAAAATTCTTACATCGTGTTGATTGTTGTCTCCATAGTAATTGTTACTGAAAATATTGTCGATGTTGAGAAAACCCCATGGAGCTGCATCGGGTTCTGGTTCATGCATTATTATTTCTTACGGCAAGTGCTAAACAGGAAAGAGGGCTTATTTAGTTTTATGATTGAAAATATTTAGCTACTTAAGAACTAATAACAGAAAAATATAATTGAAAAACAATAAACGAACGATCAAAAACATTCAGTCTACACATCCCACATAAGTGTTTAATGTCCAAATATAGTTAACGACAACCAAAAATGTCGAAGAGACTGTATTATGGTTGCCCAAACTATCATTCCATAATATATGAAGAATCCATGTATTCGACTAATGAGATTCTTTACGAAAACATATAGTTTTATCCAACAAGTTTCATCATTGTAATTGTAGATAAGTTTCAGAACTAACTACTAACATAGAAATCTCTCGAGAATAATCCATCAATACAAAGGTACCCACGGTTACAGGTTGAGTTTAGTGCCTTGATTCAATACCACATAGAGAACAAATTGATTTTCAAAGGCAAAATGATCTAACCTCTGCAAAGGTGTGTTTTTAAAATAAAGTACTACAACCCAAAGTCAGAAAAGCAATAATGAAATTTTATATTCTGAGTGAAACCGAAAGCAAATTCATGTAGTTATTTAATAGGTGCATATATTTGTATAATTCGATCATCCCTATGCTTAGGTCTCGAAAAATGGCTACCTAAAAGTCTCATCTTTAAGGCTTCTGGTTTCATAAGTTCAAAATTTCAATATCCTCAATGCTATAGAAATCCGAAAACTGCAAAACTAGACAAATAAACTATTATATTACTTTTGGAACCAAAAAAGTACAGCCTAATTGAACAATTCACAAAAACAACTGGCAAAATTGAACACAACCCCTGAAAATATATAAATCTCTTCCAAAAGATGATCTGTTTATCATATGTTCTACACACATAAACACATGTATATGCTCATATTTAATAAACCTTCATCCCCAATGATTGAGAACAAGTAAGAACATAGAACAACACAAACTTCAAATCAAAGCAATTACAAACACCAAAACCCACCTTCAATTCAATTGCAACAATATGCAAAATGAGAAATCGCAACTGAAAAATGAATATATAACAATAAGAATGAAGAGATGAAATGGGATTTGAAGTGGGTTTATATACAGTTTGGGTATAAGGACAATGGAAAATGTTAACGATCGAACAAGTTGTGTGAATTCTGGGAATGGTGAGTAGCGTACGGAAGCTTTTGGGAAGGCTTTATGGGTGGGGTGGGGTGGCCTTTGAGTGGATCCAAAGATACCGTTGGTTTAAACGGCCTTTTCTCAATTTAGGTAAAGATTGTTTTTTACAAGATTGAGTGTGTATGATGTTTATATTTACAATAAATTATTAAGAATTTTCAATTTTCAATTTTTTATTTTAAATCTTGAGTGTATTTATCTTTAATATTTTTTTTCATTTTATACATCTAAGAATTTGCTATAATAATTTTCATAGAACAAAATGTCGTAAATCCAAATCGTTGTATGAATTTGGATGGAGATCGAGGTGTAGTTTATTTTTTCGTGCTTAAATTATTATCAATCAGTTATTGATATTGAACATTTAGTGGCACTGACTTTTCTATTTTAAATAATATTTCATCCAATTCCGTTTATTTATACGGATGCTAAATACATATATAAGCATTCTTCTTCAATATGCAACGGAATTTGAATAATTCATGGTGTATAAATTCAAATAGCGAGACAAAAGGATTTCAAAATATTTCCTTACTAGAATCCTTAATTTAGACATATATATAGCCTAGATGATAACTACACATTTAAACTATTTTGAGATAATTGTTAATTTAATCACTATTCATGCTTAGACAATTATGTTATTGTTTGACCAAATTCACGTATAATTCATTTGTAATATGAATTATGATATTATGAATTCAATTCATATTTTATTTATTGCACAAAATTTGACCAAAACAATCATAGACTAGTTTTTTACTAGCCTCTAGAAATTAATAAATATTAGATCGTCAAGTTGGAATTTACAACATAAAATGTGATCAGATTCCTTACACATTGAAATATTAATTCCATCAAATTACCAAATTTACATCCAAAAAAAACACAATTGATTTATTAAATAAATCGACCTAACTTTCTTTCTTTTTGTCTTTGTGATTTCTTAGTGTGATGCACTAATTCTTATAAGGGAAAAAAAGTCGTATTTTTAGTTCCTTTTGTTATTATTATAGGAAAACCAAAAGGGATAAAATTATTTTAATTTTATATTCATGCTTTGATATTTTTGCATGGATATGATCCGAAGTATTTTATGTTACCCACCAAATAACACCTAAATAGTGTAAAGAAATATAATTCTTAATCATCTACGATTCTATTGGGTTCAAATGGACCCCCAATTTTTACAATAAAAAAGTTGAAAAGGTACCTATAATAGATTTCCACATGTAAATGCATATTTTCTGCATTTTTTTGAATAATACATATAAAATTATATGATATATATATAATATATACGTGTGTGTGTGTGTGTTGACATTAAAATTTTGGCAAGAAAAAAAATATGCGTAAAGTAAATATCAGTATTAATTAAATTTTATGTATTTATATTTGGGATTTATTGATTAATTCCAAAAATAGGTATATAATTTAATTAATATTCTAGTTTTCATTTCCCAAAAAATTAAAAGTTGATCATCTTTATTTATTTTTTTTATTTCACACACCAGTACAACATAGTCTGATCAGCTTAAAACCATCAATTTTCTATTAAACCGAATGACACCAATTTCTTGGAATTTGGTGGTGTCTCTAACACACCAGCCTCGTATCGTTTCGTAATGCCCCCGTCAACAGCCTCAAGCAGTATTAAGTACGTTTTGGAGTCTCCTCCATTCACATACGCACCGAATACCTTTGGAAATTTCAGTGCTAGCTTCTGAAAACCATCATAAAATTGAATATTATTAAGAAAATTATATCACCGAACCACGGTTCCTGTGAAATTAAGCTCAATAATTTAACAAATAGCACAAGAATCTGATATTTTATTAATCAATCCAAAGTGCCTTTTATAGGACTTAAACAAACTGACTCTCCACAAATAAAGGACGTAACCTACAACTCAACTATTGACTGCAACAGAATTTGACTCTAACTAAAAACCCATAAGAATAGGTTTATTATTCCTTAATGAAAGCAAACTAATTAACAATCCCTCCCTTGAACTTAACTCTCTGAAGAGTTCAGTTCACCAACGCTCATTCCAAGTGCTTCTCGAATCTTCTGAAATGATACCAACTTTAACGCCTTTGTCATCATGTCTGCCAGCTGCATTTCTGAGCTGCAATAAACCAATTTGATAATACCTTCTTTGGCTAAGTCCCTTAGAAAATGATATCGAACTCTTATGTGCTTGGACCGTCCATGCATGACCGGGTTCTTGGATAGTTTAATAGTAGATGTGTTGTCACATAAAATCACCATTTCTCCAGCTTGTGCATGACTGATTTCTTCCAATATTCTTCTCATCCAAATAGCTTGACACGCACAAGTAGCCGCTGCCACATATTCTGCTTCAGTGGTCGAAAGAGTCACAATAGGTTGTTTTCGAGATGACCAAGCTACAGCTCCTCCACTCATTAGAAATACATAACCTGATGTACTCTTACTATCATCAATATCTCCTGCATAATCGCTGTCGGTATAAGCTACGAGATCACTTTCTTCTCCTTGTTTGTACCAAATTCCATAGTTTATTGTTCCTTTCAAATATCGCATGATTCTCTTTACCGCTGCATAATGCAACTGAGTGGGACGTGCCATAAATCTGCTAATGAGACTGACCACGAACATCAAATCAGGACGCGTTGCCGTGAGATACATTAAGCTGCCCACTATTTGCTTATATAAAGTTGAGTCGATTGTCACACCATCTTCGTCTCGACCAATCTTTTGTCCAGGAACAATTGGATTGCAAACAGAGTTGTAGTTTTGCATTCCAAATCTGTCGATCACTTCAGCAGCATACTTTCTTTGGCATATGAATATGCCATCAGCTCTTTGTATCACTTCTATTCCAAGGAAATATCTCATATTTCCTAAGTCTGACATGTCAAACTCATTCTTCATAGAACACTTGAACTCATCCACCATCTTATCATCATCACTAGTAAACAACAGATCATCAACATAAATGCTAACAATCAAAATTTTACCTCCCCTTCGTTTGACAAATAAAGTCTGCTCACTGGAACTACTTTTGAAACCTTCCTTGATGAAATACGACTCTATGCGATTGAACCAGGCCCTTGGCGCTTGTTTCAATCCATAAAGGGCCTTACGTAGCTTGTAGACCATGTGTTCCTTTCCTTCTATTTCATAACCTTGAGGTTGCTCCACGAACACATCTTCCTTCAATTCTCCGTGCAAAAAGGCAGACTTTACATCCAACTGATAGAGTCTCCATCCTTTTTGTGCAGCCAAAGCAATGATCATTCTGACAGTGTCCATTCGTGCCACAGGTGCAAACACTTCCGTGTAGTCCACTCCATATTCTTGTGAATAACCCTTCACAACAAGTCTGGCTTTGAATTTATCCACCTCCCCCAATTCATTGAGTTTGGTTTTATAAATCCATTTCACACCAATTGTTTTGGCTCCTGGCGGAAGCAAAGTCAGATCCCATGTCTGATTTCTTTCAATAGATTTTATTTCTGCATCCATTGCCTGTCTCCATTTTAGGTGTTTGACTGCCTCTTGAAAACTTGTGGGATCTGAAATGACCATGAATGCAAGATTATCAATATCAAAATTATCCATTTTCACAAGATTTACCTCATCCTCTGATAATCCTTCTCCGGAGGTGTAATCAGCCGCCCATATTGGTGGTTGTCTCACTCTACCCTCCCTTATTGGTGTAACCTCTTCAATTTCAGGAATATCAAAATGTGGTTGAAGAGGATTTTCATCATTTTGGTTCCCATTCTCTTCTTCTAGTTCCACTTCCTTATTCATATCACTGTTATACTCATCTTCCCATTCAAGCTCCATGAACTGTTCAGCAGAGTGACTAGTATCCCAATTCCACGACTTGTCTTCTTCAAATATCACATCTCGACTGATATGAATTTTCTTCTTAATTGGATCAAACATTCTGAATGCTTTGGACTCACTGCTGAAACCTAGCAAAACACACTTCACACTCTTATCATCGAGTTTGGTTCTTTTCACATCTGGAGTGTGAACATGTCCTATACACCCAAAGATTTTAAAGTGCTCTACAGAAGGCTTTTCACCACTCCACGCTTCTTCAGGTGTCATGTCTTTCACAGCCAATGTAGGAGATCTGTTAAGAACATGGTTTGTCCATTGTACAGCTTCTGGCCAGAATGTTTTTGGAACTCCCTTCTCTATTAAAACAGCTCTCACCATGTTCATAATGGTTCGATTTTTGCGCTCTGCAACTCCGTTCTGCTGAGGGGTGTAAGAGGTGGTCAGCTGCCTTTTGATCCCATGTTCCTTGCAATATTCCTTGAATTCTCTAGAATTGTATTCTCCCCCTCTATCTGTTCTTAAACACTTGATAAACATGCCTGTTTGTTTTTCTACAAGTGTTTTGAACATTTTGAAATGATAGAAAGTTTCTGATTTCTCCGACAAAAAATATATCCAGGCTTTCCTAGAGAAATCATCAATAAAACTTATCATGTACCTCTTGTGGCTGTTTGATGAAGGCGTGATCGGACCACATAGATCAGAATGGACGAGCTGTAATCTTTCAGTTGCTCTCCACGTGCTTTTCTTTGGAAACGGTATTCGGTGTTGCTTTCCCCTCATACATGATTCACATGTAGTCTTTGCTTGTCCAATTTCTGGTAACCCGGTGACCATCTCCTTATTGTGCAAGGTGAGAAGACCCTTGTAGCCAAGATGCCCATATCGAAGATGCCACAATTTCGCTTTATCTGAGACATCAATCTGAAAGCATTTTCTTTTTTCTGTCTTATTACAAGTTTCAGCAAGTAAAACATACATTCGATTTGCACTCATAACAGACTCGGCTATTTTTCCCTTCGTAGGATGAAATATACTACATGTGCTACGTACTCCTCCCTTAAACAACACATCTAATCCCTTCTCCTGAAGTTGCCCAACACTAAGCAAGTTGTTCCGTAGCTCAGGAACATAATACACATCACTCAAAATATAGCTTATTCCCTTAAGCATAATTTTCACCACACCTTTACCATTTACAATCAATTTGTGATTATTCCCAAGCTTGACAGTATGTGAGAAAGTAGTATCCAAGCTTGAGAACATATCTCGATCTCCGCACATGTGATTTGAACATCCAGAGTCCACAAACCAAGCATTATTTCGCTTTGTTCCGTGAAGTTCCACATATGCCATAAGTAGAACTTCATCTTCATCCTCTACCTCTGCATAGTGAGCTTCTTTGTTCCATTTTGGGCACTCGTACTTAAAATGTCCTAGGTTGTGACATTTATAGCACTCGACCGATGCCTTGTCAAAAGATCGCCCTCTACCCCTACCTTTGCCTCTGTAGGAACCTCTACCTCTGCCTCGAACATTGAGAGCTTGATCTTCCTCTTCATAACTGGTTCTCTTAAACTTTTGCTCATGAACAGCCAAAGAGCTTTGTAACTCATCGATAGACATACTTCCGGTGTCTCTGGATTCCTCAATAGAAACCACCACATATGTGAATTTTTCTGTCAGTGTTCGAAGGATCTTCTCAACGATCTTTGAATCTGGCATGTCTTCCCCATTGCTCCTCATTTTATTCGAAACTGACATTACTCTTGCAAAGTAATCGTCAATTTTTTCGTCCGTCTTCATGGCAAGGACCTCGAATTCTCGCCTCAGAGTATTGAGAAGAGTTCGCTTCACCCTCTCATTGCCTCCAAACTTCCTCTTCATTGAATCCCAAACAATCTTGGATGTTCGACGATCCAATATCTGTTCAAACACTGTCCGATCAATGGCCTGGAATAGGTAGTGCTTCACCTGATGATCCTTTAACTTGAGATCCTCCAATTGTTTCTGCTCGTCAGCAGTAACCTCAACTTCTTTTGCTGGCTCAGTGTAGCCCTCTGCAATCAAACTCCATAAGCCTTTTGCTCGCAAAAGATTCTCCATCAATTCGCTCCAATGATCATAATGACCATCAAAGTGGGGAATTTTTGTGAGTGTTTTATCGTCGCTCATGTTTTCTCTCTCAGATTCACCTGGCTCTGATGCCAAATGTGAAATTAAGCTCAATAATTTAACAAATAGCACAAGAATCTGATATTTTATTAATCAATCCAAAGTGCCTTTTATAGGACTTAAACAAACTGACTCTCCACAAATAAAGGACGTAACCTACAACTCAACTATTGACTGCAACAGAATTTGACTCTAACTAAAAACCCATAAGAATAGGTTTATTATTCCTTAATGAAAGCAAACTAATTAACAGTTCCAACGGTTCCAATCCAATTTGGGTTCAATTGGTCCTACGAAAATTTTATTTGGTTCCTAATTAGTTCCAACTTGGTTCCAAGTTGGATCCAACTAAATTTCAAGGTAGGCCCTGAACCTTGAACCCTGAACAAGGGTATTGAGTCGGGTTGGGCTTGGTTCTCTTTTGGACTGGTTTTGGTTCCATTTTGGATTGAATTTGGTTTTACCTTAAAACCATTTAAGAATCAAACTCATTTAACAACCAACCAATTGGAACCGACCCAAAACCAACCCAACCAGCCCAATTGCCACACCTGAATATTAAGTAATTAAAACAATTAATATAGATAAATAAATCGAGTAGATAATTCTATACGAAAAGATAATTAAAGGAGAAGAAGAGAACCTGCTCCTTATTGACTTCATCGACGGCCCAATTAGCAAGAGCTATGATTTCGGGGTTGTTAGGAGCATCTGGAATTCGGGTAAAATCTTTGGTTGCCTTCTTCGTGCTATCAATTCCAAGTTTCGTTCCACTAATCGGGCTAATAAATTGAGCCGCCATTTTAGATCGTAAAAAAAATTAGTCTTTTAAAATTATATATGTTTGAATTCAAATTGATGAAAAGAGAAGCAACCATTCATATTTATAAGTACTAGCTAGTTCGGAATATTATATGAATTGCAAGGATGCCAAAGAATAAAAAGCTATTCATACAATTTCTAACTTTCCAACTATAGTATATTCTCATTTGATAAGTTTTTTTTTTTTTTTTTTGAAGAACAACTTTATCGAGAGAGTATTTTTTTTTTTTGAAGAACAACT
The DNA here is from genome assembly GCA_963669365.1 of Verbascum thapsus. Taxonomy (NCBI): domain Eukaryota; kingdom Viridiplantae; phylum Streptophyta; class Magnoliopsida; order Lamiales; family Scrophulariaceae; genus Verbascum; species Verbascum thapsus. The sequence continues at coordinate 21,625,978 of OY770104.1, forward strand.
ATTCAATATTTCAAGATATTGATATCATATTATTTTTTTAAAGTATTAAATCCTGAAAATACAAACATTGAATTTTATTTAATTTGTTTATCTATTTTTCTTATTTTTGTAATTTCATTTGCAGACCTATTCTTGTCAAATAATAATAATAATAATTACTTGATTAAAATTTCAACCCTATTTTATCATCTGGAAATGGACATAAAATGTAAATTATTGGTGAATATTTTTCTATCTTTCCTCGTTTGCTTCTTGTAAATGCTGAAAAGGCAAGCATGAAAGCAACTTATCTGAAAAGCATCATCTTTTTTTTTTAATCATTTATGGAAAGCAACATCCGATGCTGCTGATGACTGATGTAATACCATTCTTTAATTTCTCATATACTTATTGATACGAGGTATTTACGTACCCTCTATATATGAGGTGAAAAGAACCTTTACGGCCTTCCCAATTGGTAATACGAACTGATATGTGTTGCCCCTAAGTGATACGAGTTGCTACGGGTACGATCTAGACGACACGATCGTACAATTGGGCCCATGGAGAGGCCCAGTCTAGATATTATATTATCTAATATCTTTTAAGCCACCAAATGAATGACAAGTGGCAATCAATATAAAGGTTGCAAGTCAGATCATGAACAGTTGGTTTAAAAGCTATATATATGACAAAGAATGATAGTTGTGGGGACGGATAATTCCATACCTACGAGCTATTAACACACTTCATACACAATATCTTAGAACTACGTCAGACTTGATCCCCATTGCGTGGTACGTAGGCAGCTGTTATACAAGCTCAGTCTTTGGAAGTATCTGAACGAGTATTTGACTTGATCATTTTTGGCGCCGTCACGTATCTCTGAAGCCACCTTCGTTCCGCTCGTACCTAGGATTGAGCTCGTTGGATATACGCGCCAATCTGGGACGAGGGGAGTTTGACCGGGAATGGACTCAGGGCGCCAGTCTTCACCCTGCTGTCGCATACGATCCCGGAGTGAGAAGGCTTCGTACTGATCCACGATCTCGGTGCCTGGGGGTGGTGACGAGGTGGATCCATCAGTACGAGGCAGCGTGCTAACTACATTCTGTTGAGCGCGCTTGGATCTCTTACGAAGCCGCAGTTGTGCCGATTCCCGCTCACTGGATTCATCAGATACGTGAACGGTAGGTCCCTCTGGCCCACTGGGACCCTCGGTGACAGTCCCGACCTCGACCTGCCTTAACGGGGCAGGATTAGGAACGGGACCAGAATCACGGCTCGGACCCCGTGTCGAAGTGGCGGGACCCCTTGCCCTCTCAGTAGCACGAGGAGCAGCTGAAGAGCTGCTCGCTCCGGCAGCGGAACGAACTGGAGCGCTTTGCTTCGACTTTTTGGCCAAAAGTTTGTTCAGACGAGCGTCCATTTCAGCTTTACCTACAAAACGGAGAATACTATCAAATTCTCACAACGAATACGAATATAAAGAGTGTATAGGCAAAGGAAGTGACATATTACGAGATGGAACTTACCCACTTTCTCATAAGGGATGGGGGCACTACTAATTCCACACCGGACTAGTACGGCCTCCTTGAACAGAATTTTTGGGTCATAAAACCATTTGAAGTGGTTTTCAACGAAGTGGGGACCCCATGTTGGACCCTCAACGTCCTCAAGACGAGGAGAATCTAACCTCCATGTACGAGGTAGATTCCAACTGGCCAAATCTGGTTGACCCACGAAGAAAAATTTATCCTTCCACACTCCATGTGAGGAAGGGGAATAATTTAGAACGCGCATCCTCCTATTACGAGGGAAATGTAGAAAAAACCCCTGTCTCCTATACCCGACTTACAGACTCTGAACATATAATGGAAATTCTCAAAACTCGGATCTTGTTTCCAGGCTCGCATAAGGATGATAAAGGCGTTTAAATGACGATACGAGTTGGGAAGGAGCTGAGTCGGGCACAAACCAAAACGATGGAGGACCATACGAATCACGGGGTGTAAGGGAAAACGAAGCCCACAAGCAAGCTGGGCCGCGAAGAAGGTTCTATATCCACGAGGGGGCCTGTGCATGTGTTCATCCTCGTGGGGGGCTAAAAGAAAAAAATCGTCGGGTATGTAATATGTACGTTTGAGGGTATCTAGTGCACCCTCGTTGATCGTCGAAGGGCGATGAACCCAGGAATAGGTATCGGCCGGAAGAAACTCACGATCTGGGTCATCCCCTTCGGAGACGACTTCAGGAATATCATGAGTTAAATACGACAAATCAAAGTCGTAATCCGAGGGAGAAAAGTTGTTAGTAGAAGATTGAGGTTGATTACGAAGAGACTCGGTATTCTCGGTAATCATTGGACCGAAATTTCCTAATGAGGTAGAACACTCGTTAAGATCGGGGATCTCTAAACCCTCTAAGGTAGGTAAACCTAGACCTGAATTCGCGAGAGAATTCTCAGACATGACGATGGGAAGAACAGATATCTAAGCTCAAATCGTGAAGAGAAATAAAAGACAAAAGAGAAGAAGATAAGGATGAGAAAAGTACCTAATTGAAGGAGGTCGAAGGTAACTTAAAGCGGATAGGACCTGGAAGGACTTGAAGGACAACAGAAGGCGAGATGCTCGTAGCTCTAGAAAATTCTCTCTCTACAATGGTAAAAATGCAAAGTATCAAATGAGAAAAATCAACGCCTATTTATACAAGTTATGAGCGGCAAAATGAATGGTTGAGATCATAGATAAAAATTTAAAATGGAAGGCTCAGATCAGAGACCTTTCAGATCCTCGCAAAATGATTGGAGAAGCCAAGCAGTTACTGAACGCGCGTCATGGGTACGTGGATTCACGCCCTATGAAAATAATCAAAGATCGTTGTTCACACGATCCTCTGGGATCCTCGTAAACATACGATCTGGGGGACTTATTGATACGAGGTATTTACGTACCCTCTATATACGAGGTGAAAAGAACCTTTACGGCCTTCCCAATTGGTAATACGAACTGATATGTGTTGCCCCTAAGTGATACGAGTTGCTACGGGTACGATCTAGACGACACGATCGTACAATTGGGCCCATGGAGAGGCCCAGTCTAGATATTATATTATCTAATATCTTTTAAGCCACCAAATGAATGACAAGTGGCAATCAATATAAAGGTTGCAAGTCAGATCATGAACAGTTGGTTTAAAAGCTATATATATGACAAAGAATGATAGTTGTGGGGACGGATAATTCCATACCTACGAGCTATTAACACACTTCATACACAATATCTTAGAACTACGTCAGACTTGATCCCCATTGCGTGGTACGTAGGCAGCTGTTATACGAGCTCAGTCTTTGGAAGTATCTGAACGAGTATTTGACTTGATCACTTATGATACACGGACACGAGATACGACGCACGACACGACACGGACACGGGACACGAGATACGCACGACATGACACGGACACGCGACACGGTATTTTAAAAATATTAGGACACGACACGGCCTCAAAACTACTAATAAAATATATATATATATATATATATATATATATAAATTAATATACATATATATGTTCATTAATTTACGTTAAATATATAAATTAGTTTTTTCGTTCTAATTTAAATGATTGGTTAGAGAAATAAACGATAAGAATGATTATTGTACGTTATAAATTTGTATTTGATTTGAAAAGTTATATATTTGAAAGAAAAACAAATACTTCAGTTTTCAAAATCACAAAAAATAAGTGAAATAACATCAAGTGTCACAAATAATGCATACATAGTAGACATATCCTCTAACTATATTCATTACGTTGTTCATATTTTATTTTTTTCATTTTATTTAAGTAGAAAAATTTATTTTTATATTGGACACAGTATCGGGAGTGTCGGACACGGTGTCGGGGAGTGTCGTGTCCGATCAGGTGTCCGACACAATACGTTGTGATTTTTTTGAAGTGTCCGTGCATTAGAGCTCATATACAATCAATCCCATATTATATGAGAAATCGATTCAATTGAAATCGACCGTAATATACTTCGGTATATATAAAAAAAATTCAATTAATCTTAAAATTAGGGTTATTCACCGGTTGAGCCAGCTAACGAGTTCCGCAAGCCAATTCAAAAATAACTCGATTCGAGCTCGAGCTTTTCAAGCGGTCAAGCTCAAGCCCAAATATATTTGTTCGGAAGCAGGTATAATTTTCTTTTAAATAATATATATAAAAATAAATATTTATTCATATATTTATTTATTTATATTATACTATAATAATATATATAAATAAGAAATTTATTATGTTAGTTATGATTATATTTAATATAATGAATTAATATAAAATTATAGAAATAGATATTATTCTTATAAGTTACAATATTATTTATATATAAAAAAAATTGAGCTCGAGCGATTTCACGAGTTTGAACAAGCTCGAGTTCGAGCTTATTTTCCTTTACCTCGTCGAGCTCGAACCGGGATTTTTGATCCAATTCAACTCGAGCTCGAATAATAAACACCCCTAATTAAAACACACTAGCCTCAATGGATACTTGGATAATATCCTTTTTCATATTAACTGTGTCATATATGTTGATAATATATATGCTACAGCAGGAAACATGTTGTTTTGCATCCAAAACATATTTCTCTTCTAACCTTAATAGTTATTTCAAAGAAAAAGTGTTAAATACAAGTTATAAATATAAGCATTTTATACATCAATTCATCAAAATCCAAACAAGACAAAAGGACAAAACCGATATCGGGAAAAAAAAACGTCTCTTTTCCCGTCTAGTCGATATGTCGCCTACTCGAAGAAGCCAAATCTCCATAAATCAATTTACCATTTCTCAAATGTCTTATACTATACTAAAAACACTTCCCTTTATGTACCCAAAAAAACCCGTCAAAAATACTCAACAACGCTCCTCAACATTCCCTCATCAGCAAGTTTTTACCAATTTTGACGTCCAAACGCGGCCCCGCAAACCACCATCTCCGTTTTTCATATCAAGAATCCTCGTTTTACCTTTCCCTTCGTTTTCCTCAAAATCCCTTTTTGCCTTCAAAGACGGTTGAGGATTATTGCATGATGACGCCTCGAAGACTTGATTGACCATTTCAAGAACTTCGCTCATTTTGGGTCGGGTTTTCGGGAGACGGGTCAAGCAACGGTTAGCCACAACCGAGAGCTTATGGGCCGATCTAAGGATTTGGTTCCCTTCAAGCCGAGGATCCAATATATGCTGAAATTTTTTGGAATCTGAAAGGTATGGTTTGACCCAGTCTAAGAGCTTTTGCTCACTTCTAGGGCGGTTTCGATCCAACGGGCGCCTACCTGTAATAAGTTCGTAAAGGAAGATCCCGTAACTCCATATATCGCACTTTGATGTGAGACGTCCCGTTTGGACATATTCCGGAGCTGCATATCCCATGGTTCCAACAACCTGGATATATGAGACAATTCACTCAAATTTATTATGCAAAAATAGCTTATAGAGAAAATTCTAGCCCAATTCATAAAGTGAGTAAATTTCACTTGCCATGTGATTAGATAAGCAAGTAAATACACTTTGGATTGGCTGAACTTAGGGGAGGCAATTGGGTTGAATGGGTTGGGCTTGGGTCAAGTCCATTTGGGTTGGGCTAAAAGTGGGTTGGATCCCATTAAGTTCAATGTCAAAAAAATGCGTTATAGTTGGACCAATAAGGACCAAAATGGACCCAACAAGGACTCATTATGAATCAAAGTGGTGTAAAATAAGTTGGACCTAATTTAGACCCAATTGGACCCAATTTAAACCCAGTTGGACTCAAATATTATTAAAAGTCAACCCAGTTGGAACTAAAATGCTAAAATATTAGGACTCAACACATTGAAAACTTAGTTAGGTTTGGGTGGAAATATATGTATGGACCTAAATTGCCACCCCCAGCTAAACCAGGTTCGAGCTAGAATTTCAACAATTTCCCGAGATAATAATGTACAAAATAAGCTCCTACTTGGGATGTTTATATCTCCATTCGTTTCTTTAATAAGTAAGGTTTTTTCATTATAGGCTTTTTTACATTAAATCAAATCCAATTACGAATAGGGTGTCAATCCAGTTCGAATATTGGAATTTCAGTGACTATAAATACTAAGGGTATGTCTTGGTAATAAATTAATCGACATATTATGATAAAGAAATGACTTTAAGAGTGCAAAGGTATTAAACATCATCAGATTAACGAGTTTTATGGTGTCATGAATATTTCGCGACAAAAATATCTAAACTTTTTGACACCAATCTCGCAAAAAACTGTAGATTATATGTTAAACTTTTTAACCACGATTTTTTACTTGCATCTCTGAAGATTGGATGGTATAAATGCAGAAACATACCGCAGTGGATATATGTGTTAACCCTTCTGGAGGGCCCAATCGAGCCAATCCAAAGTCCGATAGCTTAGCATTCCACTGCTCATCTAAAAGAATATTTGATGATTTGAAATCTCTGAAAATGATCTGTAATAACGAGACAATAAACATCAGTCGCTTATACAAAAAAAATTAACACTCTGTTTGGTACAACGATTTTGTACTTGTTGCTTTTGTTTTTCCTTTCCTCGTCAAAATCCTCAAACCAAACAGAGCACAGAGTAATAGATTTATTCAAGGTAATAATAAGCAAAGTTTTGAAACCCAATATGTTCATTGAACTGGAAAACTGACCAGGTCATGGGTCACTAGTTATTACGAAATAAATATTAATAAAATTACTAATGTTTATTATAAAAATCTAAAAATCTAAGAATAAGTTTTTTCTAACACTAAATTATATTTACTATGTAAATTTATGCCAAAATCTTGAAAAAGAAATAAATGGATAATTTCGAAATTCATGAAACAAAACATCAAATGTACATCACAAATGACATAATTACCATATTATTGTATAATAAGATAATTTCGAAGAAAATAACTTAAGGATGTGTTTGGATGGAAGGATTTGAAATCCATGGATTTCAAATTCATCGACGAATCCATTTAAGTTCGTTTGGATGAATTCACATTATGATGGATTTTAAATACCTCATCTTTCATTTTGAGTTATTTTCTCCACAACTACGGTGGATTTCAAATGACTCCATTTTAGGTGTCATTTGAAATCCTTCATCCAAATCCACTCCCCAAATCCAACTCCCTAGATCCAAACACACCCTAAAAGAGCTCTAACAATTTACTAACCAACAAAAACTAAAACGAAAAAGATTACAGATTTTACTAGTAGTATATTTTGATTTGATTTGATCGAAAGAGGATTTTAAGAAAGAGAGAACTTCATGAGCAAAATAGCATAATGATCCTTGGGAGGGTTTATGATTTTTGGGGGCAAATTTAAGTTTTAAGTTTAAATTTTGGTATTCATAAAAACCGACCGGTAGTCAAAATTGAGTAGTTTTGAGCCCCAAACGTTTTTGTGAGTCTGACCGGCTCGTTTTAGGGACCAGTTCCGATTCCGAGCGGTCGAACCGGTCGGGCCGGGTTTCAAAACCATGATAATAAGAGATACATAAATAGGACAAACAAACTACCTGAAAATCCATTTCCTCATGCAGGTATGCTAATCCACGAGCCGCATCTCGGGCAATCCTCATCCTCATGGCCCACGAGAGTGGCGAAACTGACCTATTTGACAAATGGTCTTCAACGCTTCCGTTTGGCATGTACTCGTATATTAGAAGCCGTTGGATTCCTCTTTCATCATCCTCGGCACAATAGCCAATGAGTTTGACGAGATGCGGATGTTCAACGACGCCGAGAACATTAACTTCCGTTACCCATTCTTTGTGACCCTGTGAAAGTAGGATTATACTCGATTATACTTCAAGTTGCAAAAAAACATTAACTTTATCGTCGTTTTCGGGTCACTATAAGGATTTTTGTTTATTTCCTATTGACGTTTACAGAGGAAATAGATGAAAAGATCACAAAACAATTCCCTTGCTCAGTGACGGAGCTAGGGGGATTGGGAGATGCCAACCGTTGTCAATGGGCGGGGAATACCCAGACCCAAATCAAAACCGGACCCACAAGATATAAAAAAAGTATATTTTTACTTGGACCCAACCCGGACCCGATTGCATACCCGATGGGACTAAAAAAAGTTTGACATGACGGGCCAGGTACGTTTCTGGTCAAGTCCATGTCGAGCAAATACTCATGGGTAAACTTCGGGTATTGTTCGGTATAGACCCGTGGGTATTTTCAAAGGTTAAAATTCGAGTATTTTTCGGGTAAAGTACCAGCGGGTAAAAATTAGACACGAACCCGACTCGGACCCAAACTACCTAGTGTCCGGGTCGGGTCCGAGTCTCAAACCATATGGGTCGGGTCCATGTTGGGTCCGGGTCGGGTAAGGTTTCTATTGAATAGATCCTAGTCTCGGCAATGCCCGCCCATTGACAAGCCCACTCAACCTTTGAAATTAATTTTTTTCCCTTTATAAATTTTGAATATTTGAACTTTTGCCCACCCCCCAACCCAAATCCTGGCTTCGTCGCTATGCATACATCTGAGTTTTAGCCGTTTATTTTCTTACACACTGAGAAATGCTGAGGTTAAATGAAATTCAAATAGATTAAACTCGTTTACTACCATCCATCCTTGAACATACACAACAATCACAATTAAAACATCATGTGCATCAAGACAATCTCGCTAAGGCTAAGTTTGGTTCCTGGATTTTGGCGAGGAAAAAGAAAACGGAAGTTACATGTCCATGTTCCTTTTCCTCATCAAAATCTAAGAAACCAAACTGAGCTTATAAAAACATCGAGAACGAAAAATATAACCATATAAAAACGAGAATCAACCTGAAGTCCTCGTTTACCAAGTTGCTTCACAGCCACATCAGTGTTGAAAGACGGGTTTTCAGAATTCTTCAAAACACCTTTATAAACACATCCAAATCCACCTTCCCCGAGTTTAGATGAACGGCTGAAATTTTTCGTCACTTGTTTAAGCTCCGAAAAGGTGAAAACTTTGAGATTACTCGGTTTATCGGAAAAACTTGGGAATTGGTTATGTCCTTTGGACTCTGTGCTTGTATCTGATGTGCCCTGAGAATTTAATTGTGACTGAATGGGGGTCTTTGCTTCATGCTTTTTATCTCCATTGTAGAATTGAAAACACCCCATCACCTTCAAATTGTTAATACAACTAAATGTTCAATTGTTTACTAAGGTTACCTTAAATCTCACGAAGAATGAGATAAGGGTGTGTTTGGATTGAAGGATTTGAAATCTATGGATTTCAGATTCGTCGACAAATTTATGAAGTTCGTTTGCATGTATCCAAGTTATAATGGATTTCAAATTACTCGACATTCACTTTGAGCTATTTTCTCCATAGATTTCAAATGACTCAATTTTATGTGTCATTTCAAATCCCCTCCCCAAATCCAAATCACTCAATCCAAACACACCCTAAAAGAAAATGTAGGGCCTTTTTTGTTTGTGTAATAGTAGCAACTCTTACAAACGCAATCGGTTTATAGTTAATACACCCTACAAATGAAGTTTATGATTCATTAACCTAAAAAAACATAAATGTAATAACCCAAACTGGTTATAAAAGTCCATATTCTACAATTTGATCCCAGAGCAAGATATGTATATGAAGATCAAGCGAGTTTCGAAATAAATTTATATAAGAAGGAACATTATGGTATACTTCACTTACTATTGTCTAGTTTTGTTTTGCACACTTTTGAAAGAAGCTAAATTGACTCACAAGGCCATCCAGCATCAAACTAATATCACAAGGTCTGCAAAAATCAAAATTTAGCCCTCTTTCACTTTTCACCAAAAACCCAGTTCTAAATTGATGAATAAAAATCAAACTCACAAAGGCATGAAAATAGTCAATAATTCTTAACCTAAATAAAAGAACCCACATCAAAAACTGAGTTATACCAACAGAAAATCACATCAAATATGATTGTTGATTTAATAAATGCTCACATGAAAAACTTAACAACCCAAATTGAATTCTTTAATAAATCAACACAAAGATAGAATTTTTTATCAAGATTTTACCTTATTTCCTAATATGAGATCCGTTAATCGGTACTCTTTCTTGATTTTGAGAATTACCCAGAAAAAAAAATCCAATCTTGAAATACTATATGGAGAAATGAAGACTTTAAATACGCTCAGATACTTGAATGACTTACAAAAGAGAAGTCTTGCATACGGTAGCAGAACAGGGCCTCAATATAAAGTCTTACTAATTGAATGAAGAATATGAAATCATTACTAGCCCACAAAAGAATACAAGAATCGTAACTTAATTACACGTAAAATAGCTTAAAACAAACAGTACTGCCAGTTTATTCTTATACAAAGTATTATTGTATAAAGGTTTTGCTTATAAGCTTGTTTAATCCAGACTATAACTTATTTCTTAGATTATTGGTACAACCATATGGATCAAATTAGGTTATTAATAATAATTATTGAGGATAATTTGGTAAATAACAAAGGAATTTGAGAATATATGAGATTAATGTCATTAACTTAATCAATCATGCTAATCTCACAGAAATCTGTGAGATTAGATTTAACAGCCGGTCATGACCTACAAACAAATTCTTTTATACAAATGCCCACTTATTTTCTTAATTAAAAATTTACCCTAAATCATATTAAGTAAAATTATATTATAATTAAAACCCTTAATTTAAGGTATGATTTGTATTGATAAATCTATATATTTTATTACTAAATAAAATATCTATTTATACTTGGTGAATTTAATGGTGAAAATCGAACGAAGTTATTCGATACTCGACTCGGGTTCGATCTTTGAAAGTTCGGCTCGAGCTCGGTTCGATAATTTATCAAACCAAGCTTGAATAATTTTTTCTATTCGATAAATTTTGAATCTCGACTCGAACTCGACTCGATTAGCAAAAATAACAAAAATATGTACACAATATTCAAACTACTTGAGCTTGACTAATGATCGATTCGATTAAAACTATCAACGTAGATTTTTAATGATATATTTTCATAGTTCGATAGATTTTCATAGTTCGATAATCTTAAATTACATAATTATTCATCTATTCTATTTATGATATTAGTTACATAAATTTATCAAATATGATTTTTATGTTCGTTTAATATATAAAAAAAAATAATGATTTTTAGCTTAATTTTAAAGAAATATACATCTAAATTTTGAAATAGAGTAATGATTATTTTGAAGCAAATCTCAAAGATGAAATATATATGAAGCATAAATGGAGCAAATCATTATAGATATATACATATATGGCTAATCTATAAAATATTTAATTATTTGAGATAATAAAAAAATATTAATTAAATACATGGCAACTTGCTAAGCAAGTTGCCGGTTAATCTCAGCCACAATATGTGGCTGAGAAGTGTCTGTAAGGAAAGATTTTTCCTAACTCAATATAGCCCATCATAATATTAACTTAATATACACATTACATGTATACACAAGAGTTTCTCCATGGAGGCAACATGTAGGGTTGATCGGGCAATCAAAATTTGTGTTTTTGATCACGAATTAAATTTTTTTACGGTGCGTTTGGATCGATGGATTTGGATTTGAGGAGTGGATTTGGAGGAAGGATTTCAAATGACACCTAAAATGGTGTTATTTGAAATCCACCGTAGTTGTGGAGAAAAGAGCTCAAAATGAATGACGAGGGATTTGAAATCCATCATCATCCAAACGAACTTAAATGGATTTGTCGATGGATTTGAAATCCATGGATTTCAAATCCATCGATCCAAACGCGCCCTTAAATAATTATATATTTAGTTTTATCTACTGTGAACCTGTCAACTATGAACAATTTAAAATAGTTTAACTTTCTTATGTGATTTGCATAAATATTTTCTTTTTCTATTTTCATTTTTCTCTTCATTTTATTTTGGGTAAATGATATTGCTCACATCTTGTTGACAATATCAAGCAAGTGGGTTGAAATTTTTAGTCCATTTCAATTAGTGCTTCCTTTAGAAAAATATGTTGTGTTGATCATGTATTTTTTTAGTAATCTACCTTTGATATTGGGGCTTTGACTAGAAGATAATAAGTTGACACACCTTTGAAATTTCGTCAACTCCACTAAAAAAATTAACGATCCAAATTCAACTATACAAAGTGTATTATAATATCGTGTATGTACCATTATCGTGGTTCTTACGAACTCAGTAAAAGATAATAGTGTTTGAATCTGTGTCTAGAAAACAATCATATTTTCTAAGAAACATCCTCTCAAGTGAGGGGGGCTCCTTGTGTGCAGTGGGCACTGGTCTAGCCCCTGTGATTGACTGGGTTACCATGATTTATTCCTCCCATAGCTCTGTCGGGCCGGGGCATGCGGGGCCCTTAGGGTTGGGGATTCAACCTTTTGGACAATTTTCTAAGAAACATATACAATAAGTTAGGACGATTCTTTACCCCTTTCTATAATTAGATGCATCAATTTAATTACCAAAAAGGATACATATAAGTATTTTGAAAGTACTTAATTGAATCAAAGAATATAAATAAAATAACAAGACACTCCCTATAAATAAAATAACATTCTGTATGCACAAAAAAATAGAATATAAAGTACACATAGTCATCATCATGTAAGCCACTGTTTTTGTATCTATTAAGAACATTAAAAGTAAATGGAAAATTGTATGTGATATGCAATGTTTTATTTTACATAAACAAATTTAAATAAATTAATAGATTTTTATACGCGCAATTCTTAACAATTGTGAATGAATAATTTATATCTTCACCCCTACTAATATGTAATATTGCATATTCCAGCTCTCCAATAATTAAAATTTCAAATATCTAACTAGCACATAAATAATATAGATTTTGTAGTCACTTATCCCTTTGTGTTATTAAATTAAATAAATACATAAATATTCCTGATAATTATATTATAATAATAATAATAATAATAAATAATTAACTAATTTCGAGCCTCTAAAGTCAGGAACCTGTCATTTTTGTAGTATATAAAAATATATTTGAAGTATATAAGAAAATAAATATATATATATAGCCCAAAAATATCCAAAAATGGCGCCATTAATCTCTCCCCGCCAATTCTTCCTCCTACCACCATGCATGCACCTCTCGACATTTTTCTCATTTCTTTTCTCCAATTCTTTTTTTTTTTTTTTTGACCCAAAATCCTTCTTTTTGGCTCCTCAATCTCCATCAATTCTTCTATTTTCCTCAATAATTATTCGAAATCATACGTTTCCAAATCAATTTGATCATCCATCAATTTTTTTTTTCTTTTCTTTTTTTGCATGGATATATGCCTGAAAAAAATTACTTCATAGGAAGCTTGATCTAGCTGCATGCAGACGTTGAAAAATCAGAAAAAACCCGCAATTATTTTGAATGTTTAATTAATATATCGTTTATCGAATGATTATTATACTTATGTACGAGTTTTGGGACGATCTGCATGATAGAAACGAGTAGGGCAAGGATGGATTCGTCTCGGGTTTCATCCTTGTTGATAATTATAATATTCGTCGTTTTTGTAGGTTCTTTTAGGGCAGTATTATGTGTTGAAGGAGATGATTATGCTAAAACTGGCAACCCTAAGGTGCTTCCACTTGTTACATCTCTTCTTTACAATCAGATTCTGAGTCTTACACAGACTTTCAACAAGGAAATTAGTGCAAGTTTGGGATTTTGCACAAAGGATGTGTGAGTTTTAATATAGCTTTTTTACAGTACAAAATGAAGCTTTTTTATTGCATCATTTTTGTGTTTTTTTAGTGATTTTTGGTGTTGTTTTGCAGAAATGCTGATTTGAATGGAGCTTTCGAGTTTGCGGACAATTTGGATTTTCTTAGTAATTGTGTTAAAGAAACGAAAGGTATATATATATATATATATATATATATATATATATATATATATATATATATATATATATATATATATATATATATATATATCGAATCATGGCTAGATAGTTTTCGTGTTTGAAGCGTGGTTTTGAAACTCGGCTCGGACCAACCGGTTTAACTGGTCCTTAAAACGAGCTGGTCAGATCCAGAAAACCGTTTTGGGTTCAGAATTGGTCAATTTTGTGCAAATTTGTTCGACCCATCAATCGAACTCTCCGCTTTTATAAATACCAAAATTCAAACTTGAAATTTATTCTCCCCCCCCCCAAAATTTCATTCTATTATTTTGCTCTCTCAAAAACCTTTCGAACAAATCAAATCAAAGCATACTACAGTAAATCCCTAATCTTTTTCATTTTGGTTTTTGTTGGCTTGTAAATTGTTAGAACTCTTTTAAGTTTTTTTTTTTCAAATTGTTGGTTTTATTTATACAATGATGTAGTAGTTATATCATTCATATGATATATATTTGATGTTTTGTTCCGTTAATTTGGAAACTATGTCACTTGCATATAATTTTGCTTGTTTACTGAAAAACTCTCCATTTTTTCGTCAGTTTGGCATAGATATATGTACTAAAAATGATTTTAAATATACGAAAACACCTAATTTTTTCTATATTCTTAAATTATATAGTAAAATATTAGTATTTTTATTAATATTTATCGCGTAATTTGTGACATTTTGGTGGACAATTCGACAGACGTAACGAAGAGGATATGTACAGCAGCAGAAATGAAGTTCTATTTTTCGAGTTTTATGGATGCAAAGTCAGCTGCTGATACACTTATTTTAAAACCGAATCGAAACTGTAATTTAACCTCGTGGGCTTCATGTTGTGAGCCCGGTTGGGCTTGTAGTGTTCCCCCAAGTACACCTGTTGACCTGAAAAACATCAATCAGATCCCTGACCGGACTCACGATGGTCAACCTTGTTGCGAAGGTTTTTTCTGCCCGAAAGGCCTCACTTGCATGATCCGTAAGTATATACTTAAACCGGATCGACTAAGCTCCAATCTTTTCAATTATTTATACGTAAAATACACAATGTTTAGTGTTGGAGCCTCTTTAATTTTGATTGTGAAGTTTGTAGTAGTAAAGCTTAATTGTGTTTTTATAGGATTCGACATTTTTAACGACTTTGAGTTCTTCGTTTTGTAATAGATCGAGTTATGTGCATGATAGGAAGCTCGTGATATTTGGCTGACGATTATGCATTTTAAATAATGGGTTCCCATTTATGAATATGGGTATTCATGTATATAAGAGCAACATTAATATGTTACGATCATGAGCCGTACAATAGGACCAGAGCGAATGGCCCAATAACACAAGCCCATGATCCAATAGAGCTTGCTATAAATATCATCTTAATCAGCTAAATGACGTTTATCTAGTTTACACTTTAAAAACTAGAAATACTTACCACTTTCCGACTCTTGATCCTATCAAAGTAGTTTGATACGTAGACAGCTCGAAGTCACTGAATGCAGCCCCAATCCTTTAAAGCACTAACTAGTCTATCGTAAGTCGTATCATGAATCGTATCAGATCTCATCCCCATGTGTTATTCACGTGATGCGTATTTGATCTTATCTGGTTGTTTCATGATCACATAAAAAACCTTGAATCTTCCATACA
Source organism: Verbascum thapsus (assembly GCA_963669365.1). Taxonomy (NCBI): domain Eukaryota; kingdom Viridiplantae; phylum Streptophyta; class Magnoliopsida; order Lamiales; family Scrophulariaceae; genus Verbascum; species Verbascum thapsus. The sequence continues at coordinate 21,641,574 of OY770104.1, forward strand.
AATTTAGAGATATGTTACTCATTATTGAAACTCTTGTAACTAACTTCATGTTTATATTTTTTTCCCTCCTTTTTGAAGCTTGTCCTTTAGGTTCATATTGCCCGCGCTCAAAACTCAATGTTAAGGGCATATGTGAGCCGTAAGTTCGTTTTTTTCATCTGGGATTTGTATGTACATATTATATATATGATATTTTGATATATGGTTCGATAAAAAAAATTACAGATATACGTATCGACTACCACCCGGTAAGGCAAATCATACGTGCGGTGGAGCGGATACATGGGCGACTGTGCTTAGTAATGAGCCGATATTTTGTAAAGCAGGATCTTACTGTCCAACAACAACCCAAAAGATTGAATGCGAAAAAGGGTATATAAGGATTTTTTGGCACTAGAAATGTTGTTTTTTTAGTACTTTAACATGAACTTTTGTGTATCTATTGTACTGATTTTTAATGTTTCTACAAATCTAGATATTACTGCAGAGAGGGATCTACAATCCAAATAGGTAAGTGTAAAGTATTAAGTTGATTTGTTGATTAAGTTTATGCATGTTTTATGCGGCAAATGTATTTTTAGTACTAAAATTGAATTATTCGACGAAATTTGTACTTAAATTGCCAGATATACCCCATATTAGTGTGTTCGAGTTGTCATTTCTCATATTAGTGTACCAAAGAGGTATATATGCATGCCACATTAGTATACCAAAAATGCATTTTCCACATGGAGAAAATGTATTTTTAGTACATTACTAAAGTACAATTGAATTTTTCGACGAAATTTGTACTTAAATTGTCAGATATACCCCATATTAGTATGTTCAAGTTGTCATTCCTCATATTAGTGTACCAAAGAGATATGCATGCCACATTAGTGTACCAAAAATGTATTTTTCCCCATGTTTTGGTGAAGGAAAACTTGAGCTATTAAAGCAATTGCAGATAGATTGTTTCGTCTTTTATTTTGACATTGTTTTCGATATTTGCAGCTTGCTTCAAGTTAAGTACCTGTAATCCAAGCTCGGAAACGCAGAACTTGCACGCATATGGTTTCTTGCTCATTGTAAGTCGAAGTTTATTTATTGTTTGTAGTTGATCATGATATATATAATATTTGATAGAATGTAAAGTATGCTGATTTAATTTGAGGAGTGATCCCACTTTCCTTAAAGTGATAATTGCCCCCACTATAAACTTGCTACTGGGTAAATGGCAATTCACTTCTAGGATACAACAAACCACCCAAAGTTTGCGAATATCAATTTTGAAGACTTCCCTCGCGAACTAAGATGAGAACTGAAATATGTTATGTAGAATGGATAAATTCGAATGAATAATTTTCTTGGCTCTCAATGTATTTATAGACATTTCGCAACAATTCGAATCATTGCATAGTTTCATCAATAGTTTTCTCCAAACAATGCAAAGTTTAAATCTGAAACAAGTTTTCACTGCGAAAATTCACAACTTTTCAGAATTAATTCTTTAAATTAATTAAATAATTAATTTAAAAAATAATAAATAAATAATTATTTTATTTTCCACGTGCGCAAGTGCCAAGTGCCATATCTTTGATATTGAAATATATATATATATATATATATATATAATATTTGAATATTTTGGCTTCCCTCCAATTTTTCCTCCAAGCTTCTATTTGAACTTTATGATAGATTTCTCCTTATAAAGTGTATCAATCTTGTTTATTCTTCCTATGTGGGATAGGAGAATTCTATATTACAAGCTATTTCCAACAGATCATATCTTAACTTTCGTCGACAACTAATTCTTCACTTTGTCGTTTTTTTGGTTGCCGAAATCATATGCTACAAAATTGCACACTTTTGAAAAATATTGCCATGTATAGTTACAAGAAAATGAAATATGGTTTCCACTTGTATATTGATAAACCTCGATTATACGTCTTTTCTAGCCTAAGATTAGTTGTAATTATACCATTTTTATATCATGATTTATACCACTTGTATATGCAGGGCATGTTGAGCTTGGTATTGATAGTGTTTTACAATTGCTCCGATCAAGTCCTCTCGACTCGTTACGAACGAATGGCGAAATCGCGAGAGCGCGCCGCACGAAGCGCCCGAGAGACCGCCGCAGCACGACAGAGATGGAAAATCGCGAAAGACGTTGCGAAAAAGCAAGCCTCGGGCTTGACAAAACAGCTCTCTCGAACATTTTCTCGAAAATCAAACGACGCCCCGTCATTGCCACCTAGGATCCCGGGAAGCTCCAATCAACCTCCGCCACCTGGCGCCGATAAATCGAAAAACGGAAACCTCACTAAAATGCTGCAAAAACTCGAAGACGATCCCGATGATCACAAGGGCTTTGATGTTCAAATTGGCGATAAGAATATCAAAAAGCAAACAATGAAGGCTAAAAATTTGCACACTAAAAGTCAAATCTTTAAATATGCTTATGGCCAGCTTGAGAAAGAGAAAGCTATGGAGCAAAAACAGAGTAATATGACGTTTTCGGGTATAATTTCGATGGCCACTGATACAGATGTGAAAACTAGGCCTACTCTTGAGGTTGCTTTTAAGGATTTGACTATAACTTTGAAGAAAAAACACAAACATTTGATGAGGAGTGTGACTGGTAAGCTTTTGCCGGGTCGAATATCGGCTGTTATGGGCCCGTCGGGGGCGGGAAAAACGACGTTTCTATCTGCTGTGGCGGGGAAGATAACTCAGTGTAATATATCTGGTTCGATTCTGATAAACGGACGGCCCGATTCGATTCATTGTTATAAAAAAATCGTTGGTTTCGTCCCACAAGACGATATTGTTCATGGGAATCTAACGGTGGAAGAGAATCTCCGTTTCAGTGCTCGGTGCAGGTATATTCATGGTTCTAATTTTCTTTCTTTTTTCCTTCGAAAAGTTTCCGTTTTCCAACTAAGTGAAAAGAAATTATGAAATGGTTTCGAAATTACAATGGTTCCAAGGAAACACGTATTGTTTCCATTGTTTCCATCGAAACTTTCAGTGTTTCCATAGTTCCACGAAACAGTAAAAGTTTCTTAATTATTTTCCAGATATAGTCTAATAGACTAATTATTTTCCACATTGTTTTCGTCTTTTTTCTAATTTTTGCAAGTTCTCCTACTTTTCAAAACGTTTCTGAAACGTTTCTAATATTTAACAACCCGAAACTTAGGTTTGAATCGAAACTTTGAACCTACCATATATTATCCTTTAAGTTTGTTTATTTCAGTGCAAATTTTAAGTTTTGATAACTAGTTTATTGCTTTCTTATGTGCTGATTGTTGCTACTTTTTCATCTCGGGCTTCAACTTTATGAAGGCTTTCTTTAGACATTCAAAAGGCCGATAAGGTTCTAGTTGTCGAGAGGGTCATCGAGGCCCTTGGACTACAAGGAGTTCGAGATTCTCTTGTCGGGACAGTAGAAAAAAGAGGAATCTCCGGTGGCCAACGAAAGAGAGTAAATGTTGGTCTCGAAATGGTCATGGAGCCTTCACTACTAATTCTCGACGAGCCCACGTCTGGTTTAGATAGTTCATCGTCCAACTTACTCCTTCGAGCCCTTCGACGTGAAGCTCTTGAAGGCGTAAATATTTGCATGGTTCTTCATCAACCTAGGTAAGTAAAAAAACAATACAATTTATTTCCATGGTGAAATCTAAATCGTCTTGTCGAAAATGTATAAATGATTATTATTGTTCGTGTTTTAGCTACACGTTGTACAAGATGTTCGATGACTTAATACTTTTAGCCAAAGGTGGACTTATAGTATACCTTGGACCCATTAAGAAGATAGAGGAATACTTTTCAAGCTTTGGAATCAATGTACCGGATCGTATGAACCCACCGGACCATTATATCGACATACTCGAGGGGATAACGAAATTAACGACGCCGGGATTGACCGTTGAACAGCTACCCGTTCGATGGATGCTTCATAACGGATATCCCGTTCCTCCGGATATGCTGCATTTTTGCGATGAAATTGCATCGGGATCCAAAGGGGGTAGTCCTAGTACTAGTTCTCAACCACCTCAAGAGCCTATTTTCGCTGGGAGTTCGATTCGGGATACTCTAGAGCATTCGGAGCACAAATTTTTCGCGCCCCAGGACTTATCTAACCGAGTGACACCTGGCGTGCTTCGACAGTATAGATACTTTCTTGGACGGTATACACTTTTAGGAAAACCTTTTACCTGTACTGGTTGTTTTCATGCGAAACAGTGAGGATCATGCCACATCAGCAACGGGACCGACAAAAATGCTAAAGTGGCATGACTTGAGCCGTTTGATCATGCCACGTCAGCAATGGGGACCCAAAAAAGTGGCATGACTCTCACCGTTTGATCATGACACATCAGCATTGGGACCCACGAAAATGCTAAAGTGGCTTGACTTGAGTCGTTTGATCATGCCACATCAGCAACGGGGACCCAAAAAATGCTAAAATGCCATGATTTGAGCCGTTTGATCATGCCACGTGGACCCACAAAAATGCTAAAGTGACATGACTTGAGTCGTTTGATCATGCCATGTCAGCAACGGGGACCCACAAAAATGCTAAAGTGGCATGAGTCTCACTGTTTGATCATTCCATGTCAGCAATCGGACCCACAAAAATGCTGACGTGGCATGACTCTCACCGTTTGATGTGGAATATCGTGCAACTACCTCTGACGTCAATTTTGATTTTGTTTGTATGAGTTTTACCTTGTTGATATGGTTTGAATGCCTTCAGATCTGGCAAACAACGATTACGAGAAGCTCAGCTACAAGCAGCCGATTATCTCATTCTCTTGCTCGCCGGAGCATGCTTGGGAACGCTTTCCAAAACGAAGGGCGACACGTTTGGGTATTATGGCTATATGTATACAGTGATTGCAGTTTGTAAGTAGCTTATTTTGCACCAAAACATTCAAACTCAGCTAGTTTTTATACTTCTTCGACGTTTAATTTTTCGTATTTTTTTTCGTATTTTTGCAGCACTTTTGTGTAAGATATCTGCATTAAGATCATTCTCACTGGACAAATTACATTACTGGAGAGAGAGTGACAGTGGAATGAGCAGCCTTGCTTATTTCCTTGCCAAAGATACAGTTGATCATTTCAATACACTTATAAAGCCTGTTGTTTTCCTTTCATTGTTCTATTCATTCAGCAACCCGAGATCAACGTTCTTGGACATTTACGTCGTTTTGCTATGCCTTATCTATTGCGTTACCGGGATAGCCTATATATTCGCTATTCTCCTCCAGCCTAGTCAAGCCCAACTGGTAAGCCCTCTATTTCAAATTCGTTATAAAGCGATTTGTAACATCTTTTGTTACATTTCGTCGTCTACATTGTGTGATTGAAGTGCCATTAGCTCATGATTTCATACTTATTCGCTCGTTTAGGTTGAATTTTAGAATAACAACACGCACGTTACTTTACTTATTAGATACTTATTGAACAAGTGATGCATTTATCTAGAAATATTTGATGTAGTATTAGTAGAAGAGTATTCTAGAATTAGAATTATCATGACTGAAGATTCATATGTAGAATCTAAGATAATTTGGTAGATATTGTACTTCTACTTATAAATAGGACTCCCTTGTAAACCATTTGATCAACAAGCCAATCTAATACAATCTACGAGATAAGTACTCCACTTCAAATCGCACTCTATATTCTACACAGACATCACTACATCACTACAATATACTGACAATCTTCATCTACTAACCATACCAAAACACTCACCACATACTGAAACACATATATTCACTTCTACTTTCTACCAATAATTACCACACCGATCAGAAGTTTTTGCATATTACCAAGACATTCCATGTCTTGGCAACTCGAAAAACAATGGGAATTTCTCAAACTTGGGGGCCCTTTTTTGTAAACCGGGGTCTCGTGTAGGGGGTGGCATATAGTTTTTCGCTTGATTTTTCCGATAATAATCTTTTTTCCGTCTCTTGAACACAGTGGTGTGTGCTTCTTCCAGTTGTTCTAACGCTTATATCGAACCAAGGGAAAGACGATAAAATCGGAAAATATCTAAATAGTTACTGTTATTCAACATGGGCTTTGGAAGCATTTCTAATTGCAAATGCTCAAAGGTGAGTACAAATTAAAACCTTACTTTTTATGCTATATTTATGCAATAAATAGGGTTTAATTGTGTGTATTTGGTGCTCAGATATTCAGGAGTATGGCTTATAACTAGATGTGCTGCACTAAATGACCTTGGCTATAATGTTCACAATTGGAATATTTGCTTAATTAAACTCATAGTGGTTGGTGTATTGAGTAGATTATTAGCTTTCTTATGTTTGGGTATTGCAAAGAAATGAGTTTTTTTGTAGCTTCATTTTCTCTTGTTTTTGTACAAAAAAGGAAGAAGAATGAAGAAAGATATACTTGCTAGCTAGTTTGTAAAACCCTAGTTGTTGTATACTTGTATTGTATTTGTAAGAAATTGTTAGTGAAGTGGATAGGAGGAGAGGCCGACTATGGGCGGGAATTATTTGTATTTAAACTCATTCGATTTTAGTTTTATACGACTTCGACTTCGAATTGCAAGGATGAGTCTCTGACCTGACCCGAATCGAACCCAATGGTATTAGATGGTTCGGGTCCAGGTCCAATAATGTATTGTAACAAATTGTTAGTGAAGTGGATCGGAGGGAGGGCTCGACTATGGGCGGGAATTTTTTGTATTTAAACTAGTTCGATTTTAGTTTTACTCGACTTCGTACCGCAAGGATGAGTCTCGGACCTGATCCGACTCGAACCCAATAGTATTAGATGGTTCGGGTCTGGGTCCGGGTCCAATATTGACTCGTTGGTATTTTATCCGAACAATATTCAATTTTTAATATTTGAAAATACATGCAGTTTTTATTCGAATAATACCCAAATTAGCAGTAGGTCTTTTACGCTGACACGGTCCGTCCCAATTATTTTTAGAATCATTGGGTACGCGACCAGTAGGTCAAATCTAATCTAGGTCTAGGTCTAGGTCAAGGTCAAGTCAAATCTAGATAGAACACTCTTGCGAATTTGAGTTTGGGTTCGAGTATTCTCTATAATTGACAATTCTAATATATGTTAGGATTGTAAAAAATTGAGTAAGATGTTTGAAATTTGAAATTCCATATTAATATTTTATAAAAAATTCATATTATAGTAGTCTAAAAAGGCATGGAGATGAATTTTATCTCTTTTACATCCAATATACTATGTAAAATTGAAAACAAAAATACAAAAATTGGAGTGACATGGGTAATCCGGCACTTTTAATTTAGTATGGATCTCTATATATAACACAATCGTCTGTAGAAATCCTTTTGATATTATTTATAAATACAGAAAATAATTCTTCAAATTCGATTTAAATAAATATTAAATATTTAGTCGTGTTATTATCATCATAGAAAAATAACAACAATATTCGTTATTACTGAATTAAATATCTTTAAAAAAATATTTTATTTCATATTTTGGAAGAATTGCAAATTAGGCATTAATTAATACTAAGAAACCTAATGAAACAAAGAAATAGCACACGGTGTTGTGCTCAGAGTCATGAAATCAGCATTTCGAACCGCCATTTGTACTGCAACCACATTTTCATTCCGTTCGTCAAACCCTAACCCTCACCGTCGCGCTCTACTCTCACCGTTCGCCGTCGCTTTTCCGCCCAAACCTTCTCCTTTCACTTCAATGGCAGGCGGAGAGAGTGGAAAGCACGCGCCGCCTTCACCGACCGTCGAGCTGCTGGAGAAACAGTTCGACGAGTTTCGGCACCAGCTTGAGGACTCCGGCAACTTGCGCGAACGAATTCGGAGCGTTTCTATGGAAATTGAGTCGGCTACCAGGCTCATGCACTCGAGCCTTTTGCTAATTCATCAGTCTCGCCCTATACCTGGTGCGGATATGTAACTTTCTATTTGTTTTTGCTGTTTGAAGTTTTTATCGTCTTTATTCATTAATTTATTAGGTTTATTTTTGTAACAAGGATGTGAGATTTGGAAGATAGTGACAGAATTATCATATTCACTCACCGAAGGAATTAGGTTGTAGAAATCCAAATCAAGTAGAATGTGTAGCAGTTAAGCTCATTTAATAAGTATTATTGGGAGAAAATACGGTGATAATTGGAGAAGGCTTGTTTAACTGACCCCAAATGTTGTTGAGATTATGCACTAAGATAGAGAGAAGTTGTGAGAGGATTCAAAGGTTTCTTTTCTTTTTGTTTTTATCATTAAAATTAGTAATCATTGATTTTTATATTACTATTTCTAATAATGATTTTCAATTAGAGGTATTGGAAAAGGCGAAAGGGAAGATTGACCTACTGAAGGAACTATTTAGTAAGCTTGCAGAAATTATGCGTGAATGCCCCGGGCAGTATTACAGGTTAGTAGGAGGATGGATCGTTTTTAAAGACTCAATCTTTTTCGGATTTAATATTTTTCTTTGTTGACTTGTAGGTATCACGGTGATTGGAGGAGTGAGACTCAGACAGTGGTATCACTCCTTGCTTTCATGCATTGGTTAGAAACGGGAAATCTTCTTCTGCACTCTGAAGCAGAGGAAAAACTTGGATGTATGTTCAACTTACAGTTCCATTTCTGACTTCTTCCTGTACTTTGTCTGTGTGTATGTTGATGGATGCATGAGTGTATTTGTTATAAAAGCATTAATTTATTGTCACAAATCTAGTTCAGTTATGTAAGTTAGAGTAAGCAGTCTTTGTTGCTATGGGGTCAATCAGGCTAGTGCATATAAATGCTGAAATGAGCTTGAGCTGACGTTTTGAAAGATGAAAAGAAGAATCTCTATATGACAAGCGTCTTCTGAGTGCACTTACAGAAATGTGATTGCTTGATTTCTGATATTTACTTTTAGTATTCTTTAGTATAGATTTCGATTCTTCTTTTCTCAGTCAAGTTTCTTCCTATGTTGAATCTATTGTTTCTTGCTATAATTTATAGGTAACATTTCCAGTTACCTATTGTTTCACAACCAAAGTGTGCAATGCAATGGATGACGTAAATAGAGTTTTGAATAAGCTGTAATGCTGTCTTAAATCTTTATCCTTTCCTTTTGACTGTGTGTTGACTATTTACTTAGATATCCTTTAGTGTCATCATATGTAATTTTAGGGTGGGCAAAACAAGTGACGAGTTTTGAAGCTAATGTTTCTTGATTGTTTACAGTGAAGCCTTCAGAGTTTGGTCTTGATATTGAAGATTATCTCATTGGTAAGTGACGATTTTTTGGTTTAACATTTTGTTTAAATAGTTTATTTGCATGCTGTAGTCTGCAGGTGTGAACTTCTGGAAAATAGTATGCAATCTTTTACTATCAAACATGCAGAGCCTGTCATATTCTTATGTTTAGGAGTCTTTAGGAGTTAGGACTAAGTTACCATTTTAATAATAGATTTGATGTAAGTATCACTTAGTGCACCACCTAATGGTTAACTTTTGATCCTAAATTGTATTAATTGGTTAATAAAGGCTCCAGTATTTTCCAGGTAATCTGTGATCTTGCTCTAGGGGCCCAGATGTTATTGATGGATGAACCGGTCCTTCACACTATCGTAGATGTAGTAATTAATTTAATCCTGCTCCTATTTGTGATCATTTTGGCTTTTCTGATGCAATAATGAAGTCTGTTTGTTATAGTTTTTTTCTTTGATCAGGTGATTTTCTTATCATGCTCTGATGTTAAGTTTTTGTTCCTATGCAGGAATTTGTTTTATGTCCAATGACTTGGTAAGCATACTCATCGAGCACTGGAGTGAAATTGCCACTATTAGTGTACAATTGAATTTGTAGCTCTTTAGAAGATACAAAGTTTAACCGCCACAAATATATGAAATAATGCTGGTGATAAGAAATGGAACAAGGAATCATACATTCTCTACTCTAGCATGTAGTTCTTGGCTGAACTTCTATGCACCAGGGGAAACTTGAGATGTTAAAAATTTCAGATTAAAATCAGAGAATTGGAGTGTGAAAGTTTTCAAATTCCATGAACGCATTGCAAAATGGGAATGTGCATGACTTCATACCAAAGAGCTAATTGTTTCGTTTACCAAACCTTTTCTACAAACAAGTGTTAGTTTAAATGGCAATGAAACCACAGATGAGATATCTGCTGATTATTTAATATATTTGCTCCATATTGACAAGAAATTGAGAATGAGTTGTGTACTTTGCAGCCTAGGTATGTTGTGAACCAGGTGACTGCTGGGGATTACGACTGTCCAAGAAAAGTATTGAAGTTTTTGACAGATCTTCATGCAGCATTTCGGATGCTGAATCTCCGTAATGACTTTTTGCGCAAAAAGTTCGATGGTAAGCCAATTATTCCTATGTTACGATGAATAAGGATCTATTTTGTTTTTTTCTTTTTCGAAAAAAGACGAATAGGGATCTCGATATTGTGTATTGATACTTTAACATGATATATCTATCAGCTAGTTCTTTTTGTATGATTTTTGATTGGAGCAGGAATGAAGTATGACCTTAGAAGAGTAGAAGAAGTTTACTATGATGTGAAAATTAGAGGCTTGGCAGCAAAAAGTGACTCAGCAGGAGTGCAAGGAGATGGGAAAGAATAATCAAAACATGGGCTAACTTTTGTTCTTGTGGCCTCATTTTCCTTTCCGATGCCCACTCATCTGTTTATCACGTGCATATCCCCTCTCTAATCGTAGTTTTTGATTGGCTAAACTGAATTCACTAGCTAGTTTCTGTAGAATGGATATGGATAATGAGCTTTTATCTTCTCTCTTTGTGTAGCTAATGTATTTTGCTTTAGAATACTTGCAGTTTTGATTCTCTTATCACAAGTATGTGTAGCTAAATTAGGTGGAAAAAAGAGAGAAGAGCCAGGTCCTTTATGTCATCCTTGAGATTAATTATGAGGATTTGGGTTGTGATGGCTATCATGTTGTTGAACTAGAAAAGTTATGAATGGTATTTTCTTGGTCATTATATTATTCGTCGAGTTTGGGTTGTTATATTATCGGTCGAGTCTGTTGGGACTGGTTTATACCGGTCGAGTCTATTGGGACTGGTTTATTATACACTATTGAATTAGGGTTGATGTGGTGGCTTTGACAACTACACCTAGGGGTAGCAAAATGGGTTCGGAACCATGGTTCCAACCCAATTAAATTAGTTCGGGTTGAGTTGGTTCCTAAAATTTTTTATTTGGTTCCTAATTGGTTACAACTTGGTTCCAAGTTGGGTCCAACTAATTTCATGTTCGGCCCAAATTGCTTATCAATAATCTAGAACAAAATGTAAGGTATTGAGTTGGGTTGGGCTTGGTTCCCTTTTGAGTTTAATTTGGTTCCCTTTCGGTTTGAGTTTGATTTCACCTTAAAACCATTTAAGAAACCAACCTATTTAAGAATCAACCCGTAGGAACCAAACCAAAATCAATTCGACCCCACTTATTTGCCACCTATAATGGTGTTAAATGGATCATATAATTATTAATTAATAATCAATTTATTTTACTAATATTTTTTATTTTTTTCTTTCATATTGTATAATTGTTTAACATATTGTAAATCAAATTATTATTGGTTTGGCACAATTTAAAATATTTTTAAAATATAGACAAAAATATCGCATATCATAATAAATTTAAACGAATCTGTGAATTTTTGTATAATACAGTTCTAAATATACTTCTAAACTTTCAACAATAAAAGTACAAATAAACATACCCCTAAGAATTGAGAAGTCAACTCAGAGTTGACTAAGATTAAGACCGAACACTACATGAATCTTTTTTAATCTTAAAGTAAGGAAAAGAAGACACAAACTAGGTGTGTCAATGTCACAATCACATACAATAACTGCGCGGACTTCAAACCACATTATTCATTACAACTTTGTAAAACCCATTTAGATTCCGTCCAATAAATCGCGTCACTGTACCTAGTTACTTTCCCTTTCTATTTAGTAATATTTTTCTCTTTCTATCCCCTTATCAGACAGCTCGAGAAACTCCATAGTTGAGGTTGGCTTTAATTTTTTCTTTTGTGGATTATTTTTGTGTTAAATTTCGACGTTTTTTGTAATTGCATGTGTGTTTGGAACATTGCTGTAATGTTTGATTTTTGTATTGTGAGTTCTCTGTCTTGTTTTCAATTTGTCGAATTTGTTGATTTTTGGTTAATGGATGAGGAATCAGTATATGATATGTGATATTCATACTATAGTGCGAAGAGTTTCGAATTTATTGAGATGAAAATGGAGAAAATTGAAGTCAAATTAAGTATTATGTACCATTAAACTAGAGAAATTTGTTAAAGGAAATGGCTTTAAGAGAAATAGTTAGTGAAATTTGGGGATTATTGTGGTGAAATTATTGCATTCTTATTGAACTGGAAATGTAATATTGTGCTCAATCATTGGAAGTTATTTTCCTTTCTTCTTCTCAAAGAAATTGTTTTTTTGTAATATTTACCATCTTAATTGTAGCATTTGGGGGGCCGGGCCGGGCCGGGCCGGGGGTGGAGAGAAGATAAAAGTACTTAATTAGTGTAGGATTGTTATTGTGTTATGGAACTTGTTTGTAAAACTACTAATGTTCATCATCCATCTTTTGCTTTGTAAAACAAAATCGCACTCAACTGTCATGATATTTTAGAGTATTGAATGATTTTTGTGGGCAATTTTTTCCTTTTCCTTTTTTGGGTAAAGCGAATATTATCTTTGCGCCATTGAGCCCTTATCGACTTCGTTTATATGAGCCGAAACGGACCTGTCAAAATGAAACTTGGGAATAGCAATTGATGCATCTGAATAGACATATATTGGAGGGACAATAACATTGTCTTAATATTGTCCATGATTTGAAAATTGTCCTTAAAAAGGATTATCATGTTCTTGTCTGAATGCTGATTAAAGAGATAAACTTTCCCATTATCAAAATTATTTATATCAGGTCATGGAGAATGTACCTGGATTGGAAGACGGGACAATTGATGTCGAGCGCCTGCTTGTAGAACCCCAAGATGGGCACGCCTCAATGGACAGTGTCATATGTTTTAATGAGAAGATCACAGATAACCCCATCAACATAGAAGATGTTTCCCGCAATTTTGGTATAACTTGAAACATGGCAATTAAAAACTAGTACATAATTGAATAATTATATTTATCTGATAAATGGTGATTGATAGTGATGATTTGCACTTGTGAAACATATTGTATACATGGGGAAAAGGGTTGCTAAAAAGAACAATTGTGGAAACCGAAACTGGAATAATCTTAACTAATGATTTAGAACTTCATAGTGTTATATCTAGCTTATGTCAAATTTTGGTACAATATGTGTATTTACATGCATTTTAGTAATATGTGTTAGTATCATTCCCAGTGTCCTCTTTAACGAAGAAATTATCCTTTCCATAGCTGTTTTTCCCAAATTATCCTGCTAAAACTAGTCACTTTGAGCTCTTTTGTAAATGTGATTGAAATATGTGAACCTATTATTTTCACATAGAATATTATCATTGGATCTGCTTTGGCTCTTACATACCCTGTCTGTTTGGGTGTTTGCTAGGATATCACATGCCAAATGATTTCTGTAGCATGGGAGGAGAGTACCTTCTAGGTAGGCTTAAATTCACAGAATTCAATCAAATTTACAAAAAAAAAATCTCTAAAGCTGCATCGAGTTTCATTTTTCGGGCACATTGGATGCAGGTTTTGATTTTTCTGAAAGTATTACAACCTTGGATTACGGTTCAACCGAAGGCTTGCATACTTCAGTTTCAGACAGCCCAATAACAGCGTCTATGAAATCAGATCCGTTTAGGATAATGGAAGTGGCGCAACGCGAGAATAACCAACTTCTTGTCAGCACCGGCTCTGGATTGGGAGGCATTCAGCTCGAGCCCGAAACATTGACCGAGGAGAAACCTTCAAAGTCAACTTCACGAAATATCGACAATTTCAATGATATCTCGAGCTGTTCTTTTCAAGATATCTTATCTGACGAGAATGTTGCAAGTCCTTCCCCATCTGTCGACAGTCGAAAGGCCCGGAAAGTTGATGAATTTGGGCTTTCGGGCCAAGATAACGAGACCAAAGGGCATAATGCATTGGAAAACATGGCGGGCCAAGTGGGCCTTATTGACTCGCTTCCTAAGCAAAAGAGATCGCGAAAGCCCACAAAGAGGTACATTGACGAATTATCGGATCCTATTTCGAGTTATTCGAAAAAGAGAAGAGAGGTTTCTTCTTCCTCTGTCAAGGATAAGCCTTTGAGAGTTAAAGATCATAAGAAATGTCATACGGGATATAGAGCGATGAAAGTACCCGATGAAGAGTCTTCTCTCAAAGCTATTCAAGTACCCTTTGCTTCTTTGGTGCATAAAGATTGCCCTAAGAGCCATGAATACGATGTGGTAAGTTTTGAAGTAAGATTCCTTATGTTGCGTTTATTCGGGGAATCTGGACCTTTAGATGTCGATGAGATCAATGGTTAATATTAGTTGAACAACTATTCAAGTGCTCTCTTTTTCCATTTCTTTTACTTTCGCCCCTCGCTTAAACAAGATTGAACTTTCTTTTAATCTATTCAACTCCAAATTAATGAAATTGGCGTTTTATGCAACAGGGCCATAGTTCAGATAGAGGAAATTCGACGAGTAAGTCAAAAGACAACCGTTTCACTATAGAAAATCAAAAGAATCGAGATGATTGGATCATATCCGTGAGTCGAAAGAAAAGGGAACCTCGTGTTAAAGCTTCGGGGCAGAAGAAAAGAGACGATTGGATCATTTCGGTAAGTCCAAAGAAAATGAAACCTCTTGTTAAAGCTTCGAGTCAAACGAAAATGGTGGATAAAATCGACGAGTGTATATATGAAGAGAGCAATGAAGAAGTTAGTGGAAAAAGAAAGCATCATAGGCTATGGACTATTGCAGAGGTTAGGAAATTAATCGATGGCGTTTCACAACATGGTGTTGGAAGATGGAGTCGAATAAAGAAGCTCTTTTTTTCTACGTCTCCACATCGAACCTCTGTGGATCTCAAGGTCAACTCATTTGTTATATATATATATTGTGTAATGTGTTTCGGGTTTTTCTTGATTGTTTATATCGGTTGTTGTTTGTGAAATTTATGCAGGACAAATGGCGGAATCTTTTGAAAGCAAGCGGTATTAAGGAACAAGGCGATCATCAGGTATTTTTTGTCATATTTCTCATAAAATTGTGTTTAACATTATGTTTTAATGTCCAAGTAATTTCCTGATGTGATTTTTCTTTTTTACCGAGAAAAATTGTTGTCACAATGAAATTAAGGGCAAATTACATAGACACTCAAACTCTAATATTCTAATAATGAAAAACTACATACTTTCCGTCATGACAATTTTATCCCGTCAGCATATTACAATTTCACCCTGTATTTTTAAGATTGTTAGGATCTGAGCTGAGGAGGGTAGGAAGCATGAGTATTTTAAGATTGTTACAATTTTCTTATGCAAATTTTGCTACTAATAGACTTAATGACCACTGTACCGAAGGAACATGAGTATTTTCACTGTTGAAATGGTATAATATCGATTTATCCTTCTATTTTGTACTACATTTAGGCTTGCCAATAGGCTTGTCAATGGGCGGGGATTGCCCACACCCCAGACCCGCATGTTCAATAGAAAACTTAACCGACTCGGACCCGAGCCGTAAGGTCTTAGACCCAGACGTGACCCGGACTTGATGACACTAGGTAGTTTGGGTCCGGGTCTAATTTTTACCCACGGGTATTTTACCCGAATTTTACCATTTGAAAATACTCGCGGGTCTATACCCGAAGTTTTGTCCGACCTGAAACGTACTCGGGCCGTCGGGTCTAACTTTTTTCGGACCTGTCGGGGGTATGTGATCGGGTCCGGATAAAATATTTTTTTATGGGTATTTTATGGGTCCGGTTTGGGTCTGGGTATTTCCCGCCCATTCACAACTCTAACTACATTTGTGTATCTTTGATCATACTTTTTGTATTCCATTTCGAATTGTCGAAAATCAATGCAGGGAGAGAAGAAACGGAATATGGCATGGCGTCCACTTCCAAAATCTATACTACGGCGTGTTTGTGAACTGGCGAGCATGCATCCTTATCCCAAAGGCCGAAAACACAACAAGATTGGACATCTTCATCTCGATTCTCCTGATAGTGATAGAAGTAGTACAGATATAACTTTGAGCGACTACAGAAAAATCCTGCGAAGTATTAATAGCAATTGATTTTTCTATTATATAAACTTTGAAATTTCCTCAGTACGAATATTGTCATCGTCTATCTTGAACAGGAGTGAAGGGTTTTTAAACATTTCGGATGGTTTTCGATCGGTGTTTTTATTTTAGCAATTGTGGGTTTAAGTGTGGATTTATCAGTAAGATGATTAGTAATCAAATGATGGACTTGCAACTAAATTGCCAAAATGAAAATTGCAACTTGTGATGAGCTTTTGATGTCATCTTTTGTGTCTAAGGTTTGATCTTTTGAAAATAACGAAAAATCGTAACTATAGGTGCATGGTGGACTCGGCTTGAGTTCAGTCTCGAGCTCGAACCCAAACTCAAAAATTTTAGCTCGACGAGCTCGAGCTTGGAAAAATCACCAAGCACGGCTCTAGCTTCGCTCATTTACACTCCTAATTTTGACTTTTGATATTTCGTGTCTAGATACCAATCAAGTTACTTACACCTGTCCGATTTTTGACTAGTACTATCTTCCTTGTATTTATTAACAATCGTCCTATTGAAAAATTAGTTCAGATTTTCTGTTACAAAATGGTGTTTCACTACATATTACATTAGAAATACATGTAATATGACACATGTAATAAATAACATGGATTATATACATATTCGACGTATACAAACACCACTGAATCTCAAACATGGAAGGAAGCTTATTGCCCCCAAAATCAAAAAAAGGAACAAGAAGAAACCCAAAGCATCCCATCCCACATATATATATATATATAACATATTACAAACATACAATACTTAAAAAAACACATGTACATTATTACATCATAGGACTCATCAAATACCATTTCCATTACCATTGTTGCCACCACCATCATCTCCTCCATTGGCATTAGAGCCCCAATGCTCCCTTGGTATGTTGTGATGATTCACTATTGTACCATCTAAATGTCCATTATTCGTATTCGTATTCGTATTCGTATTCTCAGCTACGATTTTCCCACTGCTAACGAGAGCTCTTCGAGGTGCCCCCATGCATATATACGACGTCAAAATAATCAACATAATCGCCACCACTTTCATTTTCTTCTTGGAGCTGCATGGACAATATATACTCTTAAGTTAGTAACAAATACAAATATCAAGATATAATTAGATTGGTATATATAGTATATAATCGACATAATTAGTTTTTTGATTATAATGTACATTTTTTCAGTTTCAGTTTACTAACCTGCAGGTGTAAGCAGAAGAATTTGGTGATTTTAACTGGATTAATAACTAGGTATTCACTTGAATATATATAGAGAGATACAAGGTTTGTTACTGTTATTTGTTTGGTTATTAAAATTTAATTGTAACCAATAGCTAGACAAGAGTGAGTGGCTTTGAGTGATTTTTACGTTTATGTTTTTTTAAAAATTTAGCAATTATTAAAGGAAAAAAGAGAAATTTGTTGTCCAAATTAGTTGCCTAAATAGGAAATTTCCACTTGGTAAGTGGAATTAATAATCACAATTCACAAAGTCAACTTATGATATCAAATATTAATTTTAGTGGGCACAAACCCATACCATAATTGGACCGTTAGATTTAGGTCCTCTATTTTTACTTTATAAAAATATTTTATTTTGGCTACAAAGATTAAATATAAAAATAAGATTTTTTTTTTCACCACTCATTTCTTGTTAGAAATAAGTAGTAATTAAATATATCTCATAAATTTTAGAAATGATTAGTAACCATCATTTTCTAGAACTTTCTCAACATATCATTACTGTCATTTTACATTAGCCTATTTAATTATCTTTCTTAATTAATTCCAATTCTTAAGTAACAAGTTTTTTTTTCCACTTGGTTAACTTTACAACCCACTTATATAGGGTAAAAATATCATACGTTTATGTTCTAAAATAATTTTAATAAAAGATTAAAATCCGAGCTCTGGTCTTCATAACCTAAATTCGGTAGATAAATCCACTTGGATAACGGTGAGTCGATCTCATCATCGACCCATGTCATACCGTCTCCAATTATATTGAGTCATATAATTTATCCAGATGATAAATATGCGATCGCAAATTAGATTATGTAAACCTAAATTTATAAACTACTCTTTTACCTCTTTAGGATGTTTATAGTTTATTTACTATATTTGATGTTGACTAATATATGATTACTAATCCAAGAATATATTGAGCTAGACAATTGATATATCTAAGATTGTATTTTCTTTTGACTTTCCCCCCTAAATTAATAATATTCAAATATATTAATAAAGAATCGCAAACGAAGTTTATAAACATTTTAAAAGATTACAACATCAAGTGGCTGTAGTTTAGTGGTAAGAATTCCACGTTGTGGCCGTGGAGACCTGGGCTCGAATCCCAGCAGCCACACATTTGTTTTTATTATTATATACTTCTTCTTGCACTTTTTTTTTTTCACATTTAATAACTGATAATAAATTCTATAAAGTTTTAAATTTTAACAATTTGTCCCTTATAGTTTTTTTAAATTTTAATTTTTAAACCCCAAAATCTAATAATATTAAGGTTCATCACCATTTTTTACATTCGTCCCTGAATGTAAAAAATGTTGATATATGATGTATTGAATCTTCAAAACACGAGTAACATTACTAAATCTTGCCATCATAAAGAATTAATTAAGCAGAAAGGTCAATTAATTCTGAAGTCGAAGATTCTTATGCGATCCATCATCCATGCAGTGTATATATATATATATATATATATATATATATTTAATATTAGGAAGCCAAGAATATTTTAATAGTTGAAAGAAATTAAATAAAAGCAGGTGCCAGCTAATAAACTTAAACAAAAACTGAAAAATACACGTGAAATTAAGTCGAATCGAATCTAATCAAATTATTGTCATGCCATTACGATACTCCGTTTCAATCATCAAACAGATATTTTACATTCATAAATACACACACATGTAAACATATTATATATTATTTATATGTACTCCACACAAAATCATATTCTATATAGAAAAAAATTATATACCACTCTTTAATTGTTATCAATTTTTCACCATTTTTAAATTTGAAAAGTATGGATTTAATAAATCAATTAATTGCAAGTGGTTTCTTACCGCAATTATGATAGATGAAAAGTCGATGGTATGTAAAAAATGTTATATATATATATATATTGCAACACATATTGTGTACGTGTAGATGTGTTTAAATTATTTTTTTACGAGGGAAACTCACAGTCACTGCTATCCTTAGGGTGCACACTGGGTAAATCTCACTCTTGTAATAGTCTGCAAATCATATACGATAATATAATTAAATCAACCTAAGTTGCACATAACTGACAGACAAGCCAAATATACATTCTTTCAGTTATTCAATAATTTCGTATGTAGAAAAATCGACATATTAAAGTTACATTTATGAGGCTAGTAAGCCCATGGAATGGGGTGTGGTGGCCAGTGATCAGAGATAGAGGTGTGAGCTATAATGGGCCCAGATCTCATATGCTCCATTAATGCCCCAAATATACGTGGGCTTTAACTTTTCTTTATAAAAAAAAGAAGAATACATTCTATTAGGGATCAACTTTTATGTTGGATTCTCCTAATTACAAATATATTATATATATTACAATATATATATTTATTGATAGTCTATATTAATTAGCAGGTGTATTTTCATAACTTAATAAAATACTCTGTTGAAGAAAATGTATATCTTTATCTCGGGGCATATATCGAGGCCTTGGCCCTGCCCAGTCAGCTAAGCCCATGATAAAGATCCTATAATACCGATCATAATCTGATTTTTTTACTTTAAAAGCTAAAAACACGAAAAATACACTTTGTCCAAAAGGTTCCCAACCCCAAGGGCCCCCCATGCCCCGACGAAAACGAAAAATACACTTGATTCTATTAAAGTAGGTACGTAGGTCGAAATTACTGTGTACATTCATCAATCTGATAACATGCTTTCGAATATATCTGTGGGTCGGATGCAAGTCGTATTAGATTTCATCCTCATGTGTTATTTGATATACATTTGATCCTGATCAATAATATATATATATATATATATATATAATTCATGTTTGTGCATGCCAACACACGTGGCTTTCAATCCTCCAATCACATAAATTATGTTAAATCCCATTAAATAACATGTTAAATGTATATATATATATTGTGTTTGTCTCTAGCTAGTGATTGTAACTTCAAATTATGCATGTTAAAAATGGCATTTAAAAGCTATGAGATTAGAACTATTTTTATGACAAAACTAAAATTCTTGTCACTTAACCTCTATAATTAGTTACAACAACTTTGAGATTTTATTTCACTAATATTTTTTAATTTTTGGAGCACAAACTTTGATATGATATAATATCTAGAAAAATCCAGAGTTTCTGGAAATATACTAGTTCAACAGTGATAAACCGTTGAGATTGTGACCCCATGCAAGCACAAGGCAATGTATATTACCTATTATCATGATCTTATGGGGGATGAATCATTTAGCTGGAATTTTTCAATCATGTTTATGCTCATATATATGTATATATATATATATATATATATATGTATTGATATATCACATCAAATTAACATATGTGACTTGGAACACAAACAAAGACCCAAGTTTCATACATATTATTTTATCTTCACAACTCACGTTTTGTGGGATCATTATTATTAGGAGTAGTTTTGTGTGTTTCAGTGTTTCAAACAATGAGACAATTGTAATCATCTTTCATTATAGAATCCAAATATTATTATACGCAAATTGTTATAATTATGATCAAATTTGAAATTCATGGTCAAAATATGTGACATATATTATTGATCACCTTGTTAAATTCATTATGATAATAATATTTTCGTTTTTGTATCTTATGCCTAAAAGTTATGTGCCTACATAATGAAATATCACAGTACGGCCAGTACTTATTGTATGTACTGTTTATCATCAAGATCAATATTATTAATTCTCCACTAATACAGACAATTAGATTATTTATATATTAAGGATTTGGTGCCAATAAACAATGATGAATTTAAAATAATTAAAACCCCTTTAAACCCCAAGATTAGGATAACTATCAAAGCAATTAGTTGGGTGATTAGAGGGTCTTTAAAAGTATTTTTGATCTTGAACCTATCTAGAGATTGAAGTAAATTGTTTATAATTGTTAGAATATATTAAGATATTTGTATTTGTTTTGTATGAAATCTTTTTTTATCCTGTATCTATATTTTTCTAGTTTATATTTATGTTTTTTTTTATGAATATGTAACTTAATAATACACTATTTTTTCATCTAATTTAACAATAATATCTCCAAGTAATGCGCAAATAATTATAAGTGGATATAACAGCACTATGCCCAAGAAGCTTATCTCTCCCATCCCTACTTCATATCTTATCTATTCCATTTTTCAACTGGTGGGGTATATAACTTTAAAAATACTTGCAAATATAGACGATTATATTATTCTATTCTAAATCTATAGATTTAATTATACAAAAAAATATTAATCTAATTATGCATGTTCGTACAGTTTCGTATATTAGATTCAATACTAAACATGTAAGAGAAAAGTACAGCAAAGCAATCTGCCACCTTTAAATGCACACTCAAACTTCACTTCCCTCTCATCATATATATATATATATATATATATATACATACACATATTTTCTTCGCATTCAAACATCATAACTCCAAAAAACCCTCAAAAAATGAACACCCAAAAGGGAAATTTTCTGAAAACATGCATGAAAAAGTGTCGAAAAATCGAGTATTATGATCGATGTTGTAAATGGTACTGTTTATGGCCATCTTTGCATGAAGAAAAGATCGTCCCAAGTGATGTACCAAAGGGTCATTTGGTCGTATATGTAGGAGAATTTCACAAGAGATTTGTGATCAAACTTGGATTATTACAACATCCATTGTTTCGGGCTTTGCTCGATCAAGCTCGAGAAGTGTATGATTTTAGTACAGCTGATTCAAGGCTTTGGATTCCTTGTGATGAGAATGTGTTCATTGGTGTTGTTAGATGCGCGAAATCTCCACCGTCGATCTTCCTGTGACAGATTGATCATCTGCAAGTGTTCTGTTTTTGTATGATTGTATCATTGATTGTGATTTAACTGATCTTGAATTAGGATGATAGTGTTGGTATAGCCTTAATTAACCTATTGTTGTGTTGAAACAATGTTTTCAATATGAGTGATTAATAATTTTTGCTCAATTTAATTGCGATTTTCGATCACATATATCCCTCCTTTGTTAGATTCTACATGGGACAGTTTTAATGGTCGTCTAGCAATTTAAGTACAAATTTCGTCGAAAAATTCGATTTCAGCTTGAAAATTTGATAATTTTGACTAAAATTGAGGATTTTGACTGAAATTGGGAATATTTATCATTTTGACCATAAATTAAAGGAAAATAACTTATTTTTTTAGGGGATTGACCAATTTTGACTTATTAGTGGATTAATCCTAAGAATGTAATCCTCTCGAGGGATCAGGTGATTAACGTTCTTCGAAAATATTTCGAGAGTAATCCAACTCATCTCAACATTTTCTAGTATAAAGTATCTGATGTTTGAAAATTTATCATAACTTAACGTTTAATAAAAGTATATTACAATTTCACCCCTCTGTCACATTATAATTTCACTTTCATACCAGAGTTGTGTTGGTAATTTGCAAAATCTCGTAGAAGCGTCTATAATTACACAATAAATGAGGGATGTGGAATGCAATTATCTCTCTATTTCCTAAGCTGCGGAAGACAACATATTGCTAAACCGGAACGCAAATAAGGAAAAAATCCACCGATGGTTGAATACAAGAATTTGTAATGTACTATGCAGGACTATACGTGCTCTAACATCGCTTGTTACAAAGTTATCCATCATAAAATTCCGAGAAATGAGTAAAAATTGAATTTTTTTTTTCTATCTTTAGTTTTTCCAGCTATCTATTTTAATACAAAATAAAACAATGTACAAAATAAATCCATTGCGACTATTTCTTATCATTTAAACTGATGAGTTTAATTAATACTTTTTAGTAAAATTTTGTATCTAAATATCAGGCCAAACAAATTTCTCATAATAAAAAATATATTCTCAGAACCACAGTTTTTATCTCTAAAAACCCATTTTTTCAATACTTTTTTCACTTTCATGTGGAAAAAAATTAATCAGTTGGGGCCAGATTATAATGGTGAAGGGGACACAACTTTTTTTTTTTATTGTTTCTTTGGCTTCTCAAAACCAAGAAAGGGGAAATTGTCTTTTAACGTATCAACCGTTGAAAATCAAATCAAACTATTTAATATTTAATTTGATCTCAATCCCATAAAAATTAATGGAACTCCTTTAATTAATGTGTCAAATTAAGCTTAAAGCTCGGCTCCATAATAAAAAAAAATTGATAAATATTTGCAAAAATAATAAAAAAATCAAACTAATTTAGGTAATAATATTATATTGATCAAAATATCCAGTAGTGATAAGTGATGAGCGAATTCAAACAGCTGGAAGGAGTATTGAAAAAGATTATGATTATTTTGAAGATTACTTTAGCAGCCAAATGAACAGTCAGTCATACACGAGCAAATGCACAACAATTAACAAACATAAATTGAATTAATAAGCTAAACGGAAGTGTAAAGAAGCAAACTCCACATAAAATAACTGAGTTTATTTTACTTAAGACACTATAGACCAAAACAAATGCAGCAATCTGATACAGATTTCTGCAAGAATAACGTCAATAAGTTGATATCGGGTCATCGAAATCACTCATAAAGAAGAATTAAGGCTCGCGCTAACAAATAGCATAGGCAGATACAAATAATGTAAAATAATACTAAGTTTACTCAACAATCAAAATTCAACCATGCATGGGAAAACTTTAGTTAAAATCGGGCTTCGCGGGGTAAGTGCAACCGGGCCTCTGGATAATGACATTAGCTGCGTAACAACCTGCTTTTACGCAATCTTCAATGGGTTTCTCGAGAACCAACTGAGACAAAAATCCCCCAACAAATGCATCCCCTACAAGAAATTCAAATGCTCGAATTTCAAATCATGTGCTACCTCAAAATGACTTACTGAAAAAAAAAAAGTTTTGTTTGATAGTCGTGTTTAAAGGTTCATTAGGAATTAACAAGGACAAAGTTTAATCACACGACAAAGCCTTTTGGTAAGTTGCAATTTTTTCTTACTTTTCTGGTTTTTGTGAGGAAATAGACTAAGTATAAGGTTAAATGACATAGACCCTAATTATGAAAAAGATCCAAGGCTACAACATCTTCCCATGTCAGTAAAAGCACATTAGAAATTTTCTCATTTTGCGAATTGTCAGAATTTGATGGGGTATCCTGGTAATGTTTTAA
This sequence comes from Verbascum thapsus, assembly GCA_963669365.1. Taxonomy (NCBI): domain Eukaryota; kingdom Viridiplantae; phylum Streptophyta; class Magnoliopsida; order Lamiales; family Scrophulariaceae; genus Verbascum; species Verbascum thapsus. Next base: position 21,666,264 of record OY770104.1, read on the forward strand.
ACTTCAGGAGGTTTGTGGTAATTACCGAATAGTTGAGGGGTGTGCATGTAATTATCCCTAAATATTAGGTGAGTAGGTTCTTAAAAAACAGTACATACCTGCACCATTGGTATCAACGAGCTTTTCCTTTGGCAACAGAATAACAGGGAACAACTTCACCTTTCCATCCTCAGCAACCACAACTGGATCAGCACCCTGAGTAATAACAGTGATTCTTTTGTGCGTTCCAGATGCCTTTGGCAACTGGGAAATTTTCAAAGCTATTTCTTCAACGTTCTCAGTCTGTTAATCAAAACAAAACCCATTTTAAGTGCATAATGAAAAAGTGAATTGATCCAATGAAATCATTACTTCCATTTGGAAAGGAAGAAAAAAAGAAGGAATTGATTTGATTGATTGAAACCATTACCTCCCAGCCATGAACTTTGGAGAAAGCTCTCGCCTCTGTTTCATTTCCAAACACGTAATCCATATACCTGAAACCAAAAAGTAACTGGCACTCAATCCATGCCTCTACTTTTCAAACATCTAGGGTGTGTTTGGATGGAGTGATTTGGATTTGGAGGAAGGATTTGAAATGACTCCTAAAATGAAGTCATTTGAAATCCACCGTAGTTATGAAGAAAATAGGTCAAAATGAATGATAAGGGATTTGAAATACATCGTAACATGAATTCATCCAAACGAACTTAAATGGATTTGTCGATGAATTTGAAATCCATGGATTTCAAATCCTTCAATCCAAACACAACCCTAGGTAATTTAAGAATTAAGAATTTGGCCTTACGGGACTACTTTGTCTTGTACATCCTTGAAGAACTCGCAGATAAATGGGGCAGAAAGGTTCATGCTGAAGATCTGCAAAACAATGTAGATTCAGGAAAAAAAGCAGTCTCAATGGAATCTTTAGTGTAGCAGGCAAGTATGAAATAGACAAATAGTCTGACTTCTGACCTTGTTTTTAGCAGCTGCATGCTCAGCAACCAGCATGATAGACTCAGGGGAAACTGTGAGAAAAAATCCGGCGATATAGATGTACTTCGCCTTTTCCACTTCAAAAAGGAAGAATGAGTAAGTTTTACAAAATGTATGACATGAATTAAACAGTACAAATTGTGCAAAACGTACCCAATTCCCAATTTTCCGGTTTCTTCAAATGATCGGCCTTGTAGCAATTTGCTGCTGACAAATTGGCAACAAGAGATCTGCAAGATATTCATCCATGACATGGTTAGTCGACTAAAAGCATCAGCATAAGAGGAATACTTCACACCCATAAGGAGAAATTAATCATTCCTTGACATATCAACAGATTTAGGAGACTGACCTTTCACCACCCACAACACATACACCACAGGTACCAGTTGGAGATTCATCTTCATAGTAATGAACCTAATGCAACCAAGGAAAATAGAGAGAGACATTATTGTTTATTATTATAGTCATGGGTTCGCTTTGATAATTTCTAGTGATAAAAAGTTAAAAAACTTAAAGGGCTACAGTTATGTTGATGATATAACATACTTTTAAACATATAAATGCAACTCAGAGAGATTTTTTCCTTAAAACGAGAACCGTGTTAATTCTAGTTGTGGTAAAAAAGATGTACGCAGTTAAAAGGCCTCAGGCTGAGATTGAATACTTACATTAACGCCAGCTTCTTTAGCATGTTTCTTCATTTCCTCCCCAAATTTGTCCTTTCCAATGGAACCCATGTAACTGGTTGCACCAGGAATCTGGAGCATCCACTGAAAATGACAACATGAAAATTATTCATTAGTAAAACAATATGGTATAACTTGACGAGGATGATCAAGCCACAAACAAGGAACTCATGTACCTGGGCCACTCTGATAGAATTTTGAGTAGCACCTGCATTGCAAACTCATAAAGTCATTCAAAATTGCTAATGCTATATGGTTAAAGTTTGCCATGAGAACCGATCGGCAATGATATTAATGATAAATTACCTCCTGCAATGTACTCCACTGTGTATTTAGATGCCATTTCATCATACCTGAGAAGTACATTGACCAAGAATTATTTCTGTAGCTGATGATTCAAACAATTTTCGGCACCAAAATTACTGCCATACTTTACTGGAATAGATTCTCTTACACCTTGCTAATTAGTGAACCTAATAGCTCAATATCTCCACATATTATTTTATCAATAAACACAACTTCTATTATAACATTCCCAGTAACATTGTGCATAATCAGTAGTGTGATGCTGGAGATGATCATCATATCAAAATATGGAAAATTTTGCATTTTGCGACTGATGATCTTAAGGAGAAACCATATAGTTCTTCTCACTAGAAGAAGAAAACAAGTATAATCTCAGTTACTAAAGCCAGAACTTATTCTATGACTCAATATGTACTGGAAGCCAACAGATAACCTTCAGATCACGAACATGTCCGAGAAACTTAATCAATGAACAACAGATTTAAAAGAACGAATACAAAATTATATAAGAAATTAATCAAAGAACTTACATAGGCACGTGCTTTTCCTCAGCGAGAATTGCATTGTTCAATTTGATATCATATCTGTCGTGCAAAGAATTCAAATCAGCTTCATTTCATACCAAAAGATTCTAGATCGGCAGAAGTACGGATACAAATCTAAGATCTTAAAAAAAAAAACAAGCTAATTACGCAGCTGGCATATGCAAACAAATGAATTAACTAGCTAAACATTCAACATCGCCTACAGATCTGTGCCAACACAAATAAGAATATATAATAAAACACCAGATCTAAAGCTCAAACAAAAACAAATGTGGAACATACTTGTCTAAGAATTCTTGATCCACGACGGCGGAGATATCCAGAAGCGGATTTCCCATTCCCAGGAGAATTCCATCATACCCCATTTCTAGGTTTGCAATTGAACACAAGTAAAATGCGCTTGAAATTTGGGAAATTTGAGATACAGAGCAAATGGAATGAGTGAGCAGCTTTAGCGAGCAGGGTGAATATATATAGGTAGGTCCAGAAAAGTTGGTGGGTAGGTAGGTAGAGGTTGGGTGTGGTAATAGCAAATTGTATTTAACATTAAGAGCAATGATATATACTACCATTTTCATACCACCGATTTTTCACTCCTTCTATTATTAGTAAATATTAATTTGGATTTAATTAATTCAATTGAATTCAATATATTCACACTTTCTAAATCAAAGGGAGGTGAAAAAACGGTGGTATGAAAACGGTGGTATATAGCATTACTCTAACATTAATACTATAATATATGTTTTACCAAAAAAAGAAAAAACAATTATTTGAAATGTGAAATTCAATTAAGTTAGAACTTAGAACTTAGAAGCATTAATTGATGTTTATACAATTCAACACCACTAACATTAATATCAAAATATACATTATTAACTAGTTGCTCATAAAAATTAATTTTTGAAATTAAAAACAACTCCAAGTTATATATCTTATGAATTTAAAATTAAATTACCCACGAATAATTCATTTGTATCCGTATTATACTCCTATATTTTATGAACCCATTTAATTGTCGTTCTCATACTATTATTCTTTTCTATAAAAGTTCATATTACACTTGCAGTATTAAAATGATGAACTTGTCTCATATTTAATTAATTGGACTTGTATCATCATCATTTTAATATTAAAGAAATTACTTTATAACACGTATGAAGATTGACCAGTAATTTAGGACAAATTATGTAACTAAACAAAGTATTATTGTTAATATATATATTGGTGTAGCATCTAGTTTCAAATTGAATGTCTTATATTATTATATCATGGACAAGATAATGTCTATGGTTGGAGATCCATCAAAATGCACGTCTTAATCATACACCAACCCTGCCAAAGATATTAGATTTCATCATTTCAACAACAACCCACGAATTTTTAACCCAAAATATTATTCTATTTCATATTATATTGCATCTCATATATGTAGACATAATCGAATTTAATTCGTGTCCAAATATGTATACAATACTTAACACAAAATTGGAATAGAGTGCATCACACAGCAAGTGCATATATATATATATATATGCCAGGATTTAATCGTTATGTGAGCAACTATGATAATGCTGAATGAAAATATTAATAGGGGTGTCAATTTGGGTCTATACATATATTTGGACCCAAATCTAAGTTTTCAATGGATTGGGCCCTAACATTTTAACATTATAGTTCTAATTGGGTTGGTTTTTAATAATATTTGGGTCTAACTGGGTTTTAAATTGGGCCCAATTTGGGTTCGATTTAGATCTATATTGGGTCCAACCTGTTTTTCATTTTGAGTTAATAATCTATATTTTGCACCCTACAACAACTCCTTACATCACTTTGATTCATAATGGGTTTTTATTGGGTCCATTTTGGGTCCAATTATAATGCATATTTTTTTACATTGGACCCAACTCAGCCACTTTAAGCCCAACCCAAATGGACCCAACCCAATTCAACCCAATTGCCACCCCTAGAAAATTGATTGACAAAAGATCGTGGTTCACGTTTATAGAGAGCTAAAACGGCTAAAAAACGAAATCATGAACATCCATGCAAAATTTGGATTTCACAATATACACTTTCTATTTCATAATATAGTCTCATCACAGACATTGACAAAAAACAGCTTCACTTTCCTTAGCTTCACTAAACTATCTTCCTATAATTGGTTACCATCTAAATCCATATCACCAGTTAGTTCTATAAACAAAAAGATAGGCCTTTCTATACCCTATTTAGCGAACGAAATTGTTCAGTAATTTTCATAGGGATTTACCGGCAAATTGTGAAGCATTTGTGGAGATTGCTTCTTTCTAGAACTCACCTGATGAAAGCTGACCGGTGAAAACATGACACCTGTACTCAAATGGGGGGTGATTCTTGGTGATGTGGCGGGTCTAAAGGGTCCCATATGCCGTAGGTGAGGTGCAGGGGCCCTTACTGTGTACCCATCAAATGATGGAACAATGGGTTGTAACTGTAAGCTAGTTCGTTGATCGAATCTATACGCAGCTTGTGATTGGTTAATTCTTTCGAGAGATTGCCCAATCGCTGGGCGACATTTGGCAGCCTCTGGTGAAGCAGAAGCTAATGTTTGATTCAATAGTTGAACTATGGAGTAGCCAGGTAGGCTTGTAATTGGCTGGTTCGTTGGTGATTGTTCGATTCTTGTCATATTTGTCGATACATTAAGCTCACAAATGTGCTGATATATCTCCTCGATTGAATGGTTTTTAGCCCCTGTCAAATCCCGAGGAATATTATGAATATGTTATAACACTTTAATGTCGAAATTTTATGTAATTTAACGAACGAATCCCGAGGAATATTATGAATATGTTATAACACTTTAATGTCGAAATTTTGATGTAATTTAACGAACCTTGTGGGATATTTGCCGTTTTTGGATTCTTCATCAGCGTCATAGTCTCAGCTAGCGTCTTATTGGCACTGATTATTCGGTATCTAGAGTCAATAACTTCATTCTCTTGTACAAAAGCCATCTCCGCGTTTCGAAGCACTGTAACGTATTTCTTACGTATCTCGTCAATCTCCTTCTCGCACGCCATTTTCGTTTGTAGTTTCTATATTTTCGATATAAAACACGACACATAAGTAACTATTATATGAATGTCACATGCAGATCGAAAAACTAGAAAAGGGTTTGCTTGAAAGTTAGAAACACAAACCATATCTTCATGAAGTTTTGATTTTTGGTTCTTTTCATTCTGTAGCCTTTCCAAGTCCATCTCGAGCGCTTTACAAAAAGATTCTAGAATCTGAGGATATGTTACTTGAGAATCTTCTGGAGGGTAAAGATTCCCAGAATCGCGAGGAAGACTTTCATGAATACCATTACTTGGTCCACTTTCTTCCTCTGTGGGTCGAACTGAATCTTCAACGGGTCGGTTTATAGCCACCTGCGGGTCGAAACTAGGTCCCGTGGTATCATGAACTGAATCTTCAACGGGTCGGTTTATAGGCACCTGCGGGTCGAAACTAGGGCCCGTGGTATCATGAGCTTCACCATCTTGAACAGTAGTAAATGCAGGCAAATCATCATGTTCTAATATCTGCCCTTTTGTAAGTTTAGCTGTTATTCTTTGTCTCTTGATCCACGAGGCTATTGTTTCCCTTCGATCAGCCACATTCGAGATACATTTAAACTTACGACTCTTTTTGTAGCATTTTCTACCACCTTGACACAAATCTACAAAGTAAATAATCAAACGATAAGAATATATACACTCGCAAAATCAAAAAACCAGAAGCATGTATACCCACAAGATGTATGTATGGATAAGAATATATACACTCGCGAAATCAAAAAACCAGAAGTATATACTACCCACAAGATGGATATGACAATAGAAAAAATCAGATATACCCACTAATTCAAACATATTAGCAGTTTTGAATTCATAACGACGCATAATTACCTGAACGCTTTCTTTTTTGAACTCGATCTTGAAGTTTAGTTGTGACTTTTCTTCTACAAATTGTAGGAATTTCACAACTTTCGACCTCGTTCCTGCTTTTCTCGGTGGCTATTTCTTCGACACCAAATGCTTCAGATAAATCATTACATGATTGGACAGCTTTTCGGGTCCTAGGTGATTGACTCGAGAAATATTTCCACCTAGGATTCCTATTTTCAAGTAGCTTCATCCAAAAAACATACGGTGGTTCTTTTTCTATCATCACCTCAACATTATCCATTTCGCCAAGTAAAGATATATTTCTCGGGTAAATACCTCCAATAGCTTCAACTTCCATAATAAGCGAACATTTTGTCGAGTTTTTATTACAACCTTTGTTAACCAACAACGTTGAGAATTCAAAAAACACGTCGTCTAAAAAAGAGTGTTCATCGTGAGAACTCAAATTATGGTACTCATCGAGCTTTTTGAACAAATATGGAGCACCCCATTTCAACAGCCCATGACGAGTACTTTGCTTTATGTTGACCATATTGCCCTCGAGACTTAGGCCTTGTTTGGCAAGGACTAATACTTTCTCTTCGACTGTGTGAGATGAGTATAATCGAAAAACCTTCACACGCTCATATGAGGAATCTAGGCTGATTTTCTGCAGAGCCCTCAAGTCATTTATGGGGTCCCAATCGCTGTTGAAGAATATAACTGTATCTATAGACGAGAGTTTAATGCTGGGAATACATGCGCGAGTTTCCATTAAACACACAAATTGACCGCTCGTGTTGTTGTTAAACGTGTTCAAGACGGATCGCTTTTTGGAGCGAGATAATCGGCCATCAATGCGTAGAAACGAATCTTCTCCGAATTTTTGATGGATAATGTCGTCTAAAATATCTCCATTTGAAATCTGTCCCGAGCCTCCAAATGACTGTTTGGTTGTAAAAAAAGAGGAATATCAAATCAATTACATGTTAAATACCAAGGATACAAGTTTCAAATCAGAAAACAGAGAAAATATAGTTCCACAATCACTGAAATTATACAATGGAATATATTAGGGTGTGTTTGGATTGAGTGATTTGGATCTGGGGAGGGGATTTGGAGGAAGGATTTAAAATGACACCTAAAAGGGTGTCATTTGAAATCCACCGTAGTTATGGATAAAATATGTCAAAGTGAATGACAAGGGATTTGAAATCCATCGTAACATGAATCCATCCAAACGAACTTAAATGATTTGTCGATGAATTTGAAATCCATGGATTTCAAATCCTTCGATCCAAACACACCCTTAAAGATTAGAAATAAGGTATATTAGATGTTACACTGTAAATAAATTTTTCGCGACCCGAGAATATCAAACTTAATAAGAGGTAAAAATGTATGGGATTGTATTAAATACCTGATAAATGATAAGTACTCTTAATCCTCGTTCCTTAATCTCCATAAGCATCTTATGAAGAAGCAGTAATTTGCTACTTAGTTTAATCTCGGCGTCCAATTGTTCGGGCCCGGAAATCCCTTCAACCAAAGAGGTCCTTAGAGACGGATTCGCAACATAAGGATGATCACAACACTGCAAGAATGTATAATCGAGTCAAAAAGTGATCCAAAAATTGAAAAAAATTATGTAAACAACGAAAATTTAAACCTTTCTGGTTGATATAAGAATGTCATGAAGAAATTCTGATGAATCATTTCTTGAAGAAGAGCATAGTAGAGTTGAATTTGAAAAAAGGGAGAAACAATATTGCTCTATTTGCACGTTTGAGAGCCTAACCGGAATCCAATACTCCACAAAATTAATCGTGGTAATTTCGGAAAGGTTCTTTTTTCTTTCCTGCAACTTCAGCATATCAAAATATGTATCAATAAAACCTCGAAATAAAATGAAGTTCAGATAAAATTAAAGAGTTTGGTGAATAAATCGAGCATTAATATAACAGGAAAAGAAAATCAAGATCATTACTTGGAAAATTATTAAACCTGCAGAAACTTACCTTACCCCGAGTGTTATCATCTGAACTTTTACTTCCTTCTGCATGACCAGAAGAATTTACCCGCCTCAGCACGAAATCCAACCTGTAAACTCACATGTAACATATTCCGAAATCCAAATATTCAGTTAGCCAAAAGGAAAATGGAATGATAGAATGAGAAAAAAGGCCATGGTTAATTATGTACTTCTATATATCTAAGCATAAAAATGCCAGCTTTACTATCATCTGTCAACAGAATATCATCTTTCGTTTCTAACATGTATCTAAAGCTTATAAATATTGGAAATTTTTCAAAAACATTCCAAACCAACACCAGAAATTTGCAAAATTAAAGAAAAATGTTGAAACAATCACGAAATAAATAAACATAGATTACTGATATTTCGGCAACCTTATTTAATCATTTCTATTATCACGCATATGACACTTGATCCTCATTTCAACTGAAAATACAGTAATAATTAGAATTAAGAATAATTGATGTCAAAGTATCTAAGTACATTTTTATTTTACTAAAATGCTATTAGGTTTGCAGTAATAATATGATAAAAGTATTCATATGTAAGTAATTACAAATAAAAGTTGTGGTCGGAAACTGAAATATGTCGTGGAAAATGAAAGAAAAAGGATGTGGTTCGCAATAAAATGAAGAATTTCAAAACTACACTCTAATTTAGTTTCCATTAACTTGAAAATATAAATCCCGAGTAAACTGTGGAAACATAATCAATCCAATGTCACGCCCACATTTCAAGAAAGCCAAATTCACCTGGTACCTCATTTACATATTTGTTCATGGAACATCCCACTTACTGAACATAAGCAAAAAAGAAACCAGAGTGTTTGGATTTAAGAAAAACCAAATGTCAAACATAAAAAGGCCATAGATAGAGATTCTGTCATAGTTAATGAAGACTAAGCCTACGTCTAAGAAGATATAAAAACATTTAAGAAATCCATTATGGCTTCTAATCGAAGCTTGTGGCATGATCAATTGACTCACCACGAATGCAAACAGAAAAACAAATTTTTCAAAAAATAAGAAATGCCAAAAAAGTAAGAACCAAGTCGATCATTCTAGTATCTGATCTATTCATTGTCGTTTCACTCGTTCTCGTATTTAAGCTTCAGAATTCATTAGCTGCATTTCACATTCCTAATACCAAATAACCAGAAACACATGAACTGAAATATATTAGAGGTTCAAGGAAACTAGTACCTTTCCTCTTGTGGGCTTGAAACAGAGATATCGCCATTAGCTTTACTTCGAGGGGTCTCATTTTCCCGAATCGAAGGATCTGGCAAATGTCGATATACGAAAAGTCAGCCAAACAGAAATACTCAGCCACTAAGAGATGAAAAAGAAAGGCTCTGAGAAAAAGGAAAGCATGTAAATAGTTTAGCTTTAATAAGATTGCACACAGAATCAAATCATATTGAAATGATAAACTGTGTCACCTGTTGATCCCTTGTATTTCCTGGCAAGTGATTTCAGAAGATTCTTGTATCTTTTACCATTTAGCTTCACAGAATCTTCCTTTCCGTCTTTGTTACGATTACTCGAATTCAAATTTTTCGTAGTATAGGCATTAACCCTGTCGTTCATGTTCATTAAACTTGCAGAATCTTTTTCCCTGTACATATTGGTGATATATCAGTACATGTATATAAGGAACATTTGCAGGCAGAATGAAGATCAAAGATGAAGATATCAAAACAACGTAATCAAAGCAGCAAATATTTATAATCATTTGTATCGTGTACTCAGATTCGCATGGTTATTGGTTTAAGCCATATGTTCTTCATTACAAATGATTCAAAAATGGGAGCCATTTGAGGATGATCGAAAATAGCTCAAAATGTGAACACTAAAGTATTTGAAATCCATTAAAACTTGAACAAATCATTGAGAAATAAACTCAAAAAATTTGTTGAATCACTTTAGAAACACATGATTTTTTCAAATCCCCAATTCCAAACTGAATAACACAAATCCCAAAACACAAGAAAACCCTACAATCAACCCATGCACCATTTACCTTGGCGATAATATCTGTAAACTTGTGTATCAAGATATGAATTTCAATTGAGAAAACACATTTCAATTTTCACAAATCCCTAATACGATTTTTTTGCTTTTTCTCCTTCTCCTTCCACAAAAAGCTTTCAACTTTTGTCAAATGAAGAAAAAGCTTAAAACTCGATCAAAATTACTATATCAATACATTTCTTCTTCATATACACTTTGCGTCGTGCTTTTGTGCCTGCTCTGTTTTGGCACTGTTGCAGTATTGGTGCGCACTGCGCACAGTGCCCGCGGTCAGTGAACAGTATTTGTGTGAGCTGGCACAACGAGATTCTGACACGTGGACGCCATTCTCGTGTTCCCCGGATACCCTGATTCTGAGGTTTTTGTAATCCGGTGACTGCATATTCTATTGGAGATTTTGTTCAATTTTCACATTTTGTAATTGATTATTTTCCTAATCTTTTTATGAAGAATTCAAACATAATTGAAGAATTTTCAATTGAATTTTTACGGCGTTTTGAGTTAGAAAAGTGTTTGTGTAATAATAAAATCAATTCATTATAAGTTTTTTTTTTATTAATTAGAGAAGGTAAAAATTTGGTGATATAAAAAGTAATATATAATATTTTCATTATTATTAGACTACCCACATTTTTAGTACAAGTGTGTTTATAGTAAATAGTGCTTAATTTAAGTAGATTATAAAAATATTTTACATTACAAGAAATACTTAAATTGTCCTTACTACTTATAAATAGGAGATGGGATAATCAATTGGATGGCTTGGATATGATTTTTTATTCTAAATACCTATTTAATCTATATTCAGATTTTTGACACATGTAATCTATAAATGCAATTATTAAAAAATATTTAATATGTGTAAATGTTTTTACACGTGTCAAATAATTAATACATGTAATAGAAGATGAAATACCATTTGAAATAAAAAAATCTTGTTTGGGATGGTCTATACTTAAAAAAGTGTTTCATAGAAAAAAATTATGAAAAACTCGTTTGTTTGGTTTGTTGTGAAATTTTTTTTACAGAAAATCACTCAAATTTATAAATATTTGGAAAAAATTCTTTTAAAAATAAAAAAAATTGAATTTTTACTATTCATGACACTTAATACCATTAATTAAAAGTGTTTTTCTAGCTATATTTCAAAAATACATTATTACATATTTCAATACAAAATAATACACTATTCGAAATAAAATAGGCTATTTTTTTACGTCTAAATTAATGAGTTTGACTAAAATATTTAATAAAAATTATATTTAAATATAAATCTAATCATATCAACACAATCATTACCTGTTTTTCTCTTAAAAACCCATCAAATCTCACTTTTTATAATCTTTAATAATATTTTTCTCATTTTTATCATGAAAAAGAATGCTTTAAGATGGAGATATCAACCAACGGAAACTCATGTCTCAACTTTCAACGGTCCAATTGGGTAGGATCCTATTTTCTATTTCTCATTTTCCGTAGAAGAATTAAGATATATTATTTTAAAGTATTAGAGATATGTTTTGAAAAATATGTATGTGTTAAATATGTGGTGATTATATATATATATATATATATATGCTTTGATATATTACTTTTGTAAGAAAAGCAATGAAGCCTGTATATAAAAATGGGAAATGGAAAAATGAAAAAAGCAATGGAGCCTGTATATAATTGTCAGTTGCTGGCTCTGTTCTGTAATCCGGCCACTGTCACGGTGGCTCATTTCTCTGTACTCTTCAATTTTTATTTATTTCTTTTTGGACATATTATTATTATTATTATTATTATTATTATTATTATTATTATTATTATTAAGAAGTGAAGAAACAAAGAACATGTATACAGAAATAGTTAAAAAAAATTAGGAATGACAAATGTGATGGGTTTGAGACGAAAAAATGCAAAACTCGAGACCATCTTAAGGAACGAATTGCTCGGTCATACCCGAATCTATCTGGTCCCGAGGGGTCTTTGGCGAGTCAGGTCCTACCCGCTAGACCTAGTAAAGTAATAATTAAAAACTTATTTAATATAAAATGTACTCACAAATACATTAAAAACAAATAAAATAATATTAAATAAAAATAAATATAAAAAAACACGTCCAAAAAGATAATTATCTAATACTTAAATATAAAACACTTCACAATAAATAAATATTTAAGTTGATAAAATTTAAAAGAGGTACACATGAAATAAACCATCAACCACAAAAATTTTATTTGAAAAGTAATAACTTTTGTTATATTTTAAATAATAATATATACAATAAAGCATATAATTAATGATTGAGTCCAAGTTAGGGACTATGACTCGTACTCGGATCTCAATTTTTAATACCCAAACTCGAACTAATTACAATAAAAAATAAGGTTTTTTCTAAGTTACAATCGGGTCTAAATATAATATATATGGGAAAAATTAGTTTTAGTGAATCTTATGTGAATTTGGTGGGTATGCTTGAATTTTCGAGAAAATATTGGATGGATTAATTGACTATTGGCAACTTGTATAATTAATTGAACTAAGTAATTTTTTAAATAAATATTAACATTATATCGATTCCAAAAATATCTTACAATTTATAACAAGTCAAAGAATATTTTAAATAAGCTTAATGAGACACACTCAAATCAAATCGACTCAATTATTCTCTAATCAATTATTATTATTATTATTATTATTATTATTATTATTATTATTATTATTATTATTATTATTAGTGGAACCAAATTACACATCTTAAAAACCATCAAGAGAGACTAGGTCCTGATGATAAAGCCAACACGACTTATTATAAATCGTTATCAGTAATGCGACTTATCTCCAGCAACTGAAAGTCGCATGTCGAACTGTGAGTCTGTGATACATCACTCCAAGAGTAAAAATGGGGGCAAGAGTAAAAAGGCAGCGAATATTGATCGCCGTAGGGCTCGTAATGTTCATAGGATCTGCAGTTTATCTCAGGCTTTGGACAATTGATTATCGCATTTCTTCAAATGATTCCGAGTTGCTTAGGTTTGATATTTACCGATTTTCATCCTTTTTGTTATCTATTGTAATTTCTGCAACTTCTTTTGTTGATTTACTTTTTGCATGTCTGCTTGATGTTGTGATTTACATTTCATCAGATTAAAATGCTGAAAAATGTTAATTCAAAATTAGGATTTCATCTTTGCGGCGAATTAGGTGTAGTTTTGGTCTTAGTTATCTCTATGTAGGGATGATTATGAGTAGCCGGATGAGTTGGTGAATTAGGTTTTGGTTTCAATATCCGTAGGTGTGTTCAATCGCGAGAAAGATATATGATTCTAATTTGAGTTTTGAGTATGTGAAGCAGTTTGTTAATCATCATTTTATTGCATAATATCACTTTACTTAAGAAAGTTGTTTCTTCTATTGAAGCATCATTTTTATTATTCTGATGGCGTTAACATACATTTGTGTTCAATTACTTGTTGTAGGAGACAATTTGATCTTGCTAGCAGAGAAGCAATGGATGAATCTGCAGAGTGGAGAAGGAGATATGATTCAGAGTTCGAGAAATCTGCCAAGTGTTCTAGGAAACTTGAGGAAGTAAGTGGATCATTTTGCATTGAGTACCCAATTATTTCAACAAATTTTTATGGCCAAAACTGTTGGTGAACATTGAAAAAGAAAAGAGAGATGAATTCTTTTCAATGTCCTCTCAAATCTTTATCAATGAATAGTAATTATATTTCCATTCAAGTAAGGTAAACTCTGGCCAAATTGACTGTTATTGTTTATATTTCTTCCACTCTCCTCTAAATGTTCTCCAAAAGATTTTCCCTTAAACTTCGTATTTGTGATCTGAATTGGTATAATCTATAGTTCACCATTGCTCGGATGCATTTTTTAGCATTTCAGATTAAATGTTTCTCCATATTGTGAGAGACTTCATGAGAAATTAAGCTCTTGATTTCGGAAACATCATATATCTCATTCATATCTAAATAAATAAATCAAATTTATGTTTAGAAGCACTGTTAATTAATATACATTTTTCGGGTTTTAGTAATTTTTTTCTCTCTTTTGGCTTATCAGTGAATATAGCATACCCCAGTGTTATAACTTGTAACAGCATCACTAATTACAGTGTTTTGTTGACATAGAACAAGAAGTCCCTTGGAGAGACAACTCTGCTTAAAAAGAAAATGGAAATGCTGCAAAAGGTGCCTCTTTTTGGACTCTACATTTCACAAACTTCTTCATCGTAAATCATATTCTTCTTCGTGCTTCATACGTTCAATTTGTAGACTTGTTAAACTCTCTAATTCGTTCGTTACCAGGAAAACATGGATTTGCTGAAAGGGTCGAGTCTTTGAAACAAGAGCTTGAAGCCGAGAAACTAAAATGCACTATGCGACATATATAGACGTCACATAATCATCAAGGTGCAGATTATTAGTCACCATTTCTGGACGAATTATATCGCTGGAGGAGCATATACTTCATGGTAACAGTTATATTTCGAGTATTTTGAGCTATATTGTATATTCTCTAACCTATGAATTCTTGTTGCCAATTACAATATAATCATTCAAATGGTATGTAGCTATTCTTGAGAAAGAGAAACTATCCAGTAATCTGGGATAAAAACAATATTCACAAATTTTGTGTTAGTCCGATGCCTAGTCGTGTTGTGGCCTCGTTCAAGCTTAATTTTATCGATTTTATATAGTAGTTGTTTAATTGTTCACAAATTTATCGTATTACTCTCCTTATTTGAACATCAACCCAATTTATATAGTTTGAGCATAATGTGTGTGAGAAAGAGGAGGGAAATTCTATATCACACCAGAACTCGGTGTGTTATAGGACCCAATGTGTTCTAGATTTTCCTTTTTCTTTTTTTGAAAGAGGATGGTATACACATTCAATATATTGTATTTTGGGCAGACAATTTGAGATGAAATTAGAAGAAAATGGTTCAAAATTGGTATGGATATTCTCCCCAAAATTTGAACCCCATCAATTTTTCTCTAATTTCACCTTAAATATACCCAAATATGTAATATATTGAATGTAATAAAAATAACTTGCTGGTTTAAGGTTAATTTTGTGGGAGCAACAGGTGAAAAACACAGCAACGAAAAAGTAGGAGGACCGAATTGGCTACTTGAGTTTGAAACGAGACTAAAGCTAACCCATATGATCAACGAGACATTTATGGGGACGACAATTCGACATTACCAGCTTCTCTTGAACATAGAATTCAGCACTATACAGAGCGATCTAGATTAAAAATTTCGTTTAGCATGTGTTTCGAGATGATAACTACTAAAATTAAATAAAACATGTCAAAAAAATCAAGAAATACATAAAAATAGACTATCTTTGTAATTTGGTACTTGCTACTCTTTTCAGTGTTAAATAGTATATGATACTGTTAGTGGTCAAATGCATTGTGTGAGGTTTGATCCTATTTACAAGTTTACAACCAACTAATACAGTAATGCTTAGAATAAGTAAATGCACTTATATTGCACAGTTATAGTTTCAATAACTATCAAGTTTATAGCAATATGCATACAAAGAAATCAAATATAAACACTTACAAATACAAATTTTGTTAGAATACTTGGAAAAGTTGCAGCTGAAAGCTGAAATATTTTCTGGAAAATGAAGGGAAAAAAAGTCGTTTGCTAGAAATTGAAGATTTTTGAAATTACACTCTTTTCGGTTTCCATAAACTTGATAAGGAGAACGATTCGAGAGTTCAATTGAAACTTTAACCTGTGCAATCTAGACCTTTTTTGATCATCATAACAAAACATACAAACACCAAAATCCAATAGAATTAATTCCCTTTACACCTTTTTTATTTTACGATGCATTAAATCTCTGTTATCGAGATGCAAATGACCAGAAATTCAAGAGAAAGGATGAAGAGACAGCAAACCAGCTGAGAAAAGCCATGGCTGTTGCTGACATAAATCTTGTGCAGTGATTAAGATTACATTTCTCGAGATCATTTCCAATGAGGACGGTGATGCCAGCCGATGCACAAGCAGCAGCAAATGTTAGAGTCGAGGTAACCTGCACCAGTACAAGAATACATATGTTTATGGGATTTGGCAATGAAACAATTATGTAAAAGTATCACTAATCAGTAATCACAAATCACAAGAGCATATAAAATAGTGAAAGTAACCGAAAAGTTGAAAATACTTGCGATGTTGAGTTGTCGAAGTTGAATTTTGATTGAACATCATTGAAAACTAATCGAAGATGAACAAAATCTTGAGGGGTATAACCTCTAATTTGTGCATGACAAACTAAATTCATCGTGATATCTGTGTACTGGCTAGTATTACTATTACCACATTGAATCAGTGAACGATGCAACTTTTAGTTTAAATAATGCGATATAAACATAAAAACATTATCTCTGACTAGGGGTGGCAATTGGGTTGAATGGGTTGGGTTTGGGTTGGGTCCATTTGGGTTGGGCTTAAAGTGAGTTGGGTCCAATTGGGTCCAATGTAACAAAATATGCATTATAGTTGGACCCAACAAGGACCCAAAGTGGACCCAATAAAGACCCAAAATGGACCCATTATGAATCAAAGTAGTGTAAGGGGTTGTTGTAGAGTATAAAATGTAGATTATTGACTCAAAGTAGATAATAGGTTGGACCCAATTTAGACCCAAATTGGGCCCAATTTAGGACCCAATGGGATCCAAATATTATTAAAAGCCAACCCAGCTGGAACTAAAATGTTAAAATGTTAGGACCTAGCCCATTGAAAACTTAGTTTGGTTTGGGTCCAAATATATGTATAGACCCAAATTGCCACCCCCATCTCCGACTTTCACTACTACAACCTTTCACTGAACAGAGTTGCAGAAAAGTAGACTATGGTTCGAAAATTGAAGCTTTTGAGAAGTTCGGCCCTAATTATAACAGACTGTTTCAGAATTTAATAGTAAACTGCAAAGTTATTACATATGTAAGGTTCTTTTGCTTTTCAGGCTAGTTTTTTCTTACCCCATCACCAATGGCAAAAAGACCGACAAATCCAGCATTTCTGAAACTTCGTCTCACCAAAAGGGCATATGCATCGACAAGAGCTAGAGATAGGCTCCATAAACTTTGCAAACTAACAGCAGCAACAAGGTAGCTAATGGACAGACAAATGTAATTTAGTCATAATCCTTCACAGAATATGATATTTTTGTAATTGATATATGAACAATTTGATGGCTTAAAATGGGACAACAAAAAAATTGAAGAAACCGAATACAATACAACCGTGTTAAAGTTGTCATACTTGCTAAGTATATTAGATGGCCTCATCAACAACTTCACCACAGTTCTAACCAAAACACTTTTGAAACAGAGCTTGCAGAAATTATCAATAATTGTTGAAAATATATGCAAAGTTCCAAGCATTTGGATAAAAAATTTGAATTTTATGATATTAAGAATCAAATGCAGACAGTAAGCCAACTGGAGTGGAGTATTACTAACTACAATGCACTTGGCAAGAATATATTCAAATGTTCAAGTACCAAAAATTAATTAATCTCAGACAAGCTCAAATCACTAATTAAGTGAATATTCCAAGCTCTAATTGTCACAAAAATCTATGATGACTACAGTTTTTTCATCTATAACAGAATCTTGCATGTAGGTGAAGGTTACAATTAAATTGCAAAAAGTAACAATTGAAGTCAATAAAGAAAGTCCTTATGACCTAACCTAAACCCTAATTCTAAACGAAAAAGACAAAAAACTTTGCTTAAAAAGAAAGCGAATAATAAAAAAGCGTTACCGGAAGGCGGTGACGGAGGGGAAATCAGAGGTGGTGGCCATGACGCAGAGAGAAACGGCGGCGAAAGCGAACTGAGAGAGGCGGAGAAAGAGACCGCCGGTGGTACCAGGCATGCCTTGAACGTCTTTCATCCTAAACCTAAGCTGCGCCTCCGCCGCGTCTGTCAACACCGGAGCCTCCACCGGGTGCACCGCCGGGCCACTCATTTTGATTATTGCTTCAATTGTTAGCCATTAAATTGTGAGATAAACATGCAAATTTAGCAACAAAATGATGTAAATTCCTTTTATTTCAACAAATTCGTGTGAGTGTTCTGCAATGGGGAGAGGTGAGTGCGGTATTAGGTGGTTTTGTTATAAAGAGCGTTTTTTACTTTAAAAAACAATAAGCGTGTTAGGGTGTTTTTTTCCAATTTAGGAGTTTTGGCATTTTATTGGCACAAGTGCGTTTAGGATTTGTTTGTTTATGTTTTTAAGTTTTTTTTTTTTTTTTCTGCAAATTGCATATCATCGAAATTCGTATGAGATTTATAATTGTTTGCTTATAATTTTTTTTAAATATATTTAAAATTGTAAAAAGTAACAAATCAATAGATATGGTGTGAAATGATTGTGATAAAAAATAATAAAATATAAATTAAAAGTTATAAAAACTAAAGAAAAAAAAAGAGACATAATTATTATAATAAATGATTTGATTGGTGAATATATGAAATAATGTATAAAGTTGATAAATAATTATATACGAGATTGAAAAAATAAAGTTGAAAAAGATGAACTTGGAATTTAGTGTGTTTAATGTAGTTTGAATTCTATAATTCAAATATTTGAATATGAATTTGGAAAACAAAGGATTTGAACCCTAGCTTAGGACCCACCCCCTCTTGGATATACTACCCGTTTCATCTTGATTCTCCTTTACAGACCTGCAGATTGGCTATGTTTGTTTATGTTTTTAAGTTAGAATTTTGAAAATTTCTCGAGAATGGCGTACCATCGAAATTCGTGTGAAAATGGTAGGTGTTTGTTTATGTTTTTAGAATTAAGTTGAAAATTGTAATGTGTCAAATCAATGATGATTGGTTGATGTTTAATGATTGAATTAGTTGTTTTTGTAATGATTATTTAAATAAATAAATATATATATGAGTGTGTAAAATAATGTATATATTAATTGTAATTGATGAATGTGTAAAATGATTGATGTGTTGATTGATAGGTAGTTAGTATTGGAGATTGAAAAAGTAGAGTTGAAAAAAGGAAATTGAAATGAAAATTTGGTGTGTTAAGTAGATTTAAGATTTTGTGATTTGAAATCTTGAAATTGAATAACCTTTTTTGACAAACACAAAAAATAAGGAATCAAAGCTAAAATGTGATATATGATATGGGCTTATTGGGCTTTTAGAGAAAATAGAAATTGGGCCTCTAGCCCACTTTTGTTTTTTGTTCTCCACTTCAGCCCATTGGAAACACATAAGAGGCAACGGTTCGGTTCGACTTTGTTCCATTTCAAACTAATTGAAATTTAAGAAAAATGAATAAATAAATCATATATTTTTTTGCTACTTTGGCTGCTTGGTTTTTTGTTGTTTGTAAATTAGGAATTGCTAGCTTGGGTGCTTTTCTTTGATGTTCCATATTCTTTGTTTCTTTTTTATGTTTATATATATAATTTAGTAATAATTAATATATAGATTATATATTTCGATTTTTGGTTTCAGCTAACCGAACTTGAAAATTGAATAAACATTAAAAAGAACTAAAAATTTTCAGTTTAGTTTCAATTTGGATCGAATTTTTTATTTTTAGTTGGGCTCGCAGTTTAGTTAAAATTTAAAAGTATTATTTTAAAATCAGACCGGACCGACTGGTTTAGTCGCAAATGTGTTGGCAACCCAATCCAATTCTGTAGTTGGCTAGGGCCGATTGACAACTGGCTCAATATGAACCGGCCATAAACCCCGTTGAACCGGTTTTTTATTTTCCCCCATCTTAAATGACATAAATATATACATATGAGTAGGGCCGTTCACGAGTCGAGCTCGAGCCGAGCCTTACGATTTTGACAGGCTCGAGCTCGAGCTCGAAAACTTTTAACAAGCTCGAGCTCGAGCTCGAAAGCTCGAGCTCGTGAGCTCGAAAGCTCGATTCGAGAGCTCGAGCTCGATGCTCAACTCGCGAGCTCAAAAGCTCGACTCATGAGCTCGAAAGCTCGACTTGTGAGCTCGAAAGCTCGACTCGAGAGCTCGAGTTTTCTGCGCATTTATCAAATTTTAGCATTTCTTCAACAATGTAAAACTCACAGACCCACCAATGAAGCCACGAAAGTAAATCGACGCAAATTCACCAACGAATATCAAGTTCAGAAGTAACAAATACACAAATACATAACAAGCTATAGCTTGATTTTGTGATAAACAAGTTACAAAAATTAAACTTCAAAGAAAAAACCCAGGAGCCTATCTCTACAATAAAGATAAAACTAAAAGGAATTGGTTATTCATTGTAGCATCATTTACTGAACCTGTGTTGAATAATAAACTAGGACCAATATCAAACAAAATAACATTATAATTCCCAAGTCACAAGTTCCCAACAGTTCTTCGGGAGGCTAGAAAATGTGTAGAATTCCTAGGTCACTCCACCCACATAATGACCGCCTGTGACCGCCGGTGGTGGTGGTGGTGGGAGCTTTGTCAGAGAGAAATTTAGGGATGGGGAGAAAGAAAACTATCTAGGGTTGAGAATTTGGGTTGGGAGGCGGAGACGTGGAATTGTGGATTTCATTTATGTATTTAATTATATTATATATATTATATATTTTATTATATTAAAAAATAATGGGAGCTCGCGAGCCCGAACAACATTGAACAGGCTCGAGCTCGTTAGGCTCGAGCTCGAGCTCGAAAAAAATCGAGCTCGAGTCGAGCTTTTTTCGAGCCGGCTCGCCGAGCTCGCGAGCCAGCTCGACTCATGAACAGCCCTACATATGAGTGCATTTGAGTAGATTAGAACCCTAAACCTCTTTCTTATATAAGTTAAGAGATTCCCACTACAATATATTAACTTTTCAGCCATTAATTTTTAAAATATAAAAAATTTACTTTATCATATTTAATTGCTTTATGATCTTTTTTAGTTAGAATGATATAAATATATATTTATAAATACAATTGTGATAAACATAATTAATATTACATGAATTTAATTATATTATTTATTTCAAAAATAAATTTAAATTAATTTATTTGTAAAATAAATATACATATTATATATGTGTATATGTACAATAATATATATATATATATATACATAATCTAAGTTAACCAATTTTTGTTTATAACAATTCGATCGATTGAACCAGTGGTCCAATGACCTAATAAATTGTATCAAATGAAAAACATTGTTAAATATGAATAACCTAATAATAATAAGACTAAATCTAAAGTGAGAAGAGAAAGTAAAGGAGAGGGAAGACAGTTGGATAACTGCCATTCCCCGCCAAACCCCATAATTTTCTCTAATTACACTTTCACCCCCATTAGACCCGGCCTTTACAATTCCCCATGGAAATATTCAACACACAACAAACTAAAACAACTTCATTTAGTTTCTCATTTACTATTCTTATTATCCCTTTTTATGTATCTTCAACATTGTATTACAGAGATAAAGAACACAGTGATCCATGGCGTACATGAAACTCGGCTCTAAATCTGAAGCTTTTCATCGCGAAGGCCAAACTTGGTAAGCCAAATTGGCAAATGAAATCAAATAATAATAATAATAATCATAGTGTTTATGTTTTTTTGTTTGATTTCAGTTATTTAAAAGCTGTTAAGTGAAAATCCCATGATTTACTTTTGTAGCATTTAGCTTACTGAAGCATCAAAATCGATAAAATGATCAATCGAATCAAGTCACGAAAAACCCATAAAAAGTTTGATACCCAAAGAGCATTAATTATTTGTGTTCATAGTTTGATTATAAGGGAAAACCCTTTTTCGGCGGGAAATTTGTGAACCCATTCTTACTTTTTTGGACCCAAGTGTGGTAAATTGTAAATTTGATTTCAATCTGGAAATCAATTTCTTATAAGTGAGGTTGTATTTTCTGCTGAGATTATATATATATATATATCTAATCTTTTCTCTATTTGATATATGCATTGCCTTTAAACCTCACAAAATCTTGAGTTATGAAATCCTTTTTCTCCTATTTCAATGTCTCTTATATTGCCATATCTAAAACATGAACTCAATACATTGTACGATTTTGAATGTTTCGTATGCATTTCATCGGCTAGTTTATTACTTCTCGGATCAACATTTGCTTAATGTTGTACTAATTCATGTAACCATATATTCTGCAACGAATTCATAATCGTACGATTTCATGGATAATCCGTATTATGAACGTATCAACTAGTTTTCGTCATATAACGATTTTATATAGGTTTTTCGTGTACCCTTTTCAGGCATTGCACATCGGGCCTCCAGAGCGATGTCACAATCGAAATCGGAGAAATGTCCTTTCAGCTTCACAAGGTTGTCTTAATCCATCCGTAAAACGTCTCTTTCGTTTCTCTATTACAACATAAGTTCAATGTATTAGAATAAAATATATTAGTTTAGATTGTCATCATATCTTTCCGTATATTTCAGTTATTTAAATTTGTTATATTTCCTTTATTTTATGATTTCATTTGATTTGCTTGTTCTCTCTATAAACAGTTCATTATCAATAATATAATATTTACGGGTTTATATCATTCAGCACCAATGTACTAATACCTCACATTCTTGCAGTTCCCTTTGTTGTCTAGGAGTGGACACCTCGAGAAGCTTCTAGGCGATTTAACCAACTCCGAAGGCTCGCCTAACGTTCTTCAACTCAACCAATTACCCGGAGGGACCAAAGCTTTCGAGCTCGTCGCCAAATTCTGTTATGGCGTCAAAATCGAGCTCACTTCAATGAACGTAGTATCTCTTCGATGCGCGGCCGAGTATCTCCATATGTCCGAAGAATATGGCGAGGGGAATCTCATCGCCCAAACGGAATCTTTCCTCAACGAAGTCTTTGGCAATTGGACGGACACGATCAAAGCCCTCGAGACGTGCGAGGAAGTCTTACCAGATGCGGAGGAGCTTCACATTGTGTCTAGATGCATAAACTCTCTTGCAATGAAGGCTTGTGCGGACCCCACGTTGTTCAACTGGCCCGTCTCGGGTTGCAACGAGCCCGTGAGATCAACGGGGTCCATTTTTTGGAACGGGATTTGCACGTCGACCAAGCCTCAGCCCACGAGCGACGATTGGTGGTACGCTGACGTGTCGTTCCTCAGTTTGCCGTTGTACAAACGGTTGATCCAGGCCGTTGAAGCGGGTGGGATGCGGCCCGAGAATATAGCCGGGGCGTTAGTGTTTTACGCAAAAAAGTTCATCCCACAAATGAATCGACAATCGAGCTTCAAAAATTTGAACTCGAGCTCGACAATTTCGATCCCGTCTGAGGCCGACCAAGGGGCCCTTCTAGAAGAACTTGTCGAGTTATTACCACATCAAAAGGGAGTGGTGCATACTAGGTTTCTTCTTAGGTTGCTCCGTACGGCTATGGTTTTGCAGGCGAGCCCGTCTTGTCGAGAGAATTTGGAACGAAGGATCGGTTTGCAATTAGACCAAGCTGCATTGGAAGATTTGTTGATACCGAATATGGGATATTCGGTCGAGACATTGTACGATGTCGATTGTTTTCAGAGGATTCTCGATTATTTTGTCTCGATGGATCCGGCCTCGGCCGCTCCTTCGCCAGGCATTGTCGAAGAAAGTCAAGTTATGGAGGGGGGCCCACCTTCGTTGACTTCGATAACGATGGTGGCTAATTTGGTCGACGCGTATCTTGCTGACGTGGCGCCGGACGTCAATTTGAAGTTTCCGAAGTTCCAGTCTCTTGCCGCTGCCGTTCCCGATTACGCTAGGCCGCTTTCCGATGGGATTTATCGCGCGATCGATATATATTTGAAGGTAAGATTTTATGATCGATCATTATAGAAACCTTTAGGCTTTGTTTGTTTATGTTTTTGAGATGAAATTTTGAAATTTTCTTGGAAATTGAGTTTTATGGGAATTTGTGTGAAAAATGATATTGTTTGTTATGTTTTTAAAAATAAGTTGAAATTTGTAAAATATGTCAAATCAATAGTGATAGATTGAAGTTATATAGTAGATTGGAAAGTAGAGTTGAAAAAAGTGAGAATTTGGATGAAAATTTGGTGTGTTAAGTTTATTTTGAATTTTGTAATTTAAAAAGTTAAAAATGGATTTTGAACTGGATTTTTGTCTTAATGCCTTTTATCCATGTTTTTTTTGTTCGTTTTGATGATGATTTGCTAAGAAAGATTATCATGTCATTAGGCACATGCTTGGCTCACGGACTCAGAACGAGAGCAAATATGTCGACTAATGAACTGCCAAAAGCTTTCGTTAGAGGCGAGCACTCACGCTGCACAAAACGAGAGGCTACCCCTCAGAGTAATCGTGCAAGTTTTGTTCTTCGAACAGCTTCGTTTACGCACATCGATCTCGGGTTGGTTCTTCGTTTCAGACAACCTCGAAAACTCTCAAAGTCAACCAAATTCACTTCTGGCCCTACCCGGGTCCCACCAAAGGAACGGCCCTCGTGGGGCCGGGATAGACGACATGAGGGAACGCGTAAGTGAGCTCGAGAAAGAATGTGAGAGCATGAAAGAGGAGTTTCATAAGATGGTTAAGAACAAGAGGAGTTGGAATATATTCTGCAGGCGAAAATCGGCCAATAGATGCAGCTCGAAGCAATCTAAGCCGTCCAATGTTGAGATGCAGCAAACGTGCGTTAATCTGCAGCAGCCGTGAAAATGGGGAAATCGGGATGTTAAATATTGGTAGGTATTTAGCTAAGTGTATCTGCATTTTGGCATAAATAACACGATGAACACGTTATGTGACATTTTTTCGATTAAAAGTTGATTCGACTTGTTGGTTAATGTAATTTTGCTGCGAGTTTCATATTCAATGCATAGACCCAACCCGACCCGTTTCTAGGATCCGTTGGGTTTGTGGGTCGGGTAGAGTTGTTTTGGCGGGGACCTTTATGTCGGGTTTTAACCGGGTATTGATAATGCCACATTGGGTGATGATTGTGTGGCCTTAAAAGCCCATTGATGAGACTCTTTAACAACCAAATGACTTAGGTTGAAATGAGTACATCCAACCACAATATACCCACATATGTAATGCAGATAGATAGTGAAATGAAACTGAAAATGCTGTTTGGGACCATAAATGGGTATCATTTTGTCTTCAATTATCCCAAGTCACATGGCCCTTCCCCCTTGCTGCTATTTTATCCCCACAAAATGTTAATCACCATGAGTCAAGGTTTCAAATGGGTCGGGTCGGGTCATTGTAGCCCACCCGTTGTGGGCCCATTTTACTAACCTGAGTTGAACCATGCTGCAAATGAGTCGATTCGAGTTGAACTAAATGAGTTGTTGAAGTTTGCTTAATTTACAAATAAACTTCGGAATTTGTATTTGAGTTTGGCTTGATTGTTAATCAAGTCGAATACTGGTCGAGGTCATGCTTGAAAGCCTAATCGAATATGAAGAGTTCAGGTATGGTTTGATAAATATGAACTGAGTTCAAACACAAGCTTCGGAATTTGTGTTTGATTTTGGTTTGATTGTTAATCGAGTCGAGTACTAGTCGAGCTAGAACTCAAACTAAGCTTCAAAACCTATCAAATACGAAAAGTTCACGTTTGGTTTGATAAATAACGAACCGAGTACAAACGAACATTTAACGATTGAGTCTAGTCGAGTATCGAGCAGCTTGGTTTGTCTTTCAACTCTGACTAAATTTACCCGATCCAAACATACTTTTCCACACGATGTACCTTTTAGAAGCATATTCGAAAGAATATACCCCACCTATCCATCTCCTTGTCTTGTCATTGGATGAAACAATGTAAGATGATAAAACCTTAACAACCAACTAGCACAAGAATCTTAGTTGAGACATATTTGTAACACAAATGGTCCCTCATTTGATTCTCAAACAAGTAGTGTGACAAAATAGAAGGGTTTGCCATTAGAAGGGGGAATTACATAGTGCATTTTAGTACTTACATCTTACTACTTGCAAAGCAAATAACAAAAGTTGATATCACAATCACATTTTGAGGTCATTTTACAAAAATATATTGCCCCAAATTCAAAAATACCCACAAGTTAGTTTTCTTCGAAAACGCCAATTTTTTCAACTGGAAACATCGTACGTTTGAGCGTACTCAAATTGCTCTGTTTCCCAGCTCAGCTTTGAAGCAACTCGTTCGTGGCTTGGTGCATATTCCTACACAAATCAAATCGGTAATTAATTTAAGCCCAAGATAATTAATTCAACTTTTTTTTAAAAAAAAAATTGCTTAAAAATCATTTACCTCGAGTTTTTTGACAAGCTCATTTGCTGTCGGTGCAGATACGATGATATGGTGAGCATCGGGACAAATGAAGCCTTCTTCAACGGCTTTGTCGATAAACGACAGTAAGGAGTTATAATATCCATCCACATTCAATAATCCCACCTGCAAATAATGCCAAAAACCCTTTAATTTTTTTAGTTTTTCGTCATTAGTAGTATATGTTTTTTTAATATTTTAGTGTTCGTTTTCGAAGTTATATAATGTAATCGGGATTGTATAAATACCGGCTTATCATGGATGCCAAGTTGAGCCCAGGTTATGACTTCAAGTAACTCCTCCAAAGTTCCATAACCACCTATATATATATATATATACATTGATACAAACAACATATAAATTGCACTGGGAAAATAGGTAAATATTCCAATTCACTGTTAAACCATACTATTAGAAAAATCCCTGCTTGAATTTAAGCAATTTATTACCAGTCAAATGTCAGATAATGTTTTTTAGGTATTTAAGGTGAGGCATGATCCTCTGCAAGTCTTTCAGTAATGATTTTCTTTTATACTACAGAGGCAGAGCATGGAGATATATTTCATATTTAATTTCACATTCTAAACCATTTGAATGCATATGATTTTTAAGAAATCTCAAAAGATTCTTCATTTCGAAAGAAAATCGACAAAAATGGTAAAAACCGAATTATATAATCTATATATTAATTACCATTAAGTTGTATATAAAAACTTAAAGAAAAAAAAAAACAGGGCTAAATCAAACTACAGAGCAGCCTTCTCTAGTTTGTTCTCTAATCATAATTTTCATACTGTAGCTTTCACAGTATTACAGTTGCCATAAATAGTGTCTAGTTACAAAGTCAAAAATGAGAAACATTTATTGTATATATATAATATGATTGATATTGAAATTCAAAGTTCATTTTTAAGAAAACAGAGTATGAAAATTAAGCAAAAATACACAGATTCTGAGAAGGGTTTTATTACCAGGTAAAGCTATAAAAGCATCTGAATGCTTTGCCATTTCGGCCTTCCTTTGATGCATATCTGCAACTGCTTTCACTTCCCCTACTGTTTCTCCAGTTAACTGCAAAAAAGCAAACATGTTTTGATAAAGCTGAAAGAGAAAGGACACAAAAGTTGAGTTTAATTTTGTATTGGTTAATGTGCAATTTGATGCAATGATGGCATTTGCAGGTCAAATTTTTTTAATTAATTTGTTTAATTTAATTCATATCATAGAAAATGCCAACACATAAGAATACAAGAGATAGTGGTTAACCAGAAAAAGGAAAGATTTTAGAACAACATTTGCAGACTACAAATGTATATACACATATTGTAGTGAAATTTCAACCACCTAACTGTACCCTATGGATAAGGTTATCAAGAACCAAACCCATTAAAACAAACCCTTTTATGTTGTAAAATCAAATATCAAAAAATCAAGAACATAAGTAAATAAAGCTGCAATCTTTTTAAGAAACTATTTTTTTCAAGCCAATAGAAAAGGAGTAAATAAGAATTAAGAAGAAAGTTAGCAACTTTTGTGGGATTTTGAGTTCTAAACAATATAATAAGAAAAGGGTTCAGATTTTATACCTCTCTTGGCATGAGAGTCTTGGGAATTACTCTGCACAAGCAGACAATGATATAAAAAATCAGTTTTTGTGAAGAAAATTAAACAAAACTAACATAAAATCAAAATAATGATTAAGTTTGAGGCGCCATAATCAAGAATAGAGTAGAATACAAGTAAAAAGAAAGAAGCTTTTACCCAATAACATGCCTACCACCATCATGAACAGCTTGAGAAACCAAGCCCATCAAGCCTATGCTACCTCCTCCATAGACCAAATCAATGTTCTTGGAAACCTTGAGAAACACACAAACATATTAGACCAGAGTTCAAAAATGGTTCATAATTTTATATGTTAAATCTTAGAAAAGATTAATTTAAATCTACCCTTTGGAAAGTACTTTTTATACATTAGGCCCTTTTTTAAAATGAAAAAAAAGATTTTACCAAAGTCAAATGGCTATAATGGAGTGAAGAGTACTACTTATCATAGTACTACATTCAGATATTATGATCTTATCCATTTGAGGAAGAAAAAAGTATTTCATCACAGAAATTCTTATAGAGGCCTGTAGATGAAAGTAACAGCCTAACAGGACTTATGTATAATAATAATGGAACACACAAAGGATATAACAAAGAAAAAATAGAAAAACACAGCTTTCTTATATCCATTGTACAAAGAAAACAGCCTGAAACTAATCCATTCCAGTAGCTTATATTCATCAGAAAAAAATACATGCATTTTTGCATGAAAATACAAAGGGAAACAAAATCAATCCAACTTTGAAGCACTAAATCAACTCAAATACACATAAAGATAGAAAGATAAGATTTTGTATACAAAACAACACATTTATCAAAAGCCCATCTGAATATAAACACTGCATTTCATGATAATATGATATAAAACCCTCAAACTGTAAGAAAGTAATGAAACAGAGGTAATAACAATGAACTTGAAAAGATGGATAAAAAAGTGTGTATTACCAAAACTTTGCCAAGTTCAATAGCAGCTTCTTGATAGCTAGTTTTCTTGCCTTGGCTGCTACCACAGAACACACAAATGGTCTTGAATCTTGATGATATTACTTCACATTCTATCTCCATTTTTCTTTGGGTTTTTTTTTCTCTTTTATCTTCTAATGTAGGTGACAAATTTGGGGTAAAAGATGAATCTTGCTTCTTATAGTCTCCCCTGTTTTATACACCCTAGCTATTATGTTGTATATACATATACATATATATATATATAGTGCATATATGTATATATTGTATGTATATAATTTGTGGTTTTAGAGGAGATTACAAAACATTAATAAGAGAAACTTTTGCTTTACCACTCTTAGCTCTTTGCCGAAAAGATTGGGAGGGAGGGTTTTATTTATAAAGGGCACTCGCACGTGGGTAAAAACATAGGCACGCTGATCCCACGTGACTGGCACGTGTGGAACAATATTTCTATTTATTTATTTTTTTTAAATAGTGAGGGGATATTTGTGTGGAAAATATCTATGTTTTTTTTAAGAAAGTTTAAGAAGGAAATATCAATGTAATTCCATCCCTTCTAATAATTTGATTGATTTTTAAA
This sequence comes from Verbascum thapsus, assembly GCA_963669365.1. Lineage (NCBI taxonomy): Eukaryota > Viridiplantae > Streptophyta > Magnoliopsida > Lamiales > Scrophulariaceae > Verbascum > Verbascum thapsus. Next base: position 21,696,209 of record OY770104.1, read on the forward strand.
AGAGAAATAATTAGGCCAAAAAAACAAAATTGTAAATATTAATAATACCAAAATCTCATTCACATGTAATTTTCTGCATAAAAACAGACTGACAATGCAAAAGAACACTTATAAACTTATATTATTATAAAATAAAAATGTCATTTTTTTGATGGCTCCTTATTTTAAATTTCATTGCAGAAAAACATTGGGATTGGGGTAAAACTTGTTAATATTTTCTCTGTAAATAAAGCTTTAGAATAGACAGTGTGACATGGGTTTCTTTTTAATATTATGCATGCGTATTAATATTTTAACTTATAATAATAGATATTATTAAATGGATCATATAAAATTTCAATAAATTAATTACCATAGATCACTGTGCAATAAAAATAAAAATGATGATTGAATAAACATGTGGGTTATGGCCTGTGCCCTCATGAGGACTTTATTAAGAGACAAGTTTGTTCTATTCATAGGAAACATTTTATTTTTATTTCAAATTTCCCATAACACTTCATCAAGCATGCTGTCCCCAAGTTCAATTTTTTATATTTTAATTTGGTGTTTTGTTTTATACTTCATTTTAAAGATATTAGTTTCTATTTGTATTTATCTATATTAGCTTATTTTTATACTTATATGATCAATAATATTATTTAGAGGGTTTATACAATCTCACATTTTACATAAAGATGGCCGTTAAATATATATAATAGTTTTCACCTTAGATGTATAATTCGGATGGATAGTGTACATTAAACATGTATCTATTACATTTGAATAAATGATCGAAAATGATTATAAGATATAAAATCATAATTAGCATCTTGAATTAAGCTTAAGCCATACGTATAATCTTAGTAGTATAGTAAGAAAAAAAGTGTATTATACAAGGATTAGAAGTTCCATTGATGTGCTAGAAATGATGGATTTTTTACCTTAGAGTTAGGATCATTATTCTTGATCATGTGTAGCATTTTGTATAAGAATCATCCTTCCTATATTAGTTGATCCATGATTAAATATATTACGTGAAGATGGGATCAGAACCGATACACGACAGACTAAATATCAACTTTGTGGTTGCACTTGATCGTATCAAGCTGCATAAATACCAACTTTCCTCAAATACAGTACTAATTCTAGGTTGTAATCGACTGATTTGGTACGTATAATGCCTTTTGGTGGGCCGTAAACAATGCCTTATTGGGTCAGAGCCCATGTCAGTGTGTAGCCCAAGTCTCTTAGTATCTTTATTTACCATATACAGGTATACTAAACCCGACTTATTAAATTACGAAAATACCCATGTATTTACAGTGGGCCATTCGTGATCTTTTTTAGCTATGTTTGTTTATGTTTTTAAAATGAAAATTTAAAATTTTATCGGGAATTGTGTACTATAGAAATTTGTGTGAAAATGATAGTTGTTGTTTATGTTTTTAAAATATGTTGAAAGTTGTAAAATATGTCAAATCAATAATGATAGGTTGATGGATGATTTGTTGAATAATTGTGTATTTAATGATTATATGAATAAAAAATAAAGAAATATTAATAAAAAATTATAAAGTATGAAAGAAAGAGTGAAATAATGATTGATTTGATTGGTAAATGTGTAAAAGTTTGTATATATGATTGATAGGTAGTTATATAGGAGATTGAAAATGTAGAATTGAAAAAAGGGAAATTTGGATGAAAATGTGGTGTGTTGAGTTTATTTTGAATTTTGTGATTTAAAAAGTTGAAAATTGAATTGAAAACATAAACAAACAAGGCCATTATTAAGAGGGAAGAGATCGTTACATCATATGACATTTTTTTTTAAGAGCATCGAATATGTTATCCTAAAAATTTATACGATTTTCTCTTCTAAATGTTCGAGAGACATTTTATAAAAGAATCATAAACATTTGTGATTAATTATTCTCTTTAAAATGTTACCTAGAATGCATGAACTTAACTAATGAACCCATGCCCTTAATTTAATGCTTTAATAAATCAAACATTCCTAATCCCTAAGTTGACATTTCTGGGCTTTTTGCCTTTTCATCTGTTTTTGTCTGCCTATTTATATCTTCCCATACACTACTTATTGAAATAAATATAATTAATTAGCAGTTAAGTATATTTTTAATGGGATAAATTTGGTATAGTATAATATAATGTATTTACCATTATTCATGCTTGCACGCCTTCAACTCATGTTTTAGTGTGTGTTAGAGAGTTTGTATGCTAGTTATTTTCTCTATAATGGTAAACACAGAGTAAATTATTCGAAGAAATGTGAAAATTCTATGTTATTCGAGTTCAATAAGATAAATAAAAAAATACCATTATTTTTTTGTATTTAATAATAAGGGTATGCATCGTTTCGGTTCGGTCCGAAATTTCGATTCTTCGAAATTTCAAACCAAAAACCGAACCGACATTTTGGTCCGATCCGGGTTTTAACCTAAATTTCGAAAGAAAAAAAGACTTGTTCGGTTCGATTTGTCAATTTTTTTTTTGTAATTTCGGTTTTCAACCAAACTCTTTTATATATGTTTTTTAGTTTTTTAATATATAATACCTATTAATTATATATAAATTAAAATAATAATTATTATATATATTATATTTCTGTTTTCCGTTCGATTTGGTCAACTGCGTCTAAAAACCGAAATCGAACCAAATAATCGAAAATTTGAAGGAAAAAAACGAAAATCGAACCAAAATTTTTGGTTCGATTTCTGTTTGAACCGAATTTTTGGTTTTCGATTCGATTCAGGCGGTGCAAACAAATTTGAACACCCCTATTCAATGGTATATGATATTGGATTCGATGTGTCATAGTATTTTTGGTATATCTTCCATCCGTAATACGAAATTGGAGCTGATAAATGGTGATAGAATGCAGTGCACTCGTGATGAGTTATCTACATATTCAACGACACAAAATCATTTGTATTATAGTTTTCAAGGCTCGTTCAGAGCTATATTTGTGGTGGTTGACTCATATACGAGATGTCAATATAAGAGAGTGGGAGAGAATTCAATATTTGTTCAAAAATATAGGATAAAATGAGCCACTATTCATGATTTGACGTGTGTACTCATAAAGTAAGTTACATGTGACATTCTGGTGGTACACAATCTTCCAGGCCACTGGGTCGGGTCGTATGACGGCACGACCTAACCCTAACTTATCAAGTGGCCCATGTACACTTGTCCGATTTCTCAACCCGATCCATGGTAATTTGTAGGGGTGGCAAAATGGTTCCGGAACCGTGGTTCCAACCCAATTAAACTAGTTTGGATTGGGTTGATTCTTAAGAAATTATTTTTGATTTCTAATTGGTTTCCAACTTGGTTCCAAGTTGAGTCCAACTAATTTCAAGTTAGACCCAAACCGCTTGCCAATAATCTAAATTATAAAGAACAAAATATAAGTGATATAGATAAGAATGGATCGTATCACAAAAGGATCCTACGACCCATATGACTTAAGACCCATATGGACATACAACCCATATGGCTTAAGACCCATATGAACATACGACCAAAATGACTTAAGACCCATATGGACATACAACCCATATGGCTTAAGACCCATATGAACATACGACTCATATGACTTAAGACCCATATGGACATACGACACATATAGCTTAAGACCCATATCGCTTAATTTACAGTCAGGGTCCTTACTAGCCAACTAATTGCAAAACACTACAAGACCCGCGTGTTTTTATTATACGGGTCAAGTACAAAAAGAACCCGACATATCCCGACCGTATATCAAGGACACGTGTACGACACATGTTCGTACATCTGTATCATCCGTACAAGGTGGATCTCCTATAAATAGCTGCACTGTTCATTGGGAAAGGGGGAGATTTGCTAGTACTTATCCTCTCTACTACCGAGCTATCATTACGAACCTCATTATTATATTTGAACTACGTTAGACTTGATCCTTAAGAAAGGTACGTAGGCAGCTTGGGTTGAACCCCGAGTGCAGTCTATAATCTATCTTACGGCTGGGTCGTACTTAGTGGCTCGGCTTGACCTAGCTCGTTTATTTCGACTTAGATCAGGTAGGCAGCTTGGGTCGAACCCCGAGTGCAGTCTATAATCTATCTTACGGTTGGGTCGTACTTAGTGGCTCGGCTTGACCTAGCTCGTTTATTTCGACTTAGATCAATAAGGTATTGAATCGGGTTGGGCTTGGTTCCCTTTCGGGTTGATTTCAGCTCCATTTTGGGTTGAGTTGGTTCCACCCCATTTAAGAACCGAAGAGTTGGACCAACCCAAACCCAACCCGACCCACCCGATTGCCATATCTAGTAATTTACCTCGTTTGTATGTCATCATGATAGACTTTGTTGATTTTCCTACTTTGAGTAGGGATGAAAATGAGTCGAGTTGAGCCAAACACATAAGTGTTCAATCTTGTTTGAATTTCAATCGAGCTTGGTTTGATTGTTCATCGAGCCGATCTCAAACGAGCTTTAATCGAGTTGATCACGAGTCGAGCACGAGTAGTTTGAATATTTTGTACATGTTTTTGTTATTTTTTTCCTAATCGAGCTGAGCTCGAGTCGAGTTTCATAATTATCGAACAGAAAAAGTTGTTCAAGTTTGGTTTGATAAATTATCGAACCGAGCTTTTATCAATCGAGTTCGAGTCGAGTATCGAGTAGTTTGATTCAATTTTCACCCCTATTTTCAGGTACCAATATTCTATTAATATGACAAATTGACCCATAAAAAATAGCCTAGATCCTTTATTCCATTTTTGTTCCATCTCTTTCTTCATATAAATAATCACATTTTCAGAATAAAACATATTAACTTAGAGAATACTTCATTATACATGTGTTGTTACTAAATGTAGAATATGAATTACTTGTGGTGGGCAATGGTTGTGGATGATGATCAATTGTTGTCACCAATAATTTATCCACCAATTTTTGTGCCCACTAGGAATTGACACGTGTCGGGTTAGGCTTATCCAAGTATGAATCGACATAAGATATTTCATTATTTTATTTTATATGTTCTAAAATGTTTTTCCTTACTATAAACGTGAGTATTTATTTTATCATCTAGTTATATTGTCTGCATCTTAATTGAGAAAAAAAAATGAATTTTTCATGTTTCCTTTATAAGACATCGATTATATTTTAAATTATATGTAAATCAAAATCATGACATAATATGGAAGTTTTAAATATTATATTGTTGTACGTAAAGGGTATATTTTACAATATAAATGCATAAGTTATTTTTTTTTTTTTTGTTAATTATTTCTAACTAAAAAATTAAATGAGATATTTTTTTCCGGAATTGAATGAATATTAATTATGGTTTAATTTAAATGAATAATATATTTCACATCCTGAGATTTTGTTATAAAAATATTCTATAAGTTAATAATTTACATCTTTCTGTTGAAGTCTTTTTGGAATCAGAATTTCTAGCATGAGCCGACACACGCATTTATTAATTAATTGCTTTAGTTGAAAAAGCTTAATTTGAATTTATAATAATAATAATAATAATAATTGGCTTTTACTAAAGTCCTTAATCAAAGTTTCGATTCAAATGATCTTTTATTTAGATATAATCAATGCAATAAATTGCGTTAAAAGTATTTGATTAGAGTTGAAGATTATAGTCATTAAGTGAAATTTGAATATAAGGGTGTGTTTTATTTAATTATTTTGGAACGATGAGTTTAATTGATTTTCTTTATTTCCACTTAATCACATAATGTTTTTCCTCAATTAATGGACTAGATGATACATGTCATGAATATTAAATGATAGTAATTTGCTATAAATTAATAAGTATATATTATTATAATTAGTAAATAATTACTATAAAAATAGAGAAAAGCTTATACGCAGGTGAAAATAGAGAAAAGCTATATATTATTTTTACAGTAATTATTTCTAATACTGGTTATTAATCTGGATTTTAAAATCACTGCAACAAATATTTTCATTTGGAAACCATAAAATAGTAAACTTGAATTCTGGATTAAATATATGCGATCATTAATTACAATTAACAATTTAACATGGAAGTTATATATATATATATATATATATATATATATATATATTGAATAACTTGAACGACAAAAAGAATATCTGTAACTTCAAAAGTTCATTTAGATGATTACTATTAAATATTAAAATATATTGTCACATCATAAATTTAAAATATTCTTGATTAAGTCCTAATCAAAGTGAAAACACTAATTTATTGGCCCACTTAAGTCTAAACCCTGATTTGTAACGATCTTAAAGGTAGTTAATACGGTTATATCAAAAGTAGCATTTATATATCTGCATTCCATATTTCAAATATATATATATACATGAACGTATTTGTGTTTTATTTAAATAATTTCTCTAATTTTGGAATCACCAAAAGGTCTAAAACCCATAAAATATCAAATTGATTTCGTAATGTAATATCCAATTTGGATAATATAAATAAATAAATAATATTTACTTTGAAGTCATCATTAATAAATTCTTTAGTCTAAATTGACGGCCATGCATGCGTATTAGCTAGGGTTAGGAGAATTATCATAATCTGCACCAACTTTTAATTTATTTTGACTGATTTTAATCAATTTGAAAAAGATGAAACATTATTGTACGTAAAATTGGTCACGTTAATGAACGAGTCCTTTTCACAGTACCAAAAAGTTACAAAAGTTTCGAAAATTTTAATTACTAGTGGGGAAGCAATAATTGATTAATTTTATACTATTCACTCTTTTTAATTAGTATGTGTAGAAATTATTTAGTGTGTGACATGTAAACACGAAAAAATGATTAAATTTTAGAAAAAAACCGAATCTTTTAGAAATATATATGTACATTTATATAAAATTGTGTTGCATTTTGTATAGAAAATTGCAAATATTTCTCAAAATGGTCCAAGATAGCATAGTCATTTATGAGTCAATTTGCCGACCATCTCATAAAGCTTCACCACCGAAAAGCAAATATATATATATATATATATATATATATATATTATATACATAATATATATATATATATATATATATATATAATTTGTGACAAAAATTTAAGGTCACATATAATTTGTCAATTAACCCATCTTTCAATTCTCATATTAATACAAAGTACGTGAATTACAACTCTATATGCATGAATCCGTATAGAATAAACAATAAGAATTATATTTAGAGAAAAAATAGCGAATAAATTGGCAAATAATAAATTAAATTTTTGTATTTTTGGACGACCCTCAACACAATTTTTTGGTTTCTTATAATTTACACTACTAATACGATAAATTATATGACAAGGGTCTTTTTCAAATTGAAATCACTTTTCTTTGGGATTCGAATTTGCACCTAGAATTGATCTCTTATCGATTTGTACATGATTTATATTTACATTCTGTAGTTCAAAATTGGTAATTTGCACTTTATTTTGTACTTCTAATGTTGAATTTTTTTTTTATTTTTTTATTACCACTTGTTTAAAAGAAAAAATAGTATCTGTATCACCTTGATCTAATTTGTATTTTGTACTCTGTTATATTATTTATACATTAGTCTTAGTTTTTAAAAACACTCCACTTAAACTTGACTAATTAATTAACCTTCAACAGAAATTTAGTATAAAAGTTGCTAAATATTAATTTTAAAAAAAAAAAGACTTAATAGTGATGAAACGAACCCAATCATTTCATCCAATCCTGAATCATGAACCGATTGCATTGAAATCGATCACTAGAGTTTATTCTTGAACTTCACTACAACCCTTTAGCCACAAAATCGGGTTTTCTTAAAGTATTTATAATCTTAAATTCCGCAAAAATTGCAACTATTCAAAAATTAAACCACAATATAGGAACATTTATGATTGACTCAAAATCGAATTCTCATTTCCCAACTAAGAAAAAAATTAGTCTTGTAGTCAAAAGAAGAGAATAAATAAAGTTGTTACAAAATCATTAAGGTCACACTTTTCTTTGTTGCCTTTGGAAGATTAAAGTTGATTAAGACCACCTGGAGAAGTATATAACTCTCAATTAAATATAAGTGTTAGTTTTATAAAAGTGTTATGTTTGTAATTAGCACTTTTAGTTCTGTTTATAGGAATACGCTTTCTGTTATGTTTGAGAACGTAAGTATATATAGTTCTCTGCTTTGTAATTGTAAACTAATTTTTCCCCAATATTGAAATACAAAATTCTTTCATGTCTTCTTCTCTGGTTCTTCACTTTCTTGACATGGTACCAGAGCTTCGACTCGATTGCAATATGGGGATACAAAATTGATTTTAATCGTTCTTATTGTGGATTAATATCGCTTTTTTTTTTCACTTTCCGCTGCGATTGTTTCTGAATCATGACAACAGATCAGAATCCAAGTTCTTCTGGCGAGCCTACGAAATCAGGTGTTGATTCACAGCCAACTAGGTATAATGTACCAAAAATCGATTCTCAAGATCCCCTATATGTCCATCCTTCGGACACCCCTAATTTGGATCTTGTGGCTGAAGTCCTTCGTGGATCCGAGAACTATAGTATATGGAGTAGAGAGATGGTGGTCGCACTGGAAGCCAAGAACAAAATTGGCTTCGTTGATGGAACGTGTAAACAACCGGATCAAGATTCATATGAATATCCGCATTGGAAGAGGTGCAACGCCTTAGTCAAGTCTTGGATCCATCGATCCCTATCAAGAGAGCTTATACACGGCGTGGTATATTGTGATTCTGCTCGTATGATTTGGATTGACCTAAAGGAGAGGTTCGATCGAATTAATGGAGCGAGGCTATACTCATTATACAAGCAAATCAACACGATAACTCAGGGGGCAAATTCAGTCACGGAATATTATTCCAAACTTCGCCACCTCTGGGATGAGTATGATTCACTCACTCCTGCACCATCTCAGGTCATATCTACAGAATATCTTGAGTTTTGTTCAGGTCTCAAGATGATGCAATTCTTGATGGGCTTGAGTGAGTCGTACAGCAACGTTCGCTCACAGATACTGATGATGACGCCATTGCCTACCCACGGCCAAGTATATTCGATGATCGTAAACGAGGAAACTCAAAGGAACATCAATGTGCCTACTGAAAAAAGTGAGAATTCCATGGCATTATTTACTACATCTTCACAGAATAAGAATCCAGACAAGGAATCACAGTATTGTGATCACTGCGAATTCAATGGGCATACGAGAGAGACATGCTTTAAACTCCATGGCTACCCTCCTAATTGGAATCGAGGTGGCCGGAGAGGTGGTAGAAGAGGAGGCTCCCGGGGTGGAAGAGGAAATTTTAATCCTGGAAAAAACACATCAGCCAACTCTGCATCTGCATCATCAAATAATACCAATGTCACTGTTGAGGGCTCAATCAATACAACAGCTCAACCTACTCTTACTGCTCAGCAAGTCCAACAAATAGCGCAGTTACTTGGATCCTTTAGCTCAGACAATAGTGCAGCTGGGGGAGCCACTACTAACTTAGCCTCTGTTAGTAGCACAGGTAAGTTGTTGTGTTCTGATTTTCAATACAGTTTCAAGCCTACACATACATGGATTATTGACTCTGGTGCTAACCAGCACATGATCAATAATCAAAACTTATACACTAGCATCAATATGAGTAATTTATTATCCAATGATGTTAAACTTCCTAATGGTGGCATTAGCAAAATCAAACTGTCTGGAACTGTTAATATTGGTTGTGACATGTGCCTTAACAATGTCTTGTATGTTCCTGAATTCCATCATAATCTGATATCAGTTTCTAAACTCATTAATGATGCTAATGTTTACATAAGTTTCTACCCAAATTTCTGTGTTATACAGGAAAGCATGACTGGAAAGATAAAGGGGATTGGTAGAGCTCAAAATGGCCTATATGTTTTAGTTTCTGTGTATTCCTCTCATTTGAATCATGTTCTTGATAATACTTCTTTGTCTTGTAATAATGCAAATGTAAGTACAGCTGTTGTTAACAATAAAGCCACTCTTTGGCATCAAAGGTTTGGACATATGTCCTTTAATAGATTTGATTTTCTGCCTGAACTTGGTATTAACAATGGTAAATCTGGTATGTTTTGCAATATATGTCCCTTGGCTAAACATAGTAGGACCACTTTTCCATCTAGATCCAGCAGCTCTAATGTCATTTTTGAGTTAATTCATATGGATGTGTGGGGACCATATAAAGAAGCAACCTATGATAATGATAGATACTTCTTAACTATCATTGATGATTATTCTAGGTGCACTTGGGCATTCTTGATGAATTCTAAAACAGAGGTTTATAGTTACTTGTGTAAGTTCATTGCATATGTCCAGACCCAATTTTCTACTATGATTAAACATGTCAGGTCTGATAATGGTTTGGAATTTATTAATACCAAATGTAAAACCTTGTTTGACTCCTTGGGGATTATACATCAAACTTCATGTGCCTACACTCCCCAACAAAATGGGGTAGTGGAAAGAAAGCATAGGCATATTCTAGATGTGGCCAGGGCCCTTAAGTTTCATTCATGCTTACCTATGAGATATTGGGGTGAGTGCATTCTCACAGCTGTGTACTTAATTAATAGGACCCCAACTCCTATTTTAAAAGGTAAAAGTCCTTTTTTTGTTTTATATGGTAAGCACCCTGCCTACAAACATCTTAAAGTCTTTGGGTGTCTGTGCTATGCAAAAATCCTACCTACACCAGACAAGTTCAAAAAAAGATCTAGACCATGTGTTTTTGTTGATTATTCTAGTGTTCAAAAGGGATATAGATTACTTGATTTAGAAACAAAGACTTTTTCTATATCTAGAGATGTTATCTTCTATGAAAACATCTTTCCTTTTGCTAATATCAAAGATCATGTTGCCAATCAATCTTTCCCTTCTATGGATTCTGCTACCATATATGATGAACCAGATGAAAATGATACCTTTGAGCAGAATTTAGATTCTGCAGATACACATTATATTCCTAATATTCCTGATCATACAGGTGAGACTCCTGAACATGAATTTTATGCTCATACAGATAGGAATCAACCCACTGTCAGTACTAGAAGATCTACTAGAACCAGTAGACCCCCCACCTGGCTCCAAGACTATATTTCACCCCTATCTTCCACTAATTCTACTTCTGTTGCTACTGTACAGTACCCTATTTCTAACTACATCCAATATGATACCATCAATCCTGATTATAGAGTGTATCTCTCAACTCTTGATAATGTTTCTGTCCCACAATATTATCATGAGGCAAAACATGATGAACAGTGGCAGAAGGCTATGGAAGTGGAATTACAGGCCTTAGATTTGAATAAGACTTGGACATTAGTGTCTTTACCTTCACATAAGAAACCCATTGGGTGTAGATGGGTCTATGCCATAAAATATAACTCAAATGGTTCCATAGAAAGGTATAAGGCTAGATTAGTGGCAAAGGGGTATACCCAATTAGAGGGCATTGATTATGGGGATACTTTTTCTCCTGTTGTGAAACATGTTACTATAAGAATTGTTTTGTCTATTTGATAAACCTCATTTTTATGCAATTCCCATCACTCATTCGACACGTTTATTTATGTAATTGCATCATATTTTTATCCCGCAAATGCGTTTAATGTCACTTTTAAGTGCCGTAGGGAATTTCTATGTTGCGAGAGACAAATACCAATTATTGGCCAAAATCGAGAACGAAGTGATTGAAGGCAGCTGATACATGGCGTACAAGCGCCGTTGCAATCGGCGCACGAGCGCCAAAATACACGGCGTACGTACGCCATGTTAAACCGCGCCCCAACAACGAAGGCAGAGAATTTAAGCGTTCTCGCGTACGAGCGCCATTTATAACGGCGTACAGGCGCCATTTATAACGGCGTACAGGCGCCGTTCAATACCGCGTACAAGCGCAGTATTAGTCGGCGTACAGGCGCCGTTCAATCCCGCGTACAGGCGCGCGCTTATCACAGTCTAAACGCGGGAAAGCCCATATTCAGCCCAATTTCGGATTAATGATCTAGATTAGGTATAAATACCCCCTCCAAATATTGTATTAGGGTTCGACTTTTATTTTCTTGAATTGAGTTGTAAAGATCGGAGATCGAGAGACGAGATTCAAGTATTATTGTAAACGGATTGATTCGTCAACGGGTTTAATCGAAATTATTTCTTTAATCTCTTTTATTTCTCGTTGTTTTTATGATGTTTACATTATTAATTGTTGATTGTCTTTTCGTATCTATGGAGTAATTCATATTATTCTGGAACCGGGAATAGCCCGATAATATGTTATCGATATAGATTATAGAATCGTTGATTTTACATCGCGTATGCTTATGATTTGCATTCTTGATTATTAATGCTTGTGAATTTGCTGGCCACATATTTGCATGATCATAGATATTAGGTGAAAATTCTGAAAGGTGACATCTATATCAGAACCCTAGAATTCAAACCTAGGATCCTAAATCACGAAAGTAGTTTTAGGTCTTTTGAGGAATCGATACACTATCATAGAGATTAATGAGTCTGAGTTTAGTCTAATCATCACGAAAGTAGTTGATTAATTAGCTTGGGTATATTGTTATACTTCGACAGAAGATAGTAAGTACAATTGGATAGTGTCCTTCATAAGTAGCGATAGTAGTTTCATTGGTAATATAATTGAGTCGATAATATTTATCGTGGTGAACCCTGAGTTCGGAATTTCCAATCGTATATAACTTAAATCAATTTTCTTGCATTCTGTTTAGTTTTCTTTACAATTTATCTCGTGCTTTTGATTAGGCTTAGATTACTGATAAGTGATAGATTAGTACTTGATTATTCGGTTCTCGTGGGAACGATATCTTTTGTACTACACCGAAGCCGTGCGCTTGCGGTTTAGGCACATCAAGTTTTTTGGCGCCGTTGCCGGGGACTTGAATAGTCAATATTAGTTTATATCATATCTTAGTGAGACTAAGCCATTTTATTTTATTTTTAGTTTTTAATTTTTATTTTCTGTTTTATTTCAGGATTTCGGTTTTCTCAATTGTATGCGAAGTAAGATCGATTTCGAACCTGATCCGGAAATCGAGAAGACTTTTCGTGCTAGGAGAAAATTACAAAAACTGAAACAAGCTCAGCTTATACAAGTAACAATGGCTGAAGAGAACGCGAATGCAAACCCGGCTGCAAATGTCAATGCAAATCCCAACGCGAGATGTCTTAAGGATTTTGCAGCGCCTAATGCTCAGACACTTCACTCCAGCATTGCCAGGCCTACTGTAGAGGCCAACAATTTCGAGCTCAAGCCATCCCTTCTGCAAATGGTTCAGCAGAATCAGTTTGGGGGTGCACCTACTGAAGAGCCAAACCTCCACTTGTCCATGTTTTTAGAGTACTGCGACACTCTGAAAATGAACGGGGTTTCTCAGGATGCTATCAGGCTGAGATTATTTCCGTTTTCACTGAGAGACAAGGCGAGAGCTTGGCTACACTCTTTACCATCGGGCTCAATCAGAACATGGGATCAACTCATGCAATGCTTTCTAGCGAGATACTTTCCCCCGAGCAAGACTGCACAACTGAGGAATCAAATTACGACTTTTGCTCAGAGAGAAGGTGAATCACTTTATGAAGCCTGGGAACGATTCAAAGACCTTTTACGACTGTGCCCACATCACGGGCTGGAAAAATGGCTCATCGTTCATACTTTCTATAACGGACTGATTTACACCACGAGGATGTCAGTCGATGCAGCAGCTGGAGGAGCTCTGATGAATAAGGGTATCGAAGAAGCCTACAACTTAATCGAAGATATGGCACTGAACCACTATCAGTGGTCAAGCGAAAGATCAACTCCACAAAAGACCCCAGGTAAGTATGATATTGATGCTATTACTCTACTTTCTGCACAAGTAGAGGCTATGTCTAAGAAGTTAGATTCCATGAATATGCATGTTAATTCTGTCACTACCCCACCCCCTATGTGCGAAATATGTGGTATGGTTGGTCATGTTGCGTTAGAGTGTCAATTAGCAAGTTTACCTAAAGATCCCTTTATGGAACAAGCCAACTTTGTGAATAACTTCAACCAAAAGAACGACCCGTTTTCAAACACTTTTAATCCTGGTTGGAGGAATCACCCTAATTTTTCGTACAATACAAACCAAAACGCATCTCCACATCCTAACATTAGGCAGCCACCTGGATTCCAACAGAAGCCTTACAATCCTGTTCCACCACAGAAATCGAACTTAGAATCCCTTCTTGAGAGTTTCGTAGTATCCCAAACTAAACAAAACGAGATAGTGAATGATGCAATTAAGCAACTAGCAACTAAGGTCGACTCTTTAGCAACTCACAATAAGATGCTAGAAACTCAAATTGCACAACAAGCTAGTAACTCAAGTAGGAATTCTGGTTCCTTTCCCGGACAACCTGAGACAAATCCAAAGGAACATTGTAATGCAATTGCTTTAAGGAATGAAACTAATTATGAGGATCCAAAAATGTCTACTAGGATTAGTGAAATAGAGTCAACTGAGAAGGTCGAAAAGAAAAAATCGTCTCATCCCGACAACTCTATTGACAAAACAACTGATAAAAGCGAAAAAGAACCAATATATGTACCTCCACCGCCATATGAACCACCCGTGCCTTTCCCTCAAAGATTAGCTAAGGCGAAATTAGATAAACAGTTTGGAAAATTTTTAGAAGTTTTGAAAAAACTTTACATTAATATTCCATTCACTGATGCACTTACACAAATGCCTTCTTATGCTAAGTTTTTGAAGGAAATTCTTTCTAATAAACGGAAACTAGAGGACTATGAAACCGTGGCTTTAACTGAGGAGTGTAGCGCATTAATTCAAAATAAATTAACTCCTAAGCTTAAAGACCCCGGTAGTTTTTCGATTCCATGCGTAATAGGTAACGTTAGTTTTGATCATGCATTGTGTGACCTTGGTGCTAGCGTTAGTCTTATGCCACTTTCTGTTTCACGTAAGTTAGAATTGGGTCAGTTAAAACCTACCACGATTACTCTGCAATTAGCTGATAGATCCGTGAAGTATCCGGTAGGTATGCTAGAAGATGTACCGATTAGAGTAGGAAAATTTTTTATTCCTACAGACTTCGTCGTTCTCGATATGGATGAAGACTCTCAAATTCCCATTTTTCTTGGTAGGCCATTCCTAGCTACAGCAGGAGCTATTATTGATGTTAAAAACGGAAGGCTTTCCTTGAATATTGGGGATGAGAGAGTTGAATTTAGTCTATATAAATCTATTGCTAACAGCTCTATCGAGAACTCTTGTTACAGGATTGACGAAGCTATAACCAAGGACAAGCTTGCTAAGAACCACTATAAAGATCCGTTAGAGGCACGACTGGTGATTGATGGCTTGATCGAGGAGGAAGATGAAATTATCGCTGATATTGCTCGACTATTTGAGGGGAATCCGCCATTGACAAATGTGCATGAGAGTGGAAGAACTAACGATGAAGGCATCAAAGTATTACATGACAAAAAGATCTCTCGCCAAAAATTCAAAAAAATGGCGATTTAGGTCTCACATTCAACCGGTGCCTGAGTTTTCTTTACCTAAAAATCGAGACCCTAAAGTCGATTGGAGAATTGCCAAGTCATCGGGTCCGATCCGGGATTTACACTAAGCATGGTAACGTCGAGCTAAAGACGTAAAACAAGCGCTTTTTGGGAGGCAACCCAAATGTATCCTTTATTTTTGTTTTTGTTTTCTTTTTGTTTTTCTTTCCTTCTGTTTTGTTTCGTTTCAAGTTTTTACTTTTTGTTTCTAAAAAAAAAAAAAAAAAAAATCGAGTTTTACATGGCGTACGTGCGCGGTCTAAATTGGCGTACAAACAACGAGGACAGGGAGTTTTGCATATCTCGCGTACGTACGCCGAATATAACTGCGCCTGTACGCCGATTTACAAGGCGTACGTACGCCGAGTAAATCGGCGTACAATCAACGGAGGCAGGGATTTTTAAGCAAACCGCGTACGTACGCAAACATACACGGCGTACGTACGCCAATATATGCTGCGTACGTACGCAGTTCAAAAAGGCGTACGTACGCAGAGTCGAATTTTTAAAAAAAAAAAACAGATTTCTGTTCTCATCCTTATACACATTCAAGCACAATCCTCACACAACCATTGATCCCTCTCTCTCACCATATCTCTTGTTTTTCATTCATAACAGCTACGGATATCAAAGGAACTACATTCGACTTCAACGATTCGAGTACTACATCATCATTGGGCTCCAGTGTTTTGTTTCTCTACAGTCTTCTGGATACAATACCTAGCAAAATCAGGACGATTGTCTCGACTCTCGCCAAGGTTATGTCCCTTTTTACGTTTATGCATGAATACATACACACGTTTATCACATTAGGGACAATGTGCGATTTAAGTTTGGGGGTTGTTTACGGAGACATAACACTTTTACTATGGATTCTAGCTTTATCTTTGTGATCGTCGTACAACGATTGACTAGGTGATATGAAAGCCTGACTTTCTAATACATATAACGCATAATCTTTTTTGTCGGCGATATCATCTGCTTAGTTACAATTTTCTGGCTAGTCACTAATACGTAGTAGTCCAAGGCATAGGAGTTGAGTGGATCACCCGTTTTCGAAACACATAGGTAGTGGCCTCCAAGTCTACCAACTTAGAACAACGTCTTCTGGCACAATATTAAAAAAAAAAAAAAAAAAAAAAAAAAAAAAAAAAATCGCTACTGCATGGATTAGTTCGTTCTGTGACCTTTGACACTTGAGTGATTAAGTCCGAAGGAGTCTCTTAAAACTTAACGCCCTATGGCTATCTAGCTTGGGAGTCGTTGACCCAAAGCTCGATAACGGGTGTCATAGAAAGTCTAAGGGAACGAACATTGCACAATCCTGACAAGTATGAGCTCGTTTGTACAGTTGACCTATGCTAAAAGCTCAATATTGTGAACCAGTTAGACCCTAATATCTGTTAGACCAGTTGGTAGAGATGGGCGCCACTCGAATTTTGTTAGAAACGCCACTCGACTATAATGCTTAAAGATAGCTTTATTCAGTGCTTTCTAGAAGCTTGTTTAACTCTGTGGTGTGATGTAACCAATGATTAAGTGAATGCATGATCTTTTTCTAACAATGTCGGGCCATTAGTTCACGTCGATTTTAGTACGATTGTATCACATTTCGATTTAGCGAAAATTCATTGATTTTGTGATTTTGTGGGTATATCTTCTGCAAACCCTCACGAGACTATAACTCGTCCTTTTTGGGTAACAAAAAGGTTTAAAGGCTTGTTGCACATGCTAAGTGCAATCGTGTACTCTACGAAAATGAGTTTACCTTTAGTTTTTTGTTTTTGCTTCTTTATTTTACCATTTGTTCGAGGACGAACAAAAGCAAGTTTGGGGGGGTTGATAAACCTCATTTTTATGCAATTCCCATCACTCATTCGACACGTTTATTTATGTAATTGCATCATATTTTTATCCCGCAAATGCGTTTAATGTCACTTTTAAGTGCCGTAGGGAATTTCTATGTTGCGAGAGACAAATACCAATTATTGGCCAAAATCGAGAACGAAGTGATTGAAGGCAGCTGATACATGGCGTACAAGCGCCGTTGCAATCGGCGCACGAGCGCCAAAATACACGGCGTACGTACGCCGTGTTAAACCGCGCCCCAACAACGAAGGCAGAGAATTTAAGCGTTCTCGCGTACGAGCGCCATTTATAACGGCGTACAGGCGCCATTTATAACGGCGTACAGGCGCCGTTCAATACCGCGTACAAGCGCAGTATTAGTCGGCGTACAGGCGCCGTTCAATCCCGCGTACAGGCGCGCGCTTATCACAGTCTAAACGCGGGAAAGCCCATATTCAGCCCAATTTCGGATTAATGATCTAGATTAGGTATAAATACCCCCTCCAAATATTGTATTAGGGTTCGACTTTTATTTTCTTGAATTGAGTTGTAAAGATCGGAGATCGAGAGACGAGATTCAAGTATTATTGTAAACGGATTGATTCGTCAACGGGTTTAATCGAAATTATTTCTTTAATCTCTTTTATTTCTCGTTGTTTTTATGATGTTTACATTATTAATTGTTGATTGTCTTTTCGTATCTATGGAGTAATTCATATTATTCTGGAACCGGGAATAGCCCGATAATATGTTATCGATATAGATTATAGAATCGTTGATTTTACATCGCGTATGCTTATGATTTGCATTCTTGATTATTAATGCTTGTGAATTTGCTGGCCACATATTTGCATGATCATAGATATTAGGTGAAAATTCTGAAAGGTGACATCTATATCAGAACCCTAGAATTCAAACCTAGGATCCTAAATCACGAAAGTAGTTTTAGGTCTTTTGAGGAATCGATACACTATCATAGAGATTAATGAGTCTGAGTTTAGTCTAATCATCACGAAAGTAGTTGATTAATTAGCTTGGGTATATTGTTATACTTCGACAGAAGATAGTAAGTACAATTGGATAGTGTCCTTCATAAGTAGCGATAGTAGTTTCATTGGTAATATAATTGAGTCGATAATATTTATCGTGGTGAACCCTGAGTTCGGAATTTCCAATCGTATATAACTTAAATCAATTTTCTTGCATTCTGTTTAGTTTTCTTTACAATTTATCTCGTGCTTTTGATTAGGCTTAGATTACTGATAAGTGATAGATTAGTACTTGATTATTCGGTCCTCGTGGGAACGATATCTTTTGTACTACACCGAAGCCGTGCGCTTGCGGTTTAGGCACATCACTATTGCAGCCATAAAAGGATGGAGTTTGTGGCAAATGGATGTCACAAATGCTTTTTTACAAGGTGATCTCCAAGAAGAGGTTTATATGAATCTCCCTCCTAATTTTGATACTAATTTACCTTGTTATAAAAATAAAGTGTGTAAACTCAATAAATCTTTATATGGGTTGAAACAAGCTTCTAGACAATGGAACCAAAAGTTTACACAAGCTGTTACTACTTTTGGTTTTGTTCAATCTATGAATGATTACTCTATGTTTGTCAAATCCAGGGGGAGTAACATTGTGGTTTTGTTAGTTTATGTTGATGATATAATTGTTACAGGTAATGATCTTGGTATGATTCAAGAATGTAAGGCATATCTTTGTAAGACCTTTTTTATGAAAGATCTTGGGAAACTAAGATATTTTTTGGGGATTGAATTAGCTAGGTCTAATGAAGGTATTTACATTAATCAAAGAAAATATGTTATGGATCTTTTGGTTGAAACAGGGCTGTCTGGCTGTAAGCCTTGCAGTACACCAGTGGAACAGAATATCAAGTACACTGACCTTGCTAATGATGAGCAGGATCCTTTGTTACAGGATGTTAACCTTTTTCAGAGACTTGTGGGGAAGTTGATATATCTCTGTATTACAAGACCGGATATATCTTATGGGGTTCAACTCCTTAGCCAATTCATGCACAAGCCAAAGCAATCCCATATGAATGGTGTGATTAGGATATTGAGGTATCTCAAGGGCAGACCGGGGCTGGGACTTTTGTTGTCTGCCAAGAGCAATCTGGAGATTAGAGCATTCTGTGATAGTGATTGGGCATCTTGTCCAATCACAAGGAAATCTTTAACGGGGTATGCTGTTCAAGTTGGTGATTCATTGGTATCTTGGAAGTCCAAGAAGCAGGCTACGGTTTCCCGGAGTTCGGCAGAAGCAGAGTACCGTGCAATGGGTACAGCTACAGCAGAAGTGGTTTGGATTGTTGCTTTGATGAAAGATTTGAGAATTAAGGGTTTAGAACCGGTTACTTTGTTTACTGATAGCAAATCAGCAATGCAAATTGCGGCCAATCCGGTTTTCCACGAAAGAACCAAGCATTTGGAAGTGGATTGTCATTTTGTAAGAAGCAAAATACAAGATGGGTTGATATGTACAAAGTATATTCATACTTCACAACAACCTGCGGATGTTTTTACTAAAGCACTTGGGAGAGAACAATTTCATAAGTTGTTATTCAAGTTAGGTGTTTTTGATTTATTTGCACACCAAACTTGAGGGGGAGTGTTAGTTTTATAAAAGTGTTATGTTTGTAATTAGCACTTTTAGTTCTGTTTATAGGAATACGCTTTCTGTTATGTTTGAGAACGTAAGTATATATAGTTCTCTGCTTTGTAATTGTAAACTAATTTTTCCCCAATATTGAAATACAAAATTCTTTCATGTCTTCTTCTCTGGTTCTTCACTTTCTTGACAATAAGTAACCACAGACCAAAGTTAATCATGACTAAAAAACTAATTATCACTCTACTCACTAATAATCATTGCCAAATCAACTACTTACAAATTGGATTCTGTTAGGCTCAATATGTTATAAAATCTTCCAGATTCAAAACAGTTATTCTCCAGTATAATTTTGTCATATTTTATACAACATTTGTTATGGCATCATTGCCAAATCAACTACTTATACATCTTTATAGAATCTTTCAGATTCAAAACGGTTATTCTCCGGTATAATTTTTTCCACGTTTTATACAACATTTGTTACACCATCATTGCAAAATCAACTACTTACCCATCAATTATGTTACACTCGGTATTTTATAGAATCTTCCAGATTCAGAACGGTTATCCTCTAGTATAATTTTGCCACGTTTTATACAACATTTGTTACGGCGTCATTGCCAAATCAACTACTTATACATTTGTTATACAATCTTCCAGATTCAGAACGGTTATTCTCCGGTATAATTTTTTTCCACGTTTTATACAACATTTGTTACAGCATCATTGCCAAATCAACTACTTACACATCGATTCTGTTAGACTCAGTGTGTTATAGAATCTTCCAGATTCAGAACGGCTACTCTCCAGCATAATTTTGCCACGTTTTCTACAACATTTGTTAGGCATCATTGCCGAATCAACTACTTACACATTGTTATAGAATCTTCCAGATTCATAACAGTTATTCCACGGTATAAATTTTTCCAACGTTTTATACAACATTTGTTACAGCATCATTGCCAAATCAACTACTTACACATCGATTCTGTTAGACTCGGTATGTTATAGAATCTTCCAAATTCAGAACAATTATTCTCCAGTACAATTTTTTCCACGTTTTATACAACATTTGTTACATCATCGTTGCCAAATCAACTACTTACACATCAATTCTGTTAGACTCGGTGTGTTATAGAATCTTCCAGATTCAGAACGGTTATTCTCCAGTATAATCTTTGCCACGTTTTATTGCAACATTCAAACCATCTATAGATCCCTCCAAACTTGAATAGTATCTCTCGACGTCATATGATAATAACTCAATAATCGGGAAAATTTTATCCGCCTCGGGATGAAACTCGTCCCGTGTAGTAAACAAGTGATTTTTCCCCTTAATATTGATCCAACTACAACCCAACTCCTTTCTAGCCTCTAATCCCCTCATATGTCGTCTCATCTCCGCCACTTTGTTCCATTTCCCAATCGACGCAAAAATATTTATAGCCATCAAACACGCACTCGAATTATACGGTTCGATTTTCAATATTTGCTCTACCGCACAAACGCCCATCTCCGAATCTCCCCAAATCCTGCACCCATTCAACAATGTCCTCCAAAAAATCGATGTGGCCTCAAAGGGCATGTCGAATATAACGTTATACGCTTCTTGAATATGGCCTGCACGTGCGTAAAGATCTACCATTGTTGAAAAATGTTCGATTTTCGGTGATATCCCATAGTCCGTTTTCATGGACCGAAAATACGCTTTACCTTCATCCACAAATCCACAATGGCTACAACCGTGTAAAACTCCGATATAGCTAATACCGTCTGGCCGAAATTGCGCCTTTTGCATTTGATGGAAAGTCATTATTGCTTCTAACCCGAGCCCGTTTTGTGCAAACCCCGTTATCATAGCATTCCACGTCACACGATCGGGTTTATCTAACTCCACGAAAACCCGTTTTGCGTTTTGAAAATTTCCGGTTTTGACGAACATGGAAATGGCCGAGTTTGCAACATGAGTGTTCTCATGAAAACCCCTCTTGAGAAGCTGAGAATATACTTGCTCACTTGCTGAGGCCATTGATAAATCAGCACAAGATGATAAAACACTTGTGAACAAATGAGAATTCGGCTGAATTCCAGCCAACAACATTTCTCGAAATAATTTCAAGCTCTCGTACGCGAACCCGTTTTGCTGAAATCCCGAGACAATTGACGACCACGAAACCGCATTGGCGTGTGGCATTTGTTTGAACAAGCTCCAAGCATCATCGACCATTGAAGCACGACATAATCCGGTGATCATGGCCGTCCAGGTAACCACATCTTTGTCAGGCATTACTACAAACATCTTCAATGCTATATGTGTTTTGCCCTGTTTGATATAACCCATGATCATAGTATTCCAGGAAAATGAAGTTCTCTCAGGCATTTCGTCGAACACCTCTCTTGCACTTTCGATCATTTGGTTTTCTACGTAACACTTCATCATTACGTTATATGAAACCGAGTCCCGTGAACCCATCTGGTTAAATATCTTTCTTGCATTCTCAATTTCTCCGTTGAGTGAAAGCTGTGATATTTTTTGTGTTAAGGCAACTAAAGGGCTGTCCTTTCGAGAAGAAATATATAGGGTTTGTAAGCAACGGGATGTTCTATTGATCGTAGAGGTGAATATTGATTTGGTTGAGTTGAGATATAACATGGTCCTTTTACATGGATCATCTCCAATGCACCAAATGTTATAAATTTATGAATAATGTTAAAAATTACAGTTTTTTTTTGACTAATTACTCGAAGTTTATAATGCGCATGGAGACAGTACAAGAAAACAGAGGATGGCATATATATGAAAACAGAGAGCTACAGTTTCTGATGCTTGAATTGAACAGACATCCTGAGTTCTTGGTTTTGTACTTGTAATATTTATGGAGTTTTAACAGTTATTCCTCGTATAAATGTTGATGCGGTCCAAATTTGCATCATCAATGTTTAAGATCTATTAGATCATAGACTGCACTCGATTGAATCAAGCTGCCTACGTACCTACTGTTGTAGGATCAAGTCTTTCGTAGTTCACGATCGTACTCCTCAATCTTGGGGATTTGGAGAGTGTTTATTAAGTCTAGTTTTTTTAGTGCAAACCAGATAATAATTAATCTGGCTGATTAAGATGATATTTATAGAAATCCTTGTTGGGCCCGTGGGCCGACTTATTGGGTCGTATGCTCATATCCATAATATATTAATATTGCTCTCTAATTTATCAGATTATTGTAATACCCCTATTCATAATTGGGGACCCATCATATGCCCCCCACTCCCGAGTGTTCGACTGTGTGGGCTCTCGGGAGTAGAAAGTCGGAGAAATTAAAGTTTTCCGCCTTTTTTTTTCTTTGTTTGGCGCCCGCCCGGGCTGCGCGCCCGGGCTGCGCGCCCAGACTGGGATGCGCGTCCGCATGTGCGTCCCGGGCTGGGATGTGTGCCCGGGCTGGGCTGTGCATCCGCTTGGGCGAGCGCCTCTAGGGCGCGCCCAGGCTGGGGCGATTCGAAATATTTTGTCAAGTATTGACGGTGTTGAGGTCGCATGCCAGAGGGGTCGCTCTCGCTTGGGCGGGCACCCTCTTGGGAGTCTCGAATTTCAATTTGGCTGGGCTTCCACACTTGGGGTAGGGCTTCCACACTTGGGAGCCTCTAGGCTCATTCTTAGAGAGCTCTCATTCTAGGTCTGGGTAGCCTTGACATGGAGTCTGAACTTTGTTGAGGGGAGGAGCAGCCTCTAACCTCAAGTAGTAGGCGTCTATGCGCCCTCTTTCTTCGACTTCTTAATGTCATAACTTTGTTCTATGCCCCCTTTGTCTAAGGCATTAGGCATGAACGTTGTTGTCGAGGTATGGTGAGCTTTTCATGATGGTGAGTCTCGACTTTATTTTTCTTGTGTTGATATTATGTTTAAGTATGCCGAGTCCTTATGTTTGAGTAAGCCGTGTCCCTTGCCCTATACCCCCTTGTCGAAGCCAGCAGGCTAAGAAGAAATAGAGGGAGCGTGATGGGTTTGACACTTAAGAATACCAATACATAGAGGTCCACGATTAAGTAACGATGGAGGAAGGGCGATGAGCCTTAACCTCTAGCTGTGAATGACTGGGGGGTGATGAGCCTCATCCGCTAGGGGAGCGATGAGCCTCAGCCTCTAGCGGTTAAGTAGTGGTGGGGCGATGAGCCTCATTCGCTAGGGGGGCGATGAGCCTCAACCTCTAGCGGTTAAATAGTGGGGGGCGATGAGCCTCATCCGTTAGGGGGAGCGATGAGCCTCAGCCACTAGCGGTTAAGTAGTGGTGGGGCGATGAGCCTCATCCGCTGGGGGGGCGATGAGCCTCAGCCTCTAGCGGTTAAGTAGTGGTGGGGCGATGAGCCTCATTCGTAGACTGAAGATCTGAAGGTCACGTGTTCGATCCACGTTCACCGCATAACGATCATTTTCTTTTGCTTCTATATCTCAGTTTAGTTTAGCAATTATTCGTGTGCTTGTTTGATCTATTGAAGCTTAGTGTAGTTTGATATGTTATTAGTTGATATGAACATGTTAAGACATTTGTGCTCACTCTTTAAGTGAAGTAAACTGTTGCAATTGTGTTATGAGTTATGAATTCACTCGAAAGCCGCAACTGTTAGAACAAACACGGAAATAAAATCATAAAGATTAAACGATACAGCAATATATGTGGTTCGTCCTTAGTCCCTGATTTTGCACCCTCTTCATTATAGGCCTTTTGATTATGTGCCTCCTGCGTAATGTAGGACCTGTAGGACCTAGGACTCTAAGACATATTATAACAACTGTATGAGCTCACATCTAAACTTCTGTTAATTAAACATTTTGATAACCATTTTCAAGTCCCTCTTGTGAAATGGTGGGTTCAGTGTTTAGACTCATTTGCTGGAGGATGATGCCAAGAAAATGTGACTTTATTTCTTTTCTAATTTAAGCAGAAATATCCAAACTTACAGTCATTGGCTATTGCTTTTCATCATGTTCTTTTTTCCCCTTATTTATTGGTAAATCAAATTATGTTGTCTAAAACACATCGGTTTCTGTAAATCGGTATCAGATCTAGTATAATTGAACTGCTAAATGCACGAAAACGCAGACCTAGAAAATCAACTAAAACTACTATCCGAAGAGTTCTCCTGATTTCTGCTTATAGGTCATTATGTTCTACAATTTCAAAATCTATATAAGCAGTCAAATGCATGGAGAAAAAAAATAATAATAATTGAAATAAACACGCATACTTTGATTAGAGTGAAACCTGGATCTGATTTGCATCGGATTGTTTGGGCCCATACTTTAAGAGATACACAGCCCATACTTCAGTATGGGCCACGAGGCCCAACTCTTTGCTTGGAATGGGCAGCCTACATATTGCAACAATTGACCCAACTAAATAAGCAGGCCCAAGGTTTCTTACCCTAATGCCCCTACTCAGGTCACAAACCCATGTTACTGATGGCGGCTTGAAATTTTGTATCATTTGAAGCTAACATTTAGTCATTGATCTTATGCAATCAATTGCATGCTTTTCTCACGACTTCCATTTTGTTTGTCCGTATTCCCATAGCTCTCGGATGGGAAGATTTGGAGTTAATTAATTTTGACCCGCATGTTCTTGGAAATTAGTCTTAGTCTCGATTTCCCACAGACGGCGCCAAAATGATGCGGTCCAAATTTGCATCATCAATGTTTAAGATCTATTAGATCATAGACTGCACTCGATTGAATCAAGCTGCCTACGTACCTACTGTTGTAGGATCAAGTCTTTCGTAGTTCACGATCGTACTCCTCAATCTTGGGGATTTGGAGAGTGTTTATTAAGTCTAGTTTTTTTAGTGCAAACCAGATAATAATTAATCTGGCTGATTAGGATGGTATTTATAGAAATCCTTGTTGGGCCCGTGGGCCGACTTATTGGGCCGTATGCTCATATCCATAATATATTAATATTGCTCTCTAATTTATCAGATTATTGTAATACCCCTATTCATAATTGGGGACCCATCAAATGTCTTGAATTTGGCTACTTATTTGACAGCTTATCGAAATGTTAATTAATATCTTGTTTTGATCGTTTCGTGTGCAGAGTAAATTCAGAGACGGGCATTGAGATAGAGCGTTAAATTCAATTTCATACTTTAACAAATATTCACTTATCAAGAAACATCAACCACAAAGCCGAATGATACAGAAATTTTCATAAATCTGCCAAAATTGTTATCGAGTGTATTACAGAGTTTACATTCTTACAAGCACGTGCACAACAATCGCAAAGTTAATACACTCGCTAGCTTCTGTTAGTCGAGATACAGGATTCAAATCGAAAGTTGCAACTTTAATACAAATGAAAAGTTATCCCAGTTCATCAGCTCCAGGGCAACAAAGCTGCAACTCTTGATATCTATGATACAGAAATCAGAATAAAATGAAAACCCACATTCAGATGGATAATCTGGATTCAAAGTTAGAAATATACCCTGAAAAGTTCATAAAAATTCAATCTTTAAAATTGGCGCTGTTGACGGGCTTCAGCAGGGCTAACTCTAATAGATCGGCCATCAAGATCCTGCAACGAGAAATTTCAATGAGATCATGTAATAAAGGAATAGTTCAATCTACAGAGTAACACTAAGGGTGTGTTTGGATTGAGTGATTTGGATTTGGAGGAAGGATATGAAATAACACATAAAAATGAGTCATTTGAAATCCACCGTAATTATGGAGAAAATAGCTCAAAGTGAATGTCGAGTGATTTGAAATCCATTATAAATTGGATACATCCAAACAAACTTCAAGGATTTATTGACGAATTGGAAATCCATAGATTTCAAATCCTTCAATCCAAACACACCCTAATAGAATCCCAGACCAACATCCACATAGCAGATTAAACAATAAAATGAAACAAAAAGACGACAACACATTAGACAATTGAAAAAAACAGAGACGAAACAGTTGTATGGCTAACATTCATCATCTTGAATTTGTGGTAACAATGGCAAAATAGAGGATTCTACAACAAGATTTTGAAACTTAAATTTCAAGTTGTCAATGCATATCGTCAAATGTTGTTGAAAATTGTTTAATATTAAGAAAAGCTGAGTAACTATTGTCTACAGAATTGGAAACATCAAAACAGAGCCAAAAAACATACAAACAGAGCCTCAATCTAAAGACATACAAACAGAGCCAAAAAACGCCACATATTACCAAGTGTCAAATATAATCATGATATAAGCACCAATAAAGGCATTAAAACATCATCACAATATAATACTTACCAAGCCATCCAAAGATTCTACAGCATTGTTGACCTCCTCAGCCGAACCATAAGTTACAAATCCAAAACCCCTTGATCTACCATTTTCCTTGTCATAAACAACTCTGGCCTCCTTAACCCTTCCTTTCTCACCAAACACTCTCTCAAGAGTTTCATCATCAACACCCCATGAAAGATTACCCACATAAACTCGATTAGTGTTATCAAAACTACCCCTTTCTTGCCCCCGTCCTCCGTATGAAGAATTTTCCCGACCCCGGCCCCCGTATGAAGAATTTTCCCTTTCCCGTCCCCGCCCCCCGAACGAAGAGTATTCCCGATCCTGTCCCCTGTTTCCTCTGAATGATGAAAATTCTCGATCTTGTCCCCTGTTTCCACCGAACGAATTTTCCCTCTTAGGAGGTGGCGGCCCGGAGTTTACCCTTATAGGTCTACCATCAAGCTCCTGCAAATAATCATGAATAATGGCACATTTTACTCCAATGAACTAAAACAAACTAAATAGTAATAGTATACATTTGAAAATGCAGCAACAATACGATTCACAATGACATTATACGCCTATACGTATATGATTCACAATCACATTATACGCCTATATGTATACGATTCACAATGGCATTATACGCCTATATGTATACGATAGTGATGTAATCTTACGTATCCATTGAACTGTTGAGCTGCAGCTTCAGCTTCCTGGACCGAAGACATTGTTACGAAAGCAAAACCCCTGCTTCTTCCTGAGAGCTTGTCATAGATAACCTGCAGTGTTTCATAACAACACAATTAATCAATTCTAGTTTGCTTTACTATTACACAAGCCGTAACATTATTACAGGCTTGTAAGATATTACTATATAACTTCTTCTTTCGCATCTAGTTATAACAAGCAGTAACATTATTACACACTATTAACATCAATTTCTCGACAATAAGTTCATAATTCCAACTCAAGCATATTCACGAACACAACCCGTACAACAAAATCTTATAGTATAAGGCGGGTTCGAATGTCTATTCACATTACCTCAACCATCTCAACATTACCAGCTTGTTCAAACAAGCCAGCAAGGGCAGCACTGTCAACGCTAAACGGCAAATTACCGACGAAAAGCTTCGAATCAGGGGAACCCACGTCTACAACGTCATCATCTTCCTCTTCCTCTTCAAGCTCAGACGAAACGGCGACGTTTCGGACGAACCTGGAAGAACCCGCATGATAATTACTATTATTATTGAAGGAAGAAAGATTAAGAACAAGTTTGGGCACAGATTTAAGAGAAATTGGAGCAAACAGAGAAGGAGATGAGACTGATGAAGAACGGTGAAGAGAGAGGGCTTTAGGGGTAAGGTAAAGGAGGTTTAGAGAAGCGGCAGCCATTGATGCTCACTTGAAGGTTTTTGTGAAGATAAGGTTTGAAATGAAATGTAACGTTGGAAAAATAGGGTTTTGGGGGGTTTTATGGTAAGGGTATGGAGAAGATATTTTGTTATGGAGGTTTTTGTAGATAAGGATTTTAAGGGCTTGTTTGTTTTCTCTTAATTGATGTAGTCAAAACTTGGTGTTTTCTTTGTAAAGTTGGACCTTTTTTAACTTTGAACAAACAAGTCACATTTATTACACTAGATCATGAGATAAGATATTACTTCATTTGTCCCAAAAAAAGAAAAATCTCATTGTGACTTTCCCTAATAATTGTCAAAAATCAAAGACAACTAATGTTATTACCTTTTAAAATGTGAATTGATTTTAATTTAATTTATGACTATTGTATGTATTCATGTATGAAACTGTCTTTTTTTTTAAATGATTACAATTTTATGATAAAGGTAAATTAATTATGAATTTTTCTATTATAATGAAATATTATTTTCGATACAGGAATAGTGTATAAACTTTTATACAGAAGTGACACCTATATACGGCACAAGTCTGTATATAATACACGAAAAGTTTCTAGATATTATTATTTTTAAGGATATTTGAAATATATTGCGCAATCGAGAGTGCTTTATATTAGTATGCAATGAAACTTAGCAAAACTCAATTTTAATGAGTGTTTAACTCCACTTTCTATTTTAGTTAAGATATTTTAAGTTATAAAACTGCAATATTCTACATAAGTGAAATTTTAAATATTTACCAAAGTCGATTTTTCAATCTATTATACAAGCCCCTACATATATAATGCAATAATAAATGTTGATATTATGAATTTATGATATTTATGGGCAGATTTGGATTTTGGTGAGTTGTCAACTTGTGCAATTTGCATTGCATGTTAAAATGGATGGCCAACTTGTGCAATTTAGAGACATATCCATATTTTTCGAATTTTTATATTTTTTTTAATGTTTTTTTTACCAGCTAATTCTCTTTTTTCTATTGTTTTACAAATGAACCCAATACTAACTTTTTGTGTTAATTTGGGCCTGGGCTTTTAATCAGGTGTATTATGTTAGTAGGATGTAAACTACTAATTAAAATGCTTATATGTGGGATTGGAAAGAAATGGTCCAGTCCAGTTAAGATATGCTTAATGGGCCATATCATATTGAATATTGGTGGCCCATTTATTAATGGGCCGTTTTCTCCTGTCCAAACCAATTTCGATGGGTCCAAAAGGAAAACGTTTATGTTACAATTAAAAAATTAACCAAATTAATATGTATATACACAAATATATAATTTAATATCAAATATTCTACTATGGTTGAAAATTAATAATATATGTCTATACACATATGTATATATATATATATATAACATCAAATATTCTATTATAATTGAATATTTATAATTAGATTATAGGTTTAAAATAAGGGTATTTAAGTCTAATTTTGAACTTCGTTCATTATTATATGTGTTTGAACTAAACATAAAAAGGGAATAAAATCTATTTCCTTACCCAATTTTTTTGTAGACAATCAAAAGTACTGTTAATGGAATCAAATTTATAATAATCAAATTATCAGAAATATAACTTTTATTTTAAATTTCATTTCTTATCAAATAAGCAGAGACTTTATAAGCTATTGTAACTCATATTTTAACATTTTTTGTTACACTTTTTAACTATATACACACATTGGTAATTTAGATTTAAAAAAAAAAGAAATTTTTTATCTTTCTTAGAAGTGAGAAGTGAAAATTAAGTATGGCTCTTTGACACTCAAAAAGTTGCTAACATTCAAATTCTGTTAAAACTTGGGATATTAGATTCAATGAACCTTATTGCCTTAACATTAATCAAAGAGAAAAATCACAAATAAATATGAATTTTTTACAAAACCCCAAAAATCACAATCTAGTTAACTAATTAAGGATAACAATAACTAGATTCTTGGAACAAGCTTAACTGCCTAATTATATTGATTAATTATCTAATTTTGTTTTCTCTAGGAATTGATTTAATTTACTAATGTTTTGAGTTAATTATAAGGTGCTAAATACAGTGTATTTGTGTTGTCAGATGTGAAATTTTTTATAATTATTTGACTGCATTTATATTGGTTATTTATATACTTTAAAAAAAATCATTGTGAAATGATTTGTTGGTTTGAGTAGTTGGATTCAATGAATTACCCAAAGGTTAATTCCATCATGTGCTATAATGTTGAATTTTAAAATTTATCAATTAATAATAATTATTATATAATAAACCAATAATCAATAATCTTAGAAATACCAATGTTACATTGGAAAATTTGGATCTGTTAATGTTGGGAATATAAATAAATGTAACACCATTGTAATAAGAGATCTCATGTGCATTTAAAGAGCTTAACTGAAAAAAAAATTGAATTTTTTTTGCGATTTCGAACTTATTAATCATATCAAAGTTCTCACAATATTAATTGGATTCACATATTAAATTAAAAGTTCATTTGAGGGATTTATTGATTAATATAGGTATTTTAATGTTTAATAAGTGCTTCGATAAATGTCTAAACATTTTATGAAAATACAATTAGGTGTCTAACAAAAATAAAATTAAATGACTTATACTTAGAAGTGTAGAAAAACGGCAGCGCTAATCTCACAGGAATCTGTGAGATTAGCTTTTGACAGCCCATTCTTTACCTAATGTAAATAAAATTTATTTTTGATAAAACCCACCTACTGTTTTCTTCTTTTGGAAATTGGCCCCTGTTAAGATTTCACTATGCCAAAACACACAATTATATTATGATTTTTTATTATTGGTAGATTACTCTATTCTTTTTCATGTGCCTTCAATTTTTCATAAGTATTAATAAATATGTACCAATAAAATTTAAATTAAATGTATCGTCTATATTTTAACTTTTTTGAATTAATAATATATAATAACATTTTTTCAATTATAAAATAAAAATAATCACAATTTATACACTTACTAATCGTATCATTATATTGCAAAATAATTAAATTATTATACCATACACAATACTTGAATTAATAATAATAGTTGTTAGACTATAGTTGGTTAATTTTAAATTTTAACTTTTTAACATCATAATTTTTTTATATAATATAATATTGATATTCACACATTAAAAATGAGATTAATAAGAATGCCCATACTCCATACTATAATTAATATAATATTTCCGTGAGATAAAAATGTAGATTAAGAATAACTAATTGGAATTTATTAAAATTTTAAAATATATGTGGAGCTAATTATAATTATATGTAATTATGTGGGTTATTTTTTAAATATTTTATGTAAATATTAGTGCCACAATTAGTGGTTAAGAATTGTTGTAAGACTAAAAAATCACAGATATCTGTGAGAAAAGCTTTTTCCGTAGAAAAATTTGAAGAAAAAAAAAACAAATCAATGATCACTGGAATACACTGTTTTAAATATAAATTTTGAGAAAATAATTAACTTATTAAACATGTCTATTAAAAATGTACCAACAATAATTAATACCATTATTACAACTGAAACTAAAAGAATATATCAGTTCTTTGTTTAACTCTTAAGTTGTTTCTTTGTCGGGAATCTTCTTTTTTCTATTTATTATAATCTTTTTTGTCCCGAAAGTAATTGGATTTTTTTAAAAATATCAGAATTTCCATAAATAACACCGCCCAAGAATTTTACGTAAATTATACCCTTTTGCAAAAGTTTGAGGCAAGCTAGATAACGAAATTTAATTACAAGAATTGATCCAAAATATGTATTAGAATATAGAGAATATAAATAAAGATTTGGTAATTTAATTCCAATTATGGATGTAGGATATGAGACTTTCATTAGGGTTATTTTGATACTTAAAGTTGGTGAATCGTAGTTTTATACTCGTTTTTGTTGATATTTGTCAATTTTTTAAATAATTATTATTTGATGGTAATATTTATTAATTAATTACAAATTATAATAATTATTAAATGTTAAATAATAGTTAATGCTCGTAATGTATATAACTAATTCACTATAAATTAGTAAACAATAAGTAATGATATGTAATAATTAACGCATTTGCGAGTAATTCTGCAACAAATCAAGTTCAATATAATCATTCTGTTGTAGTTAACCTATTAGTATGACCATAAGGGTGTTTTATCAAAATAATGATAGCAAATAGACTTAATTCTCCTAAATCTTCGAACTTTATCACAATCACGCAATAATCAATAAACAAAAAGCAGTGGAATTACATGTTATGTGTTTCAGTTGATCGTACCATTAATAACTTTATTTAAAAAAAGTGATTCTAGAGAGAAATGAATAATATTCTCGTCAACGTGAACTGAGATTATAATCTCTAATTAGAGCTGAACTAGGACTGATTTAAAAATTAATTCATCATAAATTATAATTCTATTCCCAAATCTCTACACAAAATATTACACATACCAAGTTAGATGGCTTCTTCGACCTACAAAACATAATTTGGATCACTTGATTAAAGTTCAAATTTTAATTAATATATAATACATATAATTTAAAATGCAATATACACACGTCTGCGTGCCTAAATACTTATAATGATGATGATATATAATATAAATCCACTAAAGAAATTCCAACAATCAATATATGCAAACCGATTTTGTAAAATTCTATTGCAGTATTCATAATGGTATGTTTGAGAAAGATTATATGTCGGCACAACATCATGAAAATTTGCGAATTAAAGTTTATTACTTATGATGTTTCGTAGAATAATAAATTTATATCTACCTTTTATGATGTTGATTTAATTATTTATTTATAGAGATTAGGAAAAAGATGAGTGGAAGAAGATCAAAGCTACACATATAAAAAGTCAAACCATTTTCCGGCCTAGTAATTAATTAATTAGTTAGTTGTTATATTGCTGATTTGCTGTCCAATTCTGTCAATTTTAATTACTATTTACTTGTTTATACTTTACGGCTTTACCACACATTTGTCTTCCTTATTATCTATAGATATAAATATCTGTTTTAAATAAAATAATAATTAGTATTATCAAATAATCAAAATAAAATTTGGTCAACGCACGTCACCACTAACCCTATTAAATTTTCACTTTCATCACTTCATGATGAAATAATAGATGGATGAGAACAAGAATTATAATTATTTTTTAGATGAATATTTGATATAGAATGCAAATTGCAATTACGCCCTTTGGGATTAACTATATTGTTATTTGTTTGCTTTGGTATTTAGGGACTAGGGGTAAACTTGTCATTTCATTTAACCTAATCGAGCTACGAGTACAAATAACTTCATTTTATCTTTTTTACGATATACTCTGATGCAATTTGCATTCTCGATTGGATTGATTACCATGAAACTTATTGAAAACTGATTATTTAAAATGAAATTATTACGAAATACTCATTTATTAATTTATAAATGCTAAAAAAAAGTTTTATTAAAAATGTATAAATGACCAATTGTGTATTAAAACCTGCGTGATATCCTATATTTTAAAAAGGTAGACGGGGCAATCCTCACGTATTTGAATCTGACATTTACGGTTTTGATTCCTTCTGAAAAATGTATATTTGCATTTCGTGAGCCTCTATGAATTATTTAGACTGACTTACTATTTTATGTGGTTTGCAAACTATTACATAAAAATAATGATTACTCAGTGCGCACTCTAATGGTAGCGGCGGCAGGATTTTCCTCGTTGAGAAAAATATGTATGTTTTTAAATTGAACGAATAAAATATAAAATATTAAATTTTCAAATTAATGAAATTAAAAAAATATGAAAATACGCTTAACTCCTAATGAAAATAAGATTTCACGCGGGATTAAGATAAGATAATGGTGATTTGTCTGTTTTTTAATAGACAAATTTTCAGGATTATGATTCTTATGAAAAGTGTGACAAATTTTGAGGGAGTGCTTGAGATTTGGGATCTTAATGATCTAAGTTGTCCATTTTATGTGGTATATTTCAATTGGCTTAGATGAGTAAATAATTGAGATCTTATAAAATAATATGATTTTGGAATCAACTAATAATCAACAAAATATTCCAACTTCCAATCCATTATTCCACTATGGGGTGCTATTTTTCATTCTTTTATTATTGTGAAAATTTTAAAATAAATACTATAAATTACTAAATTCCGGTTTATATTTATGATAGTATTACATATATGCAACAAGGCGAATTATAATACTCCACTTTCTTCACTTGTCTTTTTTATTAATTTGATCCATTAAGTGGGCATTATTATTTTAAAAAAAATTCAACTTTCCATCTATAAGTTAAATTGGTTATAAAAATAAATGTAAGACATATATTCAATTTTTTTTGAGAAAAACATACATATGAGATGAGATATATAAAAAAATTATTCGTGTATTAAATATTTTTAGAAGTTTCTATAACTTTAAATCTCAAAACAAAGTATAATTACTCATATAAAGAATTTTTGTGGACTTCATTGTGTAATTAAATTTTAAAAGAACTTATAGAGTCAAGAAATTATGAAAAATGAGTTCAATTAAATAAAAGTTATATGGCACCTAATTCAACATTGTTGAGTCAGTAGTGATTAAGCAATTCATTTTATAAAGATCTAATGATTGCACTGAGTCAGTGATCTAGTACCAAAAATTATGATATTTATTATAGGAGAATTAAAAGAGAGAAAAACAAGGTACAATACAGAAAATAAATAATTTATCTTTTTATATAAAAGTGAGAAAATTATTTAAAACATTATAAATGTGGTTTAAAAAATATTTGGGGTGAACTTTTATAAGAGAAAAATAGGTAAGAATTGTGGTTGATGAGATAAGCTTGTCATTTAATAAATTAGTTTGAGTTGATATTCAAATATATTTTTTATTAATATATTTTGGTCAAACTCAATGATTTAGATATAAAAAACAATCACAATAAATTTTATTTCGAACAATGCATTATTTTGGATTAGTATGTGGTTAATTTAATTTTCAGCTTTAAAAGATAACCGAAAAAGCTGTTTTAATTGATATTATGAACTGTTAAATTATAAATTGTGAAAAAAAAAAATCAATTTTACTCTTTTTTTTGCAATATTTTTTCTAATTATTTATAATTTTAAAAGTTTTTTTTTTGAATTTTTTTAGGGATAAAGTGACTAAAGCAATTTTGGCATAATGCATAATATGATATCAAAACAAATATCACAAATAAGATCCGAGAATCTCACGTATTTCATGAACGACATCAAAACATTTACAAGTCAATAATCCCATAATATCAAAATTGAGAATATTCTATAATAAATTCATTTATAATTATAAATTGAATAAATATCATATCAATAAACTATTACAAATCGAATAATTCAATAAAATACAACAAATCCAATCATTAAATTCGATCTTTTTTTAAAAAAAAATTGCATATCAAAATTCCACTCATCTTTATAAATTTATGAGTTCAAGAAGTCAAAGAAATTAAGAAAGTGGAGCTTCCTTCACGAAAAGGTCTTTAATCTAATTTGATTAAATTACACGTGGCATCACTTTTTTGGGACCATACTAGATTTAAATTGTTTATCCCAACATAAAATGTCAAAGGCCAATTGCTAAGAATCACCGACTTCAATAAAGCTTTAAAATCACTTCATTTGAAAAATAAAATTACAAGAATCAAGAAGTGTAATAAAACTAATTATTTTATATAATTAGGATTAGAAATTAAATCAAATTATTGAATACTTAATTTAAGATCGATTATTAAAAAAAAAAAATTCAAGCTTGAGTTGATAACTTAATAAATCAGTTCGAACGAATTTTGTATTCGATACATTCTGAAGCTCGAATCGAGTTCGACTTGATGTTCGGCTGAATTAAAACTCGACTCATATTCGGGTAAATTAAAACTCGACTTGAATAACAATCAAATCAAGCTCAATGTCTCAAACACAATTTTTAAAATTTAATTGTAATTCTAACAAATCTTAACTGTTATATGTTTAACTTGATTTGACTCATCTACACCCCTATATATAACTGAATAAATAAAGAGAGATTATTATATTTCGAAGTAACAACTAATAAAAGTTGAAAACATGATTTAAAATGGTGGATATAGGATAAAACATACAATATTTTCAACAAAATTCAATTACATTTACTTGATAAACTCGTACATGCACAAATACTTGTTTGCGCAAAATATGCATAATTATCTCGAACAATCACATTCAGAATTTGATAATGAATTTTTAAATGAAATTATAATTTCTATCATAATTCCCATAAAGTTATTATTAGAATCTATATGGATAAATACACATATTTAATACCTTAAAAAACAAATAAAAATATATTTTAAGACAAGAAATGTTGAATATGCAAAGTGCAACACAGTTAACTAACTAGTACAACTAAAATTCTTAAAGTTCCAAGTCAGTGGTGATCATAAATGCAAGTGATATTTAAGTAACTGCCCTTTAGATCTTTTTATGTCACTTCTTACTTTCCTTCTGGGGAAAATTGCACTTTGTATCCATAAATTTTACTTTTTTTTTTAAAAAATTATATTATATTATATGAGAAATGTTATATATTAACGTTTATTTTCACAAATTTTTATGGGCATTAGGTATGGTAAGGAATGTTTTTGTTATAGTAATCAGAAATTACGAAAATCATGTTAAATGTATTAAATACATGCCACTTTTACCATACTCGAAATAAGTAAAAAAACGATGAGATATAAATAATATATATAGCATCACTCATATTATGTTTCATAGTTTTTAATCTTTTCACTTGTAATCCATAATTATTTTCGTTAATAAAGTAATAGTCAGCTTCGTAAGTGGCATGTAACATTGAACGAAAAAAAATGGAATATTGAATAAAATCAGTGTGTCAGTACATTCAAACATAATTTTCTTAAAAAAATCGTTCAAAATCATTACTTTTGGACAAAAATTATCATTAAAATCAAAAGTAAATTATTTTAATTATTATTAGATACGATATGAAAAATACATATCAAATGAAATTAAAATTAAAAAATAAAACTCTATTAAACCAAAAAAATACAACTTTTTTTTTTCTTCCTTTAAACTCTTAATGAAAGTTAAAGAACCTTTTTCTTGACACAGTCACCATTTCCCCATCCCCCAAAGATTCTTTTTTATTTTTATTTTTAAAAATATATACAATAAATAAATAATAAATGCAATTTATTAAATTATATTTCTTCAACTTCATCTCTCTTTTTCCCAGCTCACACTCTTTTCTATCTCTATATCTCTTTTCTGTATCTATCTATTGTATCTATAGTTTCCACTTTTCTCACAATAAATACGAATAACCGCGTGGCTTTCTCGGAAGCCTCTGATCTACACTTTGAGCACGCACAACCAAACAGGGGAACTCGAAAAGGTAAACAAAAAATATTGAATAATTAAAGTGGAGAGAGAAAATGAAACCCTAACAGTTTGTTTTCATTTGTTGAAAGTTTTGTGTACGTACATGGTTAATTAATTGTGCTGTAAATGCATTTATGCTTGTTGTTTTGTTGTATGGTGTACGGATTTTGAGTTTGTGTCTTGTGGGTTGGTTTACTAATCAGGTTCAGATCCGTGGAAATGTGTGTTAGATTATTTGTAATGTTAGTTGTGAGTTTTTGATTGAATTGAAGATTTGTGTACTGTTCCAGGGTTTCAGATTCAGAAGGTTGTTTTAGGAATTTAGTTTTTTTGATGGTTTTGTGGTGGAATTGATCATGCTGTGAAGATCTGTGTGGTGTTGAAGTGTGGTATTGTTGCCATAATGCCATTTTTGGTGAACTTTTACACTTGTAGCTGCAAATTGTCATTAACAAGTTGATTTTCAATTTAGAAATTTTTTAACGGCGTGATTCAAGTTTGCTGACAAACTGGCATGAAGATGCGTATTTTAATTTCTCTAAAATTGGAGCTTTTGCCTTTTAACATGCAGGCACACGCATAGAAACGTGTGCTTGAGTTTTCGTTGTTTTAAAGATAGAATTTGCATATGCAATTTTCATTATTGTTCTTAATATTTAAAGAGAAGATTTTGCATCTAGGTAGGCAGTTCTATTATCCTTGTTAGGTTACACTATTGTGAAATTCTTAAATCTTAACCATCCTATGATTTCAAATAATGAGCTATCCAGATCTGTAAATGTAGCATCTTGGAATTTATGGAGTTTTTTTTATGAATCATTGTGTTTAGTAATTTATTTATTCCTTTCAAAATCATTTTAAGAATGTGGAGGGGGTGAAAAACCTTTCTCTTATTTTTTTTTTGTCTGTATCAGCTGAACACGTTAAGGTGCTCAAAGCGGTACAGTTTATGGATATCATATTTATCTCTGCACTTATTTTTATTGGCTCAGGGTTGGCAAGTGCAACTCCACAACAAAGTGTTTCAGCAATTCATACCTTTCTTGTAGTGCATGGGTTGAATTGAGATAATATTGACTTTTGGTTAGTTTGGCACAACTAGGGGCAATAGAGGTGTTATCATGTTCTAGCAGTGAGAAAGATCTGATAGTACAGGTCAACTCTTTGAATATGAAATTAGTTAGAATTGGCATGAAGATTGTTGAAATTGAGAATTAATAGTGTCAAGATTCTGCTCTGT
This sequence comes from Verbascum thapsus, assembly GCA_963669365.1. Lineage (NCBI taxonomy): Eukaryota > Viridiplantae > Streptophyta > Magnoliopsida > Lamiales > Scrophulariaceae > Verbascum > Verbascum thapsus. Next base: position 21,735,656 of record OY770104.1, read on the forward strand.
CAATCTTCGTGAATAACCAGATAACACTGGAAATTGGAAGGATGAAGGCTAATGCTTATTTGTCAAGTGGCTATCTGTAAGATGATGAATTTGTACTGTTTAATTTCCCTCGAGTACTTGGAGGAATTTCTGATTAACTTGGTACAAGATTATTCGTAAGAGGAAATTCTGTGCATGAGAGGCAGAATGTGATTGAGCTTGGTAGTGTTTGACACAATTTGCAGCTGCTTCAAAGTGTCAAAACTCATGGGATAATGCTGTTCTTTATATTTGAATATTAAACAAAGATGGAATCAGAGACATTAATAACTTATAATCAGCCAAGCACTAGCGATCGGGTTCTTGCAGCTGTTGGGCCAGTGCTTTGGATTGCTATAAGTTATGTAGACCCTGGAAAATGGGCTGCCACTGTAGAGGGGGGTGCTCGGTTTGGTTTTGACTTGGCTTTGTTTGTGCTTATTGTCAATTGTGCAGCTATTTTATGTCAGTACCTTTCTGCTCGCGTAGCCATTGCAACTGGCAAGAATCTCGCAGAGGTGGCTATCCTTTGACATTTTATTTCTCATAAGTGCATTAATTTTGTGGTGACATTTATATCTTCATCTTCTTTGAACTAAAATGTGCTCTAGTGGGGAAGTGAGAAATCCATCAGAATGAGCTGATATTTTTGGAAATCCAGCTTTGTAATTGCATGGCTAGAATTAAAGATATATGTACCAATTTTCGAAGGGCAGATATATTACTGAATCATTTAGTTATCGTCAACGTTGAAACCCATAGTGATAGCTTCAAGTGGATATTTAGTTATGCTATTAGATTATAAATCTTCATGTCAGAAAGTTTAAGTTAGGGGGATCTAGCATTGAACATGTACCCATAAACAGTGACAAACAAGAAAAATGGACAACTTAAACTAACCACTTAGTAAGACAATGGATATCATTATTTTACTAAGAGTATGCAAAAATATAATTTACTAGTTCCAATGATAAGTATCATTGAACTGAGAACATATACTTTTGCTCCTCTCCTGCCATGCTTCCATCTTCATTTACTTCTGCATTATGCCAAAATTCTACGTACTGCTCTGTCCCGGTATTTGCTTATGTTATATAAAATTCCAAAAATAAAATAAACTCATTGTTCTTGATGATGTCATAGATTTGTATCGAGGAATATGATGACACAACATGTATATTTTTGGGAATTCAGGCAGAGATCTCAATGGTTGTGTTAGATTTGACAATGGTAATTTTAATCCCTCAGGACTCATTTTAGTCAGTTGTTCTTTTCACCATACACTGTTTTGCTAATCGCAGAAATGATTGTCCTGGTAGGTTCTGGGCACTGCATATGGCCTTAATGCCGTATTTGGAATCGACCTATTTAATTGTGTTTTTTTGACTGGCTTCGATGCTGTTCTATTCCCGGTTCTTGCTAGCTTCCTTGTAAGTTTTTCTGTTCAATTTTGTTAAGAGTTTGTTACTTAGATTGATGCGGGCATTACTTATAGTGTGATTGCTGTTTCCAGGAAAATCCGAAGGCGAAAACTTTGTCCATATGCTTGGCATGCTTTATATTAGTATCTTATGTTTCTGGAGTTCTGATTAATCAACCAGAAAGCTCATTGTCCGTGGGTGGGATGCTTAATAAGCTGACTGGAGAGAATGCATTTGCGTTAATGGGTGTCCTTGGTGCAACTATTATGCCCCACAACTTTTACCTCCATTCTTCTATCGTACAGGTCTCTATCTCTCTCATTTGACACAATAAGTTTTTTAGCCTTTTACAATCATTCATTCTACTGAAATTGTGATAATCCAGTAGTTGTGTCTTGAAGTATACAGTATTTATGGATAGTTTCTCTCATAGTGATATCTCTGTCTTCAAGGTCCCAATCATCAATGGTTTGGCAATTAAAGCTCTCTGAAACTTTCATGACTTATATGCTTGTCTCTGGTTTTAATTTACTACTTGTATGATTTTTCATTGTTTATTTTCTAATTTTGTGCTATTGAATATATTTTGACGTTGAGTTATTTTTCTGACTTTCACACGCACATTTTGGTTTGCATGTCCACATGCATGTCTTGTAGTTATAACATCTCCATATGTTTGATCCTCTTCTGATTGCCATTTATTTACTTTTGCAGCAAGAACAGGGACAAATGAATGTGTCTAAAGGGACATTGTGTCATGACCATTTTTTTGCCACATTATGCATCTTTAGTGTTATTTTCCTGGTGAACTGTATGCTAATGAACTTGGCAGCTAATGTGTTCTATAGTAGTGGAATCATTTCGCTCACATTACAGGACGCATTATCATTGCTGGATCAGGTTTGTACTCAATATGCTACATGTTGATTTATCATAACTGGATTTTGTAATTCTATGCGTCTTTCTAGAATAATGAAATTCTCTGGATGGCTCTGCAGGTATTTAGGAGTTCATCAGCTTCAAGTGCTTTAATATTGATTATGTTTTTCTCCAATCAACTAGTAACATTAACGTGGAGTCTAGGAAGAGAAGTGATTGCCCATGATTTCTTCAGATTGGAGATTCCTGGTTGGCTTCATCGTGCCACAATCAGAATAATCGCCATAATCCCAGCCCTATATTGTGTTTGGAGTTCAGAATCTGAAGGTATATTTCAGCTTCTGATATCTACACAGGTTGTTATTGCTCTTCTACTTCCATCTTCTGTTATCCCCCTCTTTCGAGTAGCTTCTTCGAGACCAATTATGGGTGCCTACAAAAGTTCTCAATTTGTTGAATTCTTAGCTTTAGTAGCCTTTGTTGGGATGTTGGGACTAAACATTTTCTTCGTCATGGAAATGGTATTCGGCAGTAGTGACTGGGTCACTAACTTAAGGTGGAATATCGGGGGTCGTATGTCGATTTCATATCTTATCCTTCTGATTGCTGCTTTTGGCTCCCTTTGTTTGATGCTTTGGCTGGCGATTACTCCACTGAGATCTGCACAAGCATTGACGTGGGACAAAAGAGCTGCTATGACTACGCCATCTCTAGAGACGGAGCAAATTGAAAGTGAAGATCAATATCCATCAGAAAATACTACAGAAAAGCAGGAAACTGGATTATCATTTGAGGAATCGTTTGGGAACCGTCAAAACTTATCAACTACAAGTCCAAGTCCTGATTTGAATTTGCCAGAAACGCTATTGGATTCTGATAGCAGTTTTACTTTATCTACAATTCAGGAGAATAAGTCTGAGATCGCGTTTTTTAAGCCTGCTTTGGGCAATCCTGTAGCATCTCCAACCATTTCAGAAGTAGCCTTGCCTGAATCTCTTGAGGTTGTTGAAACTGACTCACCAGACCATGCTCCCTTGAGCTCTGAATCAAAAGAAATGGTGAAAAGAACATTGGAAATCAAGGGAGAAATGCAGAACGAAAAGGATGAGGATGGAGATCATTGGGAGCCTGAAGAATCAACTAAAGATGTTTCCGAGAGCAACCAGTCTGTGACATCCGACGGTCCAGGTTCATTCAGAAGTCTTAGTGGAAAACTCGATGATGTAGGAAGTGGCACAGGTAGTCTATCGAGATTAGCAGGATTAGGCCGTGCTGCAAGGCGCCAATTAACCGCCAATCTCGATGAATTCTGGGGTCAACTGTTTGACTTTCATGGTCAACCGACGCACGAAGCAAAGGCCAAGAAACTGGATGTTCTACTGGGGGTTGACTCTAAGGTAGAGTCAAAATCTCCCTTTGCATCTGTTAAATTGGAGTGTGTTACTAAGGAGTCTTTGGGGCATTTCCCTGGGACTAACATAAGAGGATCTGATCTTTTAAGGACTTCTAGTTTTTACAATTCTTCGATGCAGCATATGGGAAAGAGTAGTATTGGATCACCTCTTGGGGTTCAGCAGGGGGCCCCACCTATGTTGCCTAACCAAATGAAACTATTAGATGCATATGTACGAAGTTCCAACTTTGACTCTGGTGAGAGGCGCTATCACAGCGTGCATATTCCATCATCTGCCGATGGACATGACCAACAACCGGCTACTATTCATGGCTATGATTTGGCGTCTTATTTGGGTCGAATTGCTAAAGAGAAAGATTCGGATTATATAAAAAGTCAAATGGAATCGTTATCATTAACGCAGGCTCCATCAACGCCGTCAATCAAACCAAACACTACAGAATTCAGTCGGCCGTTACAAAAGCCACAGAACGGTTTACTAAGGCCACCCGGTTTTCACAATGTGCCCGTTTCGAGAAACAACTCATTGAAATCCGATAGACACTTGCATGATATCGGCTCTCCTGAACCGTTGGATTACACTAATAATAGTCCGCCCAATGTGAAGAAATTTTACAGCATGCCCGATATATCAGGGCTTTATATCCCTCGTCGGGACACTTCATTGTCTTCTATGGCTTACGGGCAGTCCAATACCCGCCCAGCACGTGAGCAAACAAGTCTGAACAACACTTCATCATGGGCTGGTTACGCTAATGCTTCAGGATATAGCCAACTTTCTCCTAAGGTTTGCAGAGATGCGTTTTCGTTGCAATATGCTTCAAGCTCAGGTGCGGGTTCGTTGTGGTCTAGGCAGCCTTATGAACAGTTTGGCGTGGCTGGTAAACCGAAAATCCAAGAAAGTTCATCAGTTATGGATATGGAAGCTAAGGTTTTACAGTCTTTTAGAAGCTGCATCATCAAACTTCTTAAGTTGGAAGGGTCTGAGTGGCTGTTCAGACAAAATGATGGGGCTGATGAGGACCTTATTGATAAAGTAGCTGCAAGGGAGAGATTTATATTAGAAGCTGAAACTAGAACTGCGAAGCTTTGTTTTGAGACGGATCATTCAAAGTTTATGGCGGTGCCTAATTGTGGTGAAGGATGTGTTTGGAAAGTAGATCTTGTTATAAGCTTTGGAGTGTGGTGCATTCATCGGATTCTTGAACTTTCCCTCATGGAAAGCAGGCCAGAACTTTGGGGCAAATACACCTATGTACTCAATCGTCTTCAGGTAAAGAATCGCTATTGCTTTTCACTATTTTAGGATATTTCTTTGTTTTGTTTATATTTTTAAATACTTGTGACGACAAACAAGACTCTATATGTTCTATTGATAGTCTTTTGGCTGCTGTCAATTTCCATTTTGTGAGTGCTAGTTAGCTTTAAGATTTCCCTTGCTTGTAATTTAGGGATAATTACATGCACGCCCCTCACATAATGGGTTATTACCATGAGTCCGTTGAGGTTTTGCAAATTACGAACATCGCCCCTGGTCAGCTCTGACAACACAGAGTAAAAGGGTGAATTTGTAATGTATTTTTACTTACAGAATGTGATATAGGATGGGATTGTAATCAGCTGTTACAAATAACAGGTGAAATTGTAAACTGCTTTTACTTACAGAGGGTGATATAGGATGGGATTATAATCATCTTTTACTGATTAAGGGGTGAAATTGTATTAAGCTTTTACTGATAGGGGATGAACTTGTAGTATGCTTTTACTGACAAAGGGTGAAATTGTAATAAGCTTTTGACTATAAGGGTGTGTTTGGATTGAAGGATTTGAAATTTATGGATTTCAAATTCATCGACAAATCTATTTAAGTTCGTTTGGATGAATTCATGTTACAATGGATTTCAAATCCCTTGTCATGCACTTTGACCTATTTTCTCCATAAATTCAAATGACTCCATTTTAGGTGTCATTTCAAATCCTTCCTCCAAATTCCCTCCCCAGATCCAAATCACTCAATCCAAACACAAACACACCCTAAGGGAGTTTCTCAATCATCGAGGTGTTTTTGATAATTACGGTCACACGAGGTGACTATTGTGATTTATCCTTTGAAAACTTTATTTGATTTCTAATATTTGTATTTTTTTTTTCTATAGGGTATAATTGATCTAGCTTTTTCGAAACCTCGTTCCCCAATGGCTCCATGCTTTTGCCTTCAGCTTCCTGCTGGATACCAGCAAAAATCGAGCCCCACAGTTTCAAACGGAAATTTCCCACCCCCACCTTCATCGAAAATGGCTCGCGGAAAATTCACGACCGCCCCAATGCTTCTAGATATGATCAAAGACGTCGAATTGGCTATATCGTGTCGTAAGGGTCGAACAGGCACTGCAGCTGGTGACGTGGCGTTCCCGAAAGGTAAAGAGAATTTGGCATCTGTACTTAAACGATATAAGCGTCGTTTATCGAGTAAATCAGGTGGGGCCCAGGAAAGTAAGATTGGATTATCACCTCTTCAGGGATTGTAGCCCTTGATCGAGTTATTTGGACGGTGGAGATGCAATCTCAGATGGGATATGGACTTGTAATCTTCCTTTGTGTATTAAATCTTTGTTGCCTTTTTTGGTTTTCGTGGTATGTAAACAATTGGATTAAGGTGTAAACGCATTAGTTAAAGGGGAATAATGCGTAGAAAAAAAGGTGGAAATGTGATGTTATTGCAAATGGAGTATTTAAAATTATGTCTACATTTACAGGGTTTAAGATGTCAATCCAGTGTAAAATTATGGGTATACTGATTGATGTAGATAATGTTAAAAAACAGTAATTTATCCAAACTTTTTGAGATTTTACACTTGTTATCATTTTTTATACGAATTTTCAACTTTTTATCTTAGCATTTTTGACTAGATATTTGTTATTACTTCATTATATATAGTGGATATGACCCTTTGATGAAATTAATATGATTATAGCCTTTATGATTCAGTATTTAAGTGGAATTGATATTTCGAACAATATAGGTTAAAATAATTAAATGATCAATTGATAAAATGCAATTAAAATCCTTAAAGTGTCTTCTGAAGAATTTTAATATAATATTTTGCATGTAATGGAGAAAAACTGAAATATAGGAAATTGTAAAGATTTGATATATATATATATTATATAATGGGAAGAATATTGGTATTGGTCCCTATGTAGGAGGTGTGTAGAAACATCTTTTGTATACTATTCATCAATTTTGATAAGAACGAGTTAAATTTAAATGACGCCATCATTTATTCTCACTATTTTGTATTTATGTACCTCAATTTTAATCTAATATCTATTTTTGTGCTCTTTATCAAATCTTTTATATTCAGTACGAGGTTTTTTTTTTTTTTGCATCGATATCTGTTCATCTGCCCAAAACAAAAATAAGGTCCTTTTTTCTTTTCTCTTTTATCTTCCAATTCTTTTTAATTTCTTCTAATTTCTGGGTTCTTGCTGTTTTATTTAATCATACGAAAATTAGTTATTTTAATCCATGAAAATTAGGAAATTCAGCTAAAAACAATAGAGATGTTATTTATAGTGTTTTTATATTGATGAAGATGTTAGCAATTACTTACAGATGACTTTTGATATACGATCGCTTCCATTTTTATGAGCTTGATTAATTGAAGCTTTGGTAGTTTCTGAAGCTATTGGATATACTGGAAAAGCTATCTTGACAAAATTTTTAGCAAATATAAATATAAATAATGAATAATAATAATTTTTGTTTCTGATGTATTACTATTAAGTTCGTTATTATTAAATATTGATAATTAGTGACACATGTATAATAACAACAAATCAATATTTGTGTCTCACTAATTATATTTACTAATTCTTCAATAATTTTCTTGTCACTAATTCTCATAATTGGCAATTTGTTTACCATTCTCATCACTAATAAACTTTCCGATAAGTTATTGTAACTCAACATAATATGTGACAAATTTGATAGTGCCATATTACATTTATCGACCAACACTTTACGCTTTTCCGCGACAATTCACAACGCAAACAAGTTTTATATGTAATGTATATTATGGTGTGTTTGGATTGAAGGATTTGAAAACATGGATTTCAAATTCATCGATAAATCAATTTAAGTTTGTTTGGATGAATTTATGTTACGATTGATTTCAAATTCATTGGTATTCATTTTAAGCTATTTTATCCACAGCTATGGTGGATTTCAAATTACTCCATTTTAGAGTCATTTGAAATCCTTCCACCAAACTCTTTGCTCAAATTCAAATCACTCGATCCAAACACACCCTAAGGCAATTTCGAATTTGAAATTCCACTATGATACTATTATATATACCTGAATAAATCGTGATTGTCTTAGAATTTCGAGTTTAACAATGACCCTGTTCTCAGCTATTAATTTGTATTATAAATATAAGGAGATAGCAAATTTAGACGTCGTTTTTAATGCAAATTTTACTTCTCGTCTGTAATATATGTCGTTCGGGTTTAATCACGTTCAAATCGAACCGCAGGAAATTCGTAATTTTGAGACAATTATTGGATTAAAGAGAAGAATAATGGGGTATGTGATGGTGATCTCTTTTCCATTGATCTTGTTCTTCTTGATAACTGCCATTGCGTGCTATTTACTCGGTAGGGCGCGTGGTAGAGAAGAAAGGCTTAGGCTTCCTCATTACCATGGACCTGCAGGTCCAGCTGCACCTGCAGTTATTGCACACTCTCCTGCACCTGAGAAGTAGAACTATGTTAGAAGATAATAACAGTACATTTTACATTAAATAGTGTAATAAATAAGTGTGTAATAAACTTTGCCTCTTTGTTTTGGAGCTTTTGTTGTGTTTTTGTTGTCTTTTTTTAGAAATGAGTGAGCTCGAGCTCGATTAAATACTCGAGCTCGAAAAACTCGAGTTCGAGCCCAGCTCGTTTGAGACGAACCGAGCCAGCTCACACAGATTGGATTCATAAAATACTCGCAAAAAGTATTATACTCGAGCTCGGCTCGTCTTACACCCATAGGGCGATACATCTCAATCATTGAACAATGAGAAAAATTCTAGTCTACACCTGATTTGGCCAAAGGATAGTCAATGAGCGAGAAATATTTGGACCCAGTCACACAGATTGGATTCATAAAATACTCGCAAAAAGTATTATACTCGGACCCGTAAAATACCCCCAAAAAGTGGTCTACTCGGACCCCATCACATACCGGAAAGGTTCAAAAATAATTGGATTCGACAGGTTTGGTACATTTTGGGTCGGCTCTAAGTCGAGTATAGACCCAAGAGTAAATTTAAGGAATTGTTCGGGTAGAATACTATTAGATAAGAACCCCAACTACCTAATACCCATCGGATCTGCGTCTTAAACCCTACACGTTGGGTTAAATTCAAATTAAACGGGTCTGAATTCGAGTAATATCGCCATTGACAACCCTAGCCAAATATAGTACTAATAATTCACTTTTGTAATCAATAATATGGATTCTATACACTTCATTTATGTATAAGTATATGAAATATGAGATGAGATACATGTTCGAAGTAGAACGGGTGCGATCAGATTATATAAAACATAATTTACTTAATATTATGAATTATATTTGAGTTTGATCAGAATAATTTTATCGTACTACTCTTGAAACGAGGGGGATGAAGATAAACCAGCGGTGATTACTCTAAATCTCAATAGATATTTACTTTCCGAAAAATCATATCATAGATTGTAGAATTTATCGAGATAATTAATTATATGACAATATAAACGATACTTGCATGTGAAGGTCAAGTTATCGATCGCAAAATAGTTAGTAAAACATTTTCGATATTACCCGTTGGATGTGGTGACATGTGATGCGTATATTTAATCCTGATCGTTCAATTTTATCGACGTCTATTGAAAAAAGGTGGTAGGTGTGGATATTGGATGTAAATAGTACAAGTTTCATCCAACAATTATATTATTATTGATGGACCCATTAGGGCCCATTAAAATGTAGGTAGAGCTTTAATTAAGGCCTGTAAGTTAAGTAGCCCTGTGGGCCTATTGAAAATGTTCTGTAGGTTCTTTTTCACGTTATTCCCCATATATATGCTGTATCATAAATATCATAGAAAAAATGCACTTCTCGTCCCTTTAACTTTATTAGAGTTTAATTGTAATTCAATCTGTTATAGATTCGTCACATTTAATTTTATTACTATAAAAATATTTCATATTTAATTTCACTTTTCAAAATTAAATGATCAATTATGTTAATCAATACTTTAATAGAATTTTTTTTTTTTAATTTATGGTGATTACACACTAATTGTATTTAATATTATAATATTTTTACTCAATATAATGTTTCTCTTTTGCACGAAATATTATCTTTATGGTAAGGGAGTTGATAATTAGAGTTATGAGATTTAGTGTGAGAAATTCCTTATAAACAAGATCAAAATTGAATTTGTGGAAATATACGGGGCAAAAATCATTATTTCCTAAACAAATTTTTAGTTATTTATTTATGAGATATGAAACCAAGCACATTTGATACATCATTATTATGATATATATATGTTTCCACCTACCAACCTATACCATCTTAGCTAATATTTCTGAAACATAAAAAAATAATATATCTTAATAAATATTGATAAAAAAAAAATCGTTTAATTTTTGTGGGTTTTCACGTATTTTGGACATAATTATTTGCCACATGCAGATCACAAAAATGGAGTTGCAAGGATCTTAATAACGAGATCGAACTTATAACATTATTCATAATATTTGCGAATCCAAATAATTAATTTTAATGGATATTTTGGTATGTATATAGCCCCCTCATAATTAAAGAGAGGAATAAACAATAATATCTTATATGATATTATTGTCACATTGGACGATCTTCGTATCTCTGTTAATATTAATATTGCAAATTGTTAAACTTTGACAATGAATTAATTCAGAACCCCTATATTTATTAAGAAATGGAGGAGGCAATTACCAAGCATTTAATATGAAACCACTTGTTTGCCTGCATATATTTATTAAAAAAAAAAAAAAAAAAAAAAACTCGATTTTTTGTAAACCTCAAATTCTTATTTTATTTTTATTTTAATTGTTAGGTAGAGAGCCTCGAGTTGGGTTGCACAAAGATTTTTTATTTTTTTTATTCATAATTGTGTTGTCAATTGATGAGGAGTAATTTCTTAATATTTTTATAGGATACATGATTATTGAATATCAACATGTGTGAACAGTTTGAGATTAAATAGTACGAGACTAATAAAGTCTTTTGACATGCCGGATATCTTATAGTTGAACTCAGAAATAGATAAGGGCATCTCCAACCCAAAAATAAATTTCAATATATTTTGATTTATACTAAAATTGTAAGTAAAATTCATATACAATGGGTAAGAGATACCATCTATAAGATATTATAACATATTAATTTTTTAAGAACTAAATTGAATATAATTTACACTACATAAACTTATAAAAAACTAAATTAAAATCAAACTAAAATTAAAAGGATTAAAATGAAATTAAGAAGAAAAAAAGAAAATTATCTGGCGTAACAAATTAGCACGGGGTAGGAGCAACTCAGCGCCAATTCCTCATTCAACCGGCGCTAAAATACTGTGCTTGGAGAGGTTCTAACGACTCCAACTTCCTAAGAAGTCTTTTTCAGTATTAGATATGATTCGAAATTTTACGTCAATATAAACTCTGCTCCAGATAAAATGAATCTTTTTCTCAATATCTGATTCGAAAAAAATTCACTATCACCAAATTACAAACTTAAACATCGGCCTACTCCTAGGGACGGCCTCGTGGTTTTGTTTTACAGGTGAAAAAATACTGATTATCCTCGAAAAAACACTAAGTATAATAAGTCCTCAAATTTTATTTCTTTAGTTTACTTACATCACCAATAAATATACAACAATCTTCATTTAAAAGTATACTAAATTGGTTTGCCAACTTTACATGAATTTAGTAAAATAATATTTCGATATTCATGGAAAAGATTGTTGCTAGAAAAAAGGGATCACACGAGTCATGACTCAACTGTTTTGTGCAATAATAAATGCATTCTTCACTTTTATGACAATTTACACGAAACATCCATTAATTAATTATCAATATAAATACTATAAAAAGAAACGCAATATGCATGGTGATTTATTAATTATTACTAATATTTAAATGCATCAATTATACATAATATATATATATATATATATATATATATATATATATATATATATATATATATATATATCAAAGGGTGCAAATAAAGTCGTTTAAATATTCACAATCTTCAACCAATAATGCGATTTCATTTGATCTTTTGGTGTTTGCACCCTCAATGATTTAAGCATAATTTTTCCCCATAAATCACCAAATTTTATATAAATTATTGTTTAATTTTTTTTAATGAATTCAATCTTTTTCCCAACCATAAATCATGTGAGTTGTATTGTACCACCGTTAGGAAAAAAAGAATTGTACTAAAAGAAAAACGCTTTAATTTATGTAATCATGTAGGAGATTATTTTAACACTAGTCAAGAATGAAATAATTATGTAATTAAATTTACACAGAATTTCCTAGTGGGACAAACTATTTTCACCATTATATAGAACTTGTGGTTGCTAATATATATACATATATATTTATTTATATTATAGCAAAATGCATATGAATAAATATCCTCCACTATCATAGATTAGGTTTACTATCTCCCCAGTCCCCACCAAGTCTAATTAAACAAACCTCATAAAAAACTAAAATAACTATACATAAAGTTAAAAAAAAGGACTTAAAATTCTCAATAATACAAAATTTATCGAATTTAATTACAATTAATCTAAAAAAAATAGACCCATTTGAAATTTCAACTTGATATCAAATAATTTTTTAAAATAATTTCCTTCAATTTATATTTTCCTATCCATGTTGAACTTAATCTGCATGTGTATGGCAGAAAAGAAAATAATTCACTTATTATCCACAAAGGAAGAAGACAAGAAAGGACGATGAACGAGAAACACGTTTACTATAGAAGAACAAACTCACATGTTGTTGTAAGAAACACGATTTTGACGGGGCGTAAATTCTTGGAGTTTTCTTTGACATTGTTGACATTTCGGTTTGCCTAATTTCTATAAAGAAAAATAAGGTGCATATAAATAAAATAAAATAAAATAAATATTGAGTCACATTACAAGATATATATATATATATATATATATATATATATATATATATATAATTTGCAAAGATAATACATATTATAATTAAGGGAGATGAGGAGAACTATTAATATATTCAAACAAACTATACACGATGAAATTTATTATTCAATTTGCCACTTAGCATTATAATAGAAACTTGATACCTTTGAATTTTGATATCTTAGCCTTAACGAGGGTACTTAATTTAGATTTTTCTCGATCTTGAGTTTGGATTTTGATACGAGGTATTTACGTATACGCTGTACGATATATACGAGGTGTATTATACGGGATCCGTTGTGATACGAGGTATGTGTTATACGACCCTTATTATACGAGGTGATTTATACGACAGTAAGGACAAATCCAAAATTGAGAGTTGGGCCCATGAACAGTGGACACGTCATATAAGGAGGCCCAGCCCACGGAATTATATGATATAATAATCCTTTAGCCATCAGTTTAATGACAAGTGGTGGCCAATATTTAGGTTACAAGTCAGATCATGAACAGTTGTTGAGAAACCTATAAATAAGACAAATAATGCTCTTTGTAGGGACGGATGTTTAACCACCTACGAGCTATTCTATATACGAATCAAAACTAAAATTAGAACTACGTCAGACTTGATCCCCTTGAGTGGTACGTAGGCAGCTTGTAGTACGAGTACAGTCTTTACAAACATCTACACGAATATTTGACTAGATCATTTTGGCGCCGTTTGTGGGAAACCACTAAACTGTCAAACGAATTGACATGGATAAAGAACACCATCGATCAGGAAAAGAGCCAATGAATTCGGAAGAGGCTGAGCATATTCAAACCGGTACACCCCAGTCAGTGGAAGAAATACCTGAGAAAACGATCACAATGACCGAGTCTGAGTTCGATAAAAGGGTACAAGAAAAGTTTCAAGAGTGGATATCAAAATTACCACCAGTTACCCCAAATATCGGAACGACACACCCTCCCCCGAGTACCCCAAGAGGACCATTCCCACAACTTGACCCAGAAAGGGAACAAGGGGAATATGATCACAAGAGCGGAACTCGGCGACGGACCTTCCCACAACTTGACCCTGCGGGGGTGCAAGGGGAAGAGGGCCGCGAGAGAGGGACACGACGAAAGCTTTTCAGCAGTCGTGGTAACGAACGAAACGAGAGTCTCAGATCGTACGAAACGAGTCAGAGCGAATCAGATGAAACAGACACGGCATCTTACATGCCGAGCTCTCGTAGTCAGGCGTCATCACGAGGAAAGGCTCAGATCAGAAACCTTTTAAATTCTTGTGATGTGATTGGGGGAGTCAGACGGTTAAAGACTGCGCGTTGCGAGCGCGTGGAGTTTGGACCCTACGATGATAATAACATGGAACCGTATATGGATTGGAGATACTGAGCGAAAACAAAACACCAGGCTAAGATCGTTTTCTATGAGAATTGCTAGGATCCTCATAGACTTACGATCTGGGGGACTTCATGATACGAGGTATTTACGTATACGCTGTACGATATATACGAGGTGTATTATACGGGATCCGTTGTGATACGAGGTATGTGTTATACGACCCTTATTATACGAGGTGATTTATACGACAGTAAGGACAAATCCAAAATTGAGAGTTGGGCCCATGAACAGTGGACACGTCATATAAGGAGGCCCAGCCCACGGAATTATATGATATAATAATCCTTTAGCCATCAGTTTAATGACAAGTGGTGGCCAATATTTAGGTTACAAGTCAGATCATGAACAGTTGTTGAGAAACCTATAAATAAGACAAATAATGCTCTTTGTAGGGACGGATGTTTAACCACCTACGAGCTATTCTATATACGAATCAAACCTAAAATTAGAACTACGTCAGACTTGATCCCCTTGAGTGGTACGTAGGCAGCTTGTAGTACGAGTACAGTCTTTACAAACATTTACACGAATATTTGACTAGATCAGATTTTAATCGTTTTATAACTCCCATCGATTAGGAGTTTACATAATTTTAAAACCCATATCAAAATGAAAACCCGTTAAATATATTCATTAATTGCAGTAGACGAGTACAACGTTTTAAATATATGCATTAAATAATTGTATTCACACATTTAATAAAGTCGTAGCATATAATATCACTCGAGTTAATGAGATATTAAATAAGAAAATAAATCTAAAACTAAATCATGATTCAAATTTAATTCATGTTTTATAATCTTTAAGTTTGTTTATATAATTAAAATGGCAATCCACAAAGTGTTGAATAATAGAATATAAGATTTGAAGATCGCGTTTACCCTGATCATCGGGCCTCCAATCGTTGCATGTGAAATGAATAATTAATTAAGTATAAAAATACAAATTTATGGGCTGATAAATTTTAAAATTATTAATTTTGTAGTCCATAGTCAACATATATGATCGACGTGAAGCACGAATAATCATGTCCATTTTATTTTTAAAAAATTGATTAAAGACTAAATAAATGATTGTTCACTTTCTCAAGAATGTATTCCTTTATTTGTGATTTTTTATTGAAATAATCTATGGAGATAACTTAATAATTTTTTAAAAATATTTGACCTTATAATGAATTAATTGCATGCATGCCTTTCTTGTGGAGCTATAATTAATGGTAAATGACTCGAGTTATGCTAAATAAATAATTATTTAATCTTGTTTGAACTGCAATCGAGTTTTAAAATTGTGTTTGAGTTTGTTTGAATGATAATTGAATTGAGGTCAAACGAGATTTAATCGAGTCGAAACATGAGTTCAATTCCAGTAATTTAATTATTTTATACATATTTTTATTATTTTTTTACTAATCGAATTAAATTCGAGCCTTCAAAAATCAAAACTAAGCGAACGATCGTTGAGTTTCTTCTATATATATATATATGTTCTTAGAAATGAAGACTTGAATTTAAGTAGACTAATTATTAAAATTTGACCCTTATCGAAATTAACTGTTTTTTTTTTAAAATAATCTTCTCAAAATTAAAATTGAGCAATTAAAAACTCAATAAATGTTTGAAAGTGATTGAGAAACCCTACAGTCGTCTAAATTCATCCAATATGTATTTCATAAATCAGCCAAAATAAATAATTAAGAGCTTAATTATGATAAACTTCCTAATAAGGAAAACCCTCCAAACATTGTCATAATTATATTGATAACAATGTTTATCTTAAAATAATTACATTCTTATCCTATCAATATCCAGATGTTTAGTTACCATAGCAATTGAGCAACGTACATAAAAGAGTAAATATGTATTCAAAAATTACCAATCACATAACAAATATTCATGAACAAAAATTCAAATTTAATTCATATTTACGATTAGCTTCGTTAATTCACAAATGTACTTTCCAAAACGAACCCAATAAAACGAAATAAATGCATATGATAATAAGTTCTTGTTAACATCAATCGCTTATTACTATTGTACAAAAATTATATTTAATAGTATATACATAATTTTATTTTTTATACACAATTACGATACTCTATTTAAATGCACAATCACAATGATAACAAATAAATTGAGTTATTTAATGTGATTATTAACAACCCTCAACTAGGACTATATATATATATATATATATATATATATATATATATATATACCTTGAGTAGGTAAAAAGGGTTAAGAAAAAAGAAATGAAGTAATTAATTTCAACACCTCAAATCTTATTCCCACCAACCACCATAAATAAAAATAAATTTAAAAGTAAAGAAAAATAAAGTCCATGTTCTAAGCTATATCCACGTAAGTAAATCGCCACCGTTAAATCCCTCCAAACCAACGGTTCAGATCAATCCTCAACCAACCCCCCATGATATGAACTTGTTTGCCTCCTTTCCCACTCCTACTAATGCCAACCCACCTACCAAAATCAAAATACAAGACATATTGTATCATAAAAATTACACATAGACCCCTTTACTTATATATAATTACTAAATCACCCCTTTACCTTTTGATTTCTCACAATATACCCTTTATGTATTAAATATTTTTTAAAAATTTACCCATGTAAACGTCCCTAGAACTGGAGGTGAAAATGAGTCGAGTCCAGACCTTTTCTTCTGTATGAATCGATCTTATCCCATTCCAATTCCTTCCCGAGCCGCACACATAGGTGTTCAAACTTGTTTGAATTACAATCGAACTTTGAAAATTATGTTTGAGCCTGGTTTGATTTTTCATCGAGTCAAGCTCAAACGAGCTTTAATTAAGTCGAGCTCGAGTAGTTTGAATAATTTCTACATGTTTTTGTTATTTTTTTGTTAATCGAGCCGAGTTCGAGTCGATGTTCAAAGTTTATCGAAAAGAAAAAGTTGTTCAAGTTTGGTCTAATAAATTATCAAACCGAACTCGAGCCGAATATTGAACACTTTGTTTCAATTTTCAGCCCTACTTGGAACTTGATTTTTGACTATGTATGTTGATAATTAAAACAAATGTGGGATTTTGGTAATTACACTATATGTGAGGGACCTGTCTGCAATTTTTCATATTATATTTCATATAGTCACATATATACCTACCTCCCCTCTATTTAAAGCCGCCTTTCTTAACCATATTTCAAGAATTAACTCTCCCTCAAAACACACACACAAAGAGATACACAGAGAGAGATACAGATATATATATATATATAGAGAGAGAGAGAGAGAGATACATATATATATATAGAGAGAGAGATACAGAGAGAGAGAAAACACTTTCTTTGATCTTTTTGTGTGTGTTAATTTGAATCGATTCTAATGGCGTCTGTGATCGAGAATGGTAATCACGAATCATCAAATGGGTTCTGCGTAAAGCAGAAAGATCCACTGAACTGGGTAATGGCGGCTGAGTCAATGAAAGGGAGCCACCTGGACGAGGTGAAGAATATGGTGGCGGAGTTCAGAAAACCGGTGGTGAAGCTCGGCGGCGAGACTTTGACGATAGCTCAGGTGGCGGCGATCGCGGCGAGGGATAATGACGTGGCGGTGGAGCTGGCGGAGACGGCCAGGGCCGGCGTTAAGGCTAGCAGCGATTGGGTTATGGAGAGCATGAACAAAGGGACTGATAGCTATGGCGTAACGACGGGCTTTGGCGCAACTTCTCACCGGAGAACTAAGCAAGGTGGCGCTCTGCAGAAGGAGCTTATTAGGTAACCTAATTTTTCACTAACTTTTTGTTTATATCAAAAATTTATTATTTATTTATGATTAATTGATTTTAATAGATTTTGTATTAATTGTGTTTTTTAAATGGAAATTAGGTGGAGAAATGGTTGTAGAAAAAATTAATTGGTAAATATATAATATTTTTGATTTAGAATATTTTTGAAAAAAATAAGAATTTTTTGGCGGGCCTTGTGTTACATGTCTTGATTCAATTTGAATTATTGTAGATAATTGGTAATAATTATTACGAATTCAAAAAAAAAAAAAAAAATGGTGGAAGATGAGTATTTGATACTAGTAAAATTTTAAAAAATTTGTGAAAAAACAGTGATATATAACATTTTTTTTATTTCGAATATTTTTGAAAAAATAGTTTTTTTGGGCGGGTCTCGTGTTACATGTCTTGATTCAATTTGAAATTTACTGTAAATAATTGGTAATAATTATTACAAATTAATGAAAAAACTCCAAAAATAGTGAAAAGATCAGTATTTTATATCAGTAGAATCCACACCTTAAGGACCTAGATTTCACAAAATTAAATTCATTCTTATTAGGAAAAAAATTGATTTTTTCTTACAACCGGTAACTATTATTTTTATAGAAAAATTGCAATAACAAATATAGCAATAGTTTAATTATTACAGGAAAAGTGAATATTACTGCACCCCACGTATCCTCTAAATTTGGAAGTGGGATATTATGTTTTAAATTATTCCTTTTGTAGCCTTGAAAATTGAACCAGATCATATTAATTTAAATTTTAGATTTTAATTTTTGTAGTGTATTTATGATCTATTAATAAAATTTTGGCTATATTAGCTGTTACATTATGTTCGTAACGTGGGTAAATAATTAAAAATACTTGTTTCAAAATACAGCTGCAAAGAGTATTAATAAAATATTACGAAAAGATCCTTTTTTCCCTTGGTAATTTCACAGCTATTAATTATATTACTGACTATTATACAAGTTGGACTTTCTTTTTATAGTAGTTAGACAAATTGGATTTGTTCATTATTAGGTTTGGCAAGAATTTTCAGTGTACTGGTCAATAAAACCTTTATTTTAATTTTTCAATAACAATCAAAATTAGTAGTACAATTTTGTTGCTATATACAATGGAAATTGATTATAATATGGAAAATTGCACTTTACCCCCTAAAAAACTTATATTTTGCAATTTTTCCCTAAAAACCCACAAAAAAAAATTCTTGCCTCCTAGAAATTTAATATATATACAACATTTTGTACCCATCACTATTTTCTGGTCAAAATTGATCGAAAATCAGTTCATATTATTTTATATCTATGGCAAAAATGTCACTAATATTTTTTAATGATTTTTTTCATTTTCTCACTTGTTTCTTGGATTTCAGCATAAAAACTTATTTCCGATTGATTTCCACTCAATTTTGGCCCAAAGATCAAAGTGCTGTATATATCAAATTTCTAGGAATAAATCTCTTTTTTATATTTTTAAAATAAAAAATGCAAAATATATGTTTATTTAAGGGGTAAATTGCACTTTGCCCCCTATAATATCATCAAATTGTAACAAATCTAACACTCAAACTTGTACAATAACAGGTTCTTGAACGCCGGAATATTCGGCAATGGAACGGAATCTAGCCACACACTGCCACACTCAGCCACAAGAGCCGCCATGCTCGTCAGAATCAACACCCTCCTCCAAGGATACTCCGGCATCAGATTCGAAATCCTGGAAGCCATAACCAAATTCCTCAACCAAAACATCACCCCATGTCTCCCCCTCCGGGGAACCATCACCGCCTCCGGCGACCTCGTCCCCTTATCCTACATCGCCGGCCTCTTAACCGGCCGCCCCAACTCCAAAGCCGTCGGCCCCAACGGCGAAACCCTTACCGCCGATGAAGCCTTCAAGCTCGCCGGCGTTAACGGGTTCTTCGAGTTGCAGCCCAAGGAAGGCCTTGCACTAGTCAACGGCACGGCGGTCGGCTCCGGCATGGCCTCCATTGCTCTCTACGAAGCCAACATTCTTGCCCTATTATCCGAAGTTATGTCGGCTGTTTTTGCCGAGGTTATGAACGGAAAACCCGAATTCACGGATCATTTGACCCACAAACTGAAGCACCATCCGGGTCAAATCGAAGCCGCTGCTATAATGGAGCACATTCTCGACGGGTCGGGTTACGTTAAGGCCGCGCAAAAGCTCCACGAAACCGACCCGTTGCAAAAACCGAAGCAAGATCGATACGCCCTTCGAACCTCGCCCCAATGGCTCGGGCCTCAAATCGAGGTCATTAGGACTGCCACTAAGATGATCGAAAGAGAGATCAATTCGGTCAACGACAACCCTTTGATCGACGTTTCTCGAAACAAGGCCATACACGGTGGCAATTTCCAAGGCACGCCTATAGGCGTGTCGATGGACAACACTAGATTGGCCATAGCATCGATCGGAAAACTCATGTTTGCCCAATTCTCGGAGCTCGTTAACGACTTTTACAACAACGGGTTGCCCTCGAATCTTTCGGGCGGGCGAAACCCGAGCCTCGATTATGGGTTCAAAGGGGCCGAGATTGCTATGGCTTCGTATTGCTCGGAGCTTCAATTCTTGGCTAATCCGGTCACGAACCACGTGCAAAGCGCCGAGCAACATAACCAAGATGTTAACTCATTGGGATTGATCTCATCAAGAAAAACAAGTGAGGCTTTAGATATTCTCAAGCTCATGTCATCAACTTACCTAATTGCACTATGCCAAGCTATAGATTTGAGGCATTTGGAGGAGAATTTGAGGCTTGTGGTTAAGAACACTGTGAGCCAAGTGGCTAAGAGGACCTTAACCATGGGGGTCAATGGTGAGCTCCACCCGGCCCGGTTTTCTGAGTTGGATTTGCTCCGTGTCGTGGACCGTGAGTACGTTTTTGCGTACGCGGACGACCCGTGTCTAGGATCCTACCCGTTGATGCAAAACTTGAGGCAAGTTCTCGTGGACCATGCGTTGAAAAACGGGGACAATGAGAAGAACGTTGGGACGTCTATTTTTCAAAAAATCGAAGCTTTTGAGGAGGAATTAAAGGCCGTTTTGCCTAAAGAAGTAGAAAACGCGAGAATTGCACTAGAGAATGGTAAACCGGCGATTGAGAACCGGATTAAGGAATGTCGATCCTACCCCTTGTATAAGTTTGTTAGGGAGGAACTTGGAACGGAGTTTTTGACCGGTGAAAAGGTTACGTCCCCGGGGGAGGAGGGCGAAAAGGTCTTTTTGGCGTTGAGCAACGGGCTCGTTGTCGATCCGTTGTTGAAATGTCTCGAGGCTTGGAATGGTGAACCTCTTCCTATATGTTAGTTCATTTGGATTTTGAAGGAACAATTCTATTTTATTTTTTTTAATTTTTGAATATGTTTTGTGGTTAAGGAGTTTGTGACAAAGTATTTTGTTTTAAAGTTGAAATAATATGTAAAAGTTAATGGATTTCTCGTGTGTTAAGATGTAAACATGATTTTTTTAATGTAATTTGGACCATATTATTTATGCAAGTGTTACTAGATAATGCTAGCTTTTGCATGACATTTATTGATTTAAATGGGAAATGTATAATCATAATAATAAATATACTAATAATATAACGGTGCGTTTGGATTGATGGATTTGGATTTGAGGAGTGGATTTGGAGGAAGGATTTCAAATGACACCTAAAATGGTGTCATTTGAAATCCACCGTAGTTGTGTAGAAAAGAGCTCAAAATGAATGGTGAGGGATTTGAAATCCATCAACATTCAAATCCATCGATCCAAACGCACCCTAAGGTATTATTAAGTGTTGAAATCATCATATTCCAAGGATATTAGATCTGATATTGGAAGAATTAAAGAAATAATAAATCTTGAATTAAATAATTTCTTGGAACTAGTAATAGTCATATGTGTAAAGCCCAATTCGATAATTGGGCCATGTTGTGTTTGATGGGTTATTTTTGTGCAAAATTTGACATTTTAGGCCCAACTAATACCTTCACCAGAACACTTATTGGATTTGGGAGTCAATCAGGTCCCAATTTGATGGTATATCCCTCGCAAATATTTTTTTTAATGATAAGTGAGATAAATGTATTTTTAGGTATAAGAAATGTTGTGTATTAAAATTATTTGGATGGATTTTTATAAAGAAAAATATGCAATGATCATGGATGATGTGATATGTTTTTATTATGATAAATTTATTTGGATTGATATTTATATAATTTTTTTATTAAATATTATTAGTGAAACTTATTGATTTAAACATTATCTTATTTTGAATGTTGTTTTATTTCATATTAAAATATGTGATTAGTTTATTTTTAGTGTTGAAAGAAATCATGAATAGTCATTGTTAATTTTTTTTAATTCAATAATGTCTCCAATATTCGTAGCTCATAGTCGATGAGAAAATTGACCTATGAAGGACGATATTTTAAGGATGAGAGACGTTGATAATTGGAAAAATCAATTTTATTTATGGCTAATAATATTTTAAATTGTAAATTAAATTTATTTGACTCCATTGAATAGAATATAGACCTATAGATCGCCTTTCGATGAATTGGGTGATGCATATTCGTATAAAGTATAAACTATTTCGTATATTATGACAATGAGACTTAATGACAATCACATAGTTGATAAAATACGAAATTAAGATTTATTTTCTTATGTATTTTCTTTTTCAATTTATGATTATGTTAAATTTTATATCTCGTTTTCTTTTCACGCTCCTTTATTTGAATTCAATTAGTTATATTTAAAATTTTCCTTATTCTACGCACATATTATGTTTGTGTTACGGAAAAATCTTCAACACATCGAGTGCAACAGATCGATGTGTTATTTACAACATATTTGTTAGATAGAAATAGTAAATGGGTGGTAAAAATGCTCAGTCCACCATCAAATGTGAATATCATATATATTCTATTGAACCCGATATAACATAAATTTTTTTATACTTTACTTAGTAATTCATAAAATTCTTATTAGGATGACACTTGAGAGACAATAATAAACAAACAAAATGATGACATATAAGTGATCCAAAATTGAATTTTACTTCAAGGGTTGTTTTTAGTTAGGCTGTTGTTTTCTTACCAACCAATTTAATACAATAAAAACCCACAACCTACCCACACCAAAATATATCACAAAATTATAATTCATCCAATAAAATTAAAATAAAAGTTACATAAAAATGGCAACAAAATACTACAATCAACCCAAATGAGCTCTAATTTTTCCCCCTATCAAAGTTAGAAATTACATAAATGATCCTCCGAATTATCAAAGTTCACAAAAACAACCCCAAAAATCAGATGATCAATGTCTTAAAATCAAAAATAAAACTTAGTAATTAATTAATCTAATTCAAATCCAGTTTGTTTCCAAATGTCATTTCTAACCCTACTCAAATCCCTACCCTTGAGTGTCCTTCCTACACCTTCATGCACTGACAAAGATGCAACTCTAGTTCTAGCCAAATACTCATGAGGGGCTAATTTGTCATTTCCATCATCCATTTCCCACTCATTTTCGTACTCGCCACGTCGGATTTTCGACCAATCGGGTATATTAACGGGCATCGATTTCGGGCAACCGGGCAGACGGTCATCGTTACTACTCCTCCTGACCGGTTTTCTGACCGGACAAGGACTAAAAACCGGTTTTTTGGTTTCGGATGGATTTATGTTGTCTGTGGTGTTCCAAATCTCGGACTCGTCGAATTCGAACTGATCACCAAACGCCGCCGTGATGTCGGTGGTGCCACCAAGGTAGCGGTGGCTCTTCCGTGCTGCCGCCATCGGAAAATGTTGTGTGTGTGTGGTTTAAGGGAGAAAAAATGTTAGGTGAGAAAATAGTATAGAGTTTTGTAGGAAGGTCTATTTAGTGTTGATAGGTGGGGGTATATATAGTGTTTGTGAGTATTGGATAAGCCTTGATTTTATTTTTTATTATTATATATAGTTTAATTATTCAATTAGAGAAGTTACATTACATGTGCTTACTAAATTTGATTGTGTAATTTATAAAATTTTATTAGTGATTGTAATAATTAGGTAACAATATATGTAATTATATTTGTAATTGTGTAGACGGCTATTAAATTCTCGTCTAAATCGACTGAATTTGATTTATCACGTATGAATTTTTTTTTATAATGGTGTAGATCTCAGTGGGATTCATCGAACTCAATTTATTAAGTAATTTTATTTGTAATACTTACTTAACTTACTTTATTATATAATAGATATAATTTTTTTTTGTGATTATGTACACTATCGGTAAATTACTACAATTAATTTAACTCGATTTATGACATATGAATTGCTATTGTATTTGTGGAAGTATATATGATGATATAATTCTCACCCCCATTGACCGAACTCAATTTATTAAGTAATATATGTAATTGTATTTTATTTTACTTATACACGATAAATATACATAATTATATTGGTGTAAGTTTTATATTTTTAAAAATTATTTATATACCTATTTTTGGCCAATGGGCATCCCCAAAATGAGACATAATGGTGTATTCACACATTGCTTGTGGGAGACTATAAAAGTCATAATTTAGTATTAAAAAAAGTTGATTTCTATCCTGCAATTTAATTGTTGAACAATTGCTGCTTCACTGCCACCTAATTCCATGCTGTCTTAAGCTGTTTTCTCTTTTACCCATCTTTCTTTTATTAGACCTTAATTACACTGATTGAAAATACATAACTATTAAAAATTTAAAATTGGTTGATTCAATTAATTAAAAACGAATTACTTCTCAATTCTCATAGGATGAAAGAGTTGATGAATAATGTGTAAATACACCTATAAATCGAGGTATAAACCGAGCCGAGTTGGCTTGGGCCGGCTCTGCTCGAGCTTGAACTTTCAGCCCAAATCTAGCTCAAACACAATTGCACTTCTCTGAAAAATAGTTGGCGGGCTTTCGATATTTTACTATTTTATTTTTTATTAATCAAGATATATTGTTTAATTAATAAGTAATTTTAAAAAATCTCAAATTTCAAAATTTCGAGCTCATGTAATAAGGGTCGAACTCGATCTTGTAAAATTATCAAACTCGACCCATTTACACTTCTGCCTGTAATTTTTTTTATTCCGAACGCATATAGTGATCGATAACTAGATTAAGACCGCCGATAGTCAAACTTTTTTATGGTAAAAAAAAAAAAAAAAAAAAAAGAAAAAGGAAAAAAAAAAAGGGAAAAAAATGAACACGCCAAAGATTGTCCAATCACATGAGAGAATGACACGTCGGAACGCAGTGGATAAATCCACCTTAAAACCTCAACAAACAAACAGAGAAGATAGAAATTATGGTCAATATATGGGTGATTCTTTCAAGGTCCGGGACTGTTGGTCCCATACCTTTACAACCACACATTTGTGGGGTGGGGGGTGGTTTTTCCACCCCACAAATGAAAACCACCCCACCAAACATGGAAAATTTGTGGTTCTAAGGGGTCCGAGACTGTTGGTCCCGGACCACCTTAGAATTTCATTCAATATATACACAGAGCATTGGGATTGACCCCACATAAATTACGTGGACCAATGAGAGAACTGCCACGTTTAGCTCTACATACGTCACATTTATTTTGTGTCTCGTGGTTTTGTATTATTTGTGCAAAATGTGGGTCCCACTTCTAACCATAATACGACAAAAATCCACGTGGAATATTAAGAGAGGTCACGTAGAAATATTTCCCGTCCCACTATTTACGTAAATTTGCTTAAAAGTTTTCGAATTCCACAATATTTATGTATTTGTAAATACTAAATAATGGAACGCTCAAAATTTATTTAAGATATAGCCACATACAGTATAAACTCGATAAATTAATACTCGATTATTTAATAAACTCTCTAAGATAATATTTTTGGCCGGTCCCGACTCGGGGATAGGGTGCTAAATTAATAATTCGCTAAAATTATAAGATAATACATTTTTTATAATTTCTATAGACCCCATATAAAATATAAATTAATAATTCCTTATATACTACATATTATATGAATGATTTATGAAGATTTTTTGAAAAATGACTCAAATGTCTTTTTTCTTGTTGAAATCAATTTCACCTTGAATCTTGTCTCTAATTTTTCTTATCATTGTAAGAACTTCTTATGCTTGCATAATGCTCTTCGAATCTCGTCAGTCATTATTATTTTTTTCACCTTTAAGATGGGAAGCCATGTTGTGTGTATGATTTATTTGTGTTAGCATATTTTGATCTTGTATTTATATAGAAAATATTTTTTAATGTTCATAAAGTGATACATTGAACACAAGAAGTATAATAAGGCGGGAGATTGGAGAGTTCTTTCAAATTGAGCCCTTCATTTGATATACGTACATGCATTGTACAATAATTAAGTGAAAGTTTGAAATGTCTTTGTAAATTGAGTATTTCTTTATAAATTAATAAAATATTAATTAATATATAAATTAATAATTATTAATTTATCGATTAATTAATAACTCTTTTAATTAATAAATTTTGGTGGTCCCATGAATATTAATTTATAGAGTTTCTACTGTAGGAGTATTAAATTACTTACATCTACCATTTCTTGATTATGCTCCCTGAATTTGTGGATTTATTATTGTTATTATAAATTTTGCAATCACATTGGACACTATATAGATAATAGAAAACTATTATGGATGATTATTGATATGGCTCCATGCATTCCCATTTTACATTTTTCACTATTGTTTCTTCAATTTGAATTAGGATCGAAAAATTAATCAAATTATTCAATTTTTGATCCAAGGTTGTTTGATAGAGTCATGATTTAATATCGGTGAGAATATATTAAGAGACGTTTTAATATCATGAATATCTGGAGTTAGACTTCATCAACGGATTATAAACTTAGACCGACAATTTTTATTATTATTATCGTACCTACTATACTATTTCTCGCAATCACAATACTGTTTGTTCTTATTAGACTCAATTTGTTGCATATTTAAATTCTACCGGGGTTTATTAAAACCAAATTTATTGTAAAATTGCCCGTCTTAATTTCATCCTACATCAAATGATCCAAAAATACCTATAATTCACTTAATAATAACAATAATTATGCTTAATCTCGGACCCATTTAATCTAAAGTATTGCTTAGTACTCTATTATGGAGCCCATTAATTTTTGAATTAATTAAAAAAACATTTAGTTTTTTCATAATATAAAGAATCGTGTTTGGTGAGAGAGCCTCAAGTTCAAGGATTGATGTAGTCCACAAGAGTTCACCAATTATTTGATGACTTCAAAATTTTATCCAATTTGGCTGTTTATGAATTATCTAGGTAACATTTTCTGCCCGCAAAGTGAAAAAACTACGTCGTTTTGGAGAAAAATATTAGCACAAACTTGTCTTATGTGGATGTTTTTTTTTTATCACACTGATAAATTATTAATATCATAATATACGTGATGTAATTGCTTACTATGAGATGTGAATGATTGGAAGTTGATGGGTTTAAGAATTAAAATTAGGATTTTTTTAGTGATGGAAGTATCAAAATTATTGGTGGTATGTATGGATTTTGTTAAAATTAATGGATGTAAAATTTGATTATATAATTATATACAAGTATATATATATATAACTTGATCGATTTGGTGGTGTATATAAATATATATATATAAGTATAAATTGATCGGAGTTATATAAATATTGGATCGAGACACAAACAATAATAAACTAGCAGTGGGATTAACGGAATATTGGAAGAAAGATGAATCATCAATGAGAATATATTTGACGATAAGTCATTAGTGACAACTTTTTTCGCGAATAAAATGATAGTGAATTCAATGTGCTTCCCTCCAATATGAAACATAGAATTAAGAACGAGGTAGATTCATTAATGTGTCTTAAGTATTTCTTCAAAAAAAAAATCGAACTAAAGCCAATCTCACGAGATTCAGCTAAACCATTGAACTTAAGTATATATATATCTTATAGTGGCATGGTTAAATCTTATATATATATTTTATATATATATATATATATCTTATATAAATTGGTTAAATCTTATGAAAAATCAATTTATCTTTGTTTAATAAGTGGCATGGTAACTAACCTTATCTACCTTTCTACAAGATAAATAAGATAAATTCCCACAAAAGTAAATATATTAATAAGATAAACATAAAGAAACTTAGTACTAAATTACTAATTCAAATACTTTATCAACAACCATCTGTCTTATAGATGAGATAGATATTAACAATAAACTAGATTAACCAATACCTACATAGAATACATTAATTATTTTATTCACCTAGATAATATCTTTTATTTAAATATCATTAAACTAGATAATATTTTTTGAATACGAAACTAAGATAATGTTCACAATAGCAATTTAATTCAAAAAATTTATGATGCCTACTAATTATTGACCAAATAGATCAATATACATCCAATAGTGCATGGCAAGAGACAAATAGTGGGCAAGTCATTGTAACAAAAGAAAATTATTTTTGAATAGTAGACAATTGAATTTTTCCCATATAATTTTATTACATTGAATTTTTGAATTGTAAAGTTTTATAATAGCTTTTGTTGATGTTTTCATTTGGTATTTGTTGCAAACATTTGATGATTAAAATTTAATATAATTTAATTTTGAGTTTAGCATATTAATTATCTTTAAAAGATTATAATCGATTAATTTTAATTTTAGAAAGCTAAGAACAAATTGAGTTTAATTATTAATTGTTAGATTTTTTTTATTAGGAATTTATAATTAGGTCAAACACACCCTAAATCCAAAATACAAATTATAAGCCCATTTATGATTTCCCTATACAAATCATGGCCCAGGTTAATTAGCCCAAATGGCCCATTAAATCTCCAATTTGTGGGCCAGCAACATTTGGTCAAAATCGTCATTTCAGCCCACATGAAAACCCTAACCAAATATAACCCTCATCCCCAAACCCTCGCCCCAATAATTTTTCACTCTCCTTCACAAACCCTAGCAATCCTACCGCCAAAATGCCGCCAAAGTTCGATCCATCTCAGGTAATCGACGTCTTCGTGCGTGTCACCGGAGGCGAGGTTGGCGCCGCCTCATCACTCGCCCCGAAAATCGGTCCACTAGGTCTCTCCCCGAAGAAAATCGGAGAAGACATCGCCAAAGAAACCGCGAAAGACTGGAAGGGTCTACGTGTTACCGTCAAGCTCACCGTTCAGAACCGTCAGGCTAAGGTTACCGTTGTTCCGTCCGCCGCCGCTCTGGTCATCAAGGCGCTGAAGGAGCCGGAGCGCGACCGGAAGAAGACGAAGAACATCAAGCATAACGGAAACATCTCGCTTGATGATGTTATCGAGATCGCGAAGGTGATGAGGTCGAGATCGATGGCGAAGGAACTGAGCGGTACTGTTAAGGAGATTTTGGGGACGTGTGTGAGTGTTGGTTGTACGGTCGATGGAAAGGATCCAAAGGATTTGCAGCAGGAGATTGATGATGGTGACATTGAGGTTCCTCAAGATTGAGGTTTTGTTTTTAATTTGGTTCTATCGGGAGGTTGATCTCTAGGTTTTTGATTTTGATGCTTTTAAGTTGAATTTGAACTTCTTGTTTGTATGGATATGGTTGATTTTTGCTGCTGCTATTGCTATGGTGAAATGAGATTTGTGTTTAACTTTGGTAATGGTGGGTTCGATTTTATTACAGATATTTAATTTGGAAAAAGAGCTTAATCAATTCCATGGCAGGTTGTTGGTATATTGAGCATAAAATTAGAGTTTCCATTTTGCATTTGTCCGATGCTTGATTGATTGATTGAAGACTTTCTGCATTCAGATTTTAGTTCAATTGATTGAATCTAAAGCTGAAATGAAGAATGTTGCAAGTATGAAGATTGTGTATCTGCATCACCTCTATTTCTGTATACATCTTTGCAGTTTAGAACGGTTTTCCACTGCATATTGAAATTCTTTCTGATTAATTGATTAATTTGTTGTTTTCGATTATGTAACGCAATATGTTTTATCGTTTTGTTTGCTATCATAGCTTAATCATATTAGTTTCCTGCATGTTGAGGTAAAAAAATTTATAAGCCCGTTTTATTTATTTTGATCTGTATAAGGGCTGTTGATATCTTGCTATATATAGCTTTTCTTGGCTGATTGTTAGAACTGGATCGAACAATCTCACAAACTGATTAGAGGGTTTTTATTTTCTTTTGCATATTGTACTTGTTGTCTATAGACAGTTCCGATTCTATGATTCATAAAATCTTGAATGAAAACTATTTCCTAATTATGTTATTCTTTTCATGCTAAATTCTGACAATTGGGTTGCAAATGGAATTGTGAATTCAGTCATGATTGTTATATGGCTTGGCTTTGATCATCAGAATCGGGTTCTTCTATCCTAAGTCTGCATTCTTCTTCGATACTCCTAATTGAGTTTGTTAGTGTTGGATTCTTTGAACTGGTGATAGCAAAATAACTTTGACCTTAACCGTGCAATTAAGGGTGGCAATTTTGGTCCATACATATATTTGGACTCAAACGTAACTAAGTTTTTAATGGTTTGGGTATTAACATTTTAACATTATAGTTCTAATCGGGTTGGCTTTTAATAACATTTGGGTCTAAATTGGGTTTATTTTTCATTCTGAGTTAATAATCTACATTTTACACTCTATAACAACTTTTTACATCACTTTGATTCATAATGGGTTCTTATTGCCTCCAATTATAATGCATATTTTTTGATATTGGACCCAACCCACTTTGAGCCCAACCCAAATGGATCTGATCCATGCTCAACTTATTCAACCCGATTGCTACCCGGCATGCAAATGAAATGTATTAGGTAATTAAGTTTGTTTTCTTTTTATAGTAGTTGTTTTGAATAGTTGGAAGGGATTGAATTTCTCAATCCCAAATGTTTGCCATCACAATTTCATTTCCTATTCTTCTTTGTCGATGTTTTTTCCCGAAAAGGGCGCACCGTTTTCCCTTTATATATTGCTATTCATATTTCATTTCTCTCAATTCAACACAAATCTCATTCAAAAATTGTATATCTCATCGAAAAAGAGATCTATAGTAGCATAAAAAAACACCCGTGTACCTCTCTTTCTTTCCGTAACTAGAAGGGAAGAGAGACGAAAACCCATTTCCTATATCTACGGAATCCTATTTCAATACTTTTCGACTATTGAAAATGGCGAGGAATATGAGTAGAAAATTGAGTTTATGGATTGAAATAGCTCCATCCCCCATTATACATCCCTTTAAGCCTTCAAATGTTCCCGATTTGGAAACGATATTAGAAGATATCAATGAAGAAAAAGACGACGATGATTCATAATAGGGAATATGATAACATTCCTTTGTATTTCATAATGGTTGCTAAATTTGTGGTGTGTAGAAAATAGTGTATAGCAAAAATAAATTTTTTTTAATAGCATTTTGTATATTGGGTTCATGTTGTTTATGTGTAGTTGATCTCGTGGGAGTCCTACCATATAGGCTATTGTAATTATTTATGGACCTCTTAAATATACTTCGTTTTACATAGTTTTTGGTAATTTATATTTTCCTTGTTTAGTTGAAATGTTAATGATAAATTAAATTTAACAACGAGAAAGAAAAGGGTTGTAGCTTACTTGTCACAATTTGTGACAATCGTAACACAATACAACAATTTGAAACAGTGTAAAAATAAATATTACGATATCCAATTCATTACTACTACATAACACTATAAAAAAAATATAAAATAATACATATTACGCATGTGTTTGTGGTAGGCCTAGTGCAACAAAGGCACAGTTTCATTCTCTTTGGTTCATTATTTCACATTTTCCACGTGAAAGACATTTTAGTTTTTACTATAAACTCACCAACTTTATTTAATTAATTAATTAATTAACTGTTTCTGCCACTTTCTTCCACTCCCTATAAAAATCAACTAAACCAAATTCATTTTACTCAAAATAAACTGAGCTATAGCTTCTCTGTCTTCTGCAACATTCA
Organism: Verbascum thapsus; assembly: GCA_963669365.1. Taxonomy (NCBI): domain Eukaryota; kingdom Viridiplantae; phylum Streptophyta; class Magnoliopsida; order Lamiales; family Scrophulariaceae; genus Verbascum; species Verbascum thapsus. The sequence continues at coordinate 21,767,884 of OY770104.1, forward strand.
TGGCGAAACGGGTCGGGTATTTGAGTTCATGGGTTGAATTTGCACCAGCCCTTTTCATTTTTCCTCATAAGCCTTCGCCTTCACCCAGGCTGGAGACCATAGCAGAAGAAGAATCTGAGATTTTTGATTCTGAAATTTCTTCTGGAGATACTGAGGAGGAATCAATCTGCAGCTTGGATTCTTTTCTGTTTTCGATTACAGGGCACAATCTTGTTGTAAATTAGATTTGAAAAATAGTGTTTTTGACAGTAATTTTAACAATCTTTTTGTGCTTGTTGCCTTCTTTTTTTTAAACCTAAATGTGACAGAGAAGGAGTTATTTGTTGTACGGTCACAAGCGTTTTACCTCACAAAATACATCTTAGAACTTCTACAGCAGGCTAATCAGGACAGAACAAACAATTTCTTCACAAATTGCCCGAATTTAGTGCCACTGATGCGGGATCAAATATGTGTCATGTGAATAACACGTGGGGGAGGGTATCTGATACGATCCACAACAGACTAGTTAGAGTTTTAATGGATTGGGGGCTGCGCTCGGTATTTTCGAACTGCCCTACGTACCTTTTCTGATAGGATCAAGCATCTTCGTAGTTCTTAGATATAGATTCAAAGAGTATTTAGTAATTCTAGTTTTTAGAGTGTCATAATCCTCATTTAACGGATTAGGATGGAATTTATAACAAGCTCGGTTGGGCCATGGGCTCGTCTTATTGGACTGTTGGCTCAGGGCCCCTTGTGCGACCCATAATCGTATCATATTAATGTTGCTGTTATTATATTAAATTATCTATCCGCAATTTGGGACCCATTAGCCACTTTGTCTTTGTGGTTGGAGTACTAGACTATAACAACAATCAAGAAATACAAGCAAATAGGGTCTTTGGGCGGGAATACCCGGATCAGACATGAACTAGATGGGACCCGATAATATTGGGTCGTTTGGGTCCGGATAAAGGGTCCGGATAAAATATTAAGTCCGGGTATTTTACTCAAAAAATACCAAAAGTTCCGAATTTTATCCCTTTGAAAATACCCACGAGTCATGACCTACCTGGCCCGATCCGACATGAATTGTATCCGACCCATCGGGTCCAACAATTTTTGAACTTCTCAGGAATGTGGTCGGGTATTTTGCAGGTATGGACCTGGATGCGGGTATTCCCCCATTGAAGCTTCTGCAAAAATGCATGTTCAGTTTATAATGAGTTTGGTGCATAATTAATTATACAAGAATTGATTGTCACATAATGATAATGCCACAACTTGAATCTCCAAGTTTTCCAAATATGATTTTGTCACATAAAAATGTTGTGAGTAGGATTATATAAAAGGGGTTTAAACACCAATAGGTTAATATAGTGTTTTCATTCGAAATGCATATTTTGATTTTCAACCACAGGGTCAAACGGGCTTTTAGAGTTATAGAAAAAAAATACTACAACATGTGCAATTGCGCGGAATTTTGATTTTCAACCACAGGGTTATACATGCTTTTAGAGTCATAGGAAAAAAAAAAACTACAATATGTGCAATTGCGCGGAATTTTGATTTTCAACCACAGGGTCAAACGTACATTTAAAGTCATAGGAAAAAATACTACAACATGTGCAATTGCGGGGAATTTTGATTTTCAACCACAGGGTCAAACGGGCTTTTAGAATCATAGGAAAAAAAATACTACAACATGTGCAATTGCGCGGAATTTTAAGGCATTACTACGACACTAGTATTTCCCTCGTGCTTTGCTATTTGCACAATAGCACGTGAAGTAATCCCAATTGCAAGCATAGAGAAAATTGCATTTAAGTCCCTTAACTTAGGCTATGTGCATTTTTGGTCTCAATATGATAAGACTCGACACATTGCAAATTTAATGATTGATGTATTATTATATCTAATAAAGTTTTTCAGAAACAATACTCTCTATAATGTAATGATCCTATTCTTTCTTATGTTATGATATTGTTGTTTGGAAAATTTAATGATCAAACCTTTCAAAATATAATGAATAAAGATTGACATAATATGTGATACCGTTTAGTAAGAAAACTTTGATGAGCAATATATAGTTAAAACATAGATATACCTCATAAATGATTATGCAAAATCAGATTTTCTTAGTAATTAATAAATACTTATTTTCTTAATAGATATATATTAAACGAAAAATTACTGTTTTATATGTATAGATAAATCCAAACAAGAATAAATTATTATAAATAACGACTATAGTACTGATTATATTTTTCACATATAAAGAACATTAAAATATTTTTTTCAACTTAGAAATGCAGTGGTTTTATTCATAAAAACCAGCTGAAGTTTTACAGAAGAACTAGATCAAAAATTGAATATTATGAACAAAAACTATATTATGAATATTTTTTTTGAATCGTTTTCAGAATCTAATATGTATTGAAAAAAAGAATAGTATTAAGACAAAATGTATTTGTCCATTGCATTCGAGATCCTTCCATAGTTTTTCTTTTAGTTTTTGGATTATTCCTTTTTTTGTTATCCAATCAATATTATTATTATTGGCACAATGTTTAAAAAAGAAAGAGAACAACTCAAAATATTAGGCAATATTATACCGACCAAGTAACCTTGTCCACACACAAAATACTCAAAAAAAGAAAAAAAAAATCTTTATGAAGTGAGGAATCTTATCTTTAGGACACATGGCAAGCTAATAATGTGTTATTTTTATGACTCTTCAAAATTTTAAATCCCAAAAAAATAATATATTAAAATATGTATAAATTTTAATGAATTTCAGACTTTTTTTAACATATTACTTAGTGTGTCATTTTTATAAGTTGAACTTCCAAAAACATTAATAAAAAGAAATCCGTTTAGGGACAAAAATTGATTTATTAATCTTAACCCTAAACCCATATGATTGGTGGCAAGAGTTGGGATGCGGCGGCGGCGGAGTTTGGTGGCCGGAGATGTGTGCATATTGGTGGGGGCCAGGTTGGAATGGACGGTGGTGATGGTGAATTGACATTTATGGCCGGTTCTTTGGGATGTGTCACATTTGGTATTGTGATTTAATAATGTCCATTAGTATATATAATATATATTATATATATAAAATAATATATTTTTTTGGCTTAATTCGGAAATACATTTTGATAATGGTATCTCCACTTATTTAAATTTGATTCCAATATTAAATTTGATTGTAATTGTGTTATATTATTTAAAATTTTGTTATTCGGGTTGGTAAGTTTGATCGGATTTTGCGGATTTCCAATATTATCTAGTGAGTTTAATTATAAAGAAGGGGTACAATAAAATCTAAGCAATGCTATTGGTTTGTAAATGAGGATGAATTAGTGTTTACACACAAGTTAAATATTTTTAATCCAAGGTGGTGTGCAATGATATATTTCACCTCCTACCAAGAAATGAAATTACAATATTTCAATTCATTTGTTCATGATAAATTTATATAATTACAGAAAAAATTTATACACATATTGTGCACGGATAAACAAATACAAAATAAAGTATTAGTTATTTAGTTATCACAAAAGACTACAACCCATAAAAAAAAAAACTACATGTCTAAAATGTTTAACTAACACAAAAACACCATAAAAACACAATAATTTTACAACGGAAAAGATCCAATAGATTTCGTATGTTGTAACTCATTAGATGTGCTAATAAGGGTATGGGTGTGATGAGCCTGGTCGACTTGGCTCAAACGAGCTCGAAAAATTCAAGTTTGAGCCGAATTTCATGAGTTGGAGCTTTTAGTCAAGCTCGAGCTCGAGCCGACTTCTCTTTGAAAAAGTTTGCAAACTTTTTTATTAATAAATATATATTAAATTATTAATAAAAATTAAAAAAAGATCAAATTTCAAACTTTTCCGCCTAAATTTTAGATTTACAAGCGGGCTCGAGCTCAAGTTTGGAAAAATCACCAAACTCGACTTGTTTAAAACTCTAAATAAGAGGTTATTTTGTCAAATACTATCTAATTGATTGTTATATAATACGTCGACTCTATTAAATCTAATCTGTATATAATTTTGCACCAAAAAATTGTAAAAAAAAAAATGACATATAGGGGGTGGGGAATTGAAAATAGAGTTGGTGAATGATACTATGATAGGACCCTCAAAAGTCAAATCATTACAAATAAATAAATACCAATTAAATTAGTGAAAATGGGGCGGCAAAATTCAATTAATCAAACTATTAATCAATTTCCACTCCCATAGTCCCATATAATTTCCACTATAAATAAGTACCCCTCTCCAAGTCTCAGACCACACTCATCACTGATAAAAAGCACAAAAAACATCCTTAATTTCTTCAACAAAATGGCTAAGGATATCGAGGTCGGCGGAGCCACCGAGTACGGCGCCAAGGACTACCACGACCCACCACCGGCGCCGCTCATTGACCCGGCGGAGCTGGGCAAGTGGTCTTTTTACAGGGCCGTAATCGCTGAATTCGTAGCAACACTTTTGTTCCTATACATCACTGTCTTGACTGTAATCGGCTACAAGAGCCAGAGCGCCGCCGACCAGTGCGGCGGTGTTGGCATTCTCGGCATTGCTTGGGCCTTCGGCGGCATGATCTTTGTCCTCGTTTACTGCACTGCTGGCATCTCCGGTGAGATTTCCATTAAACAAAATACCATTAAAAATTTCAGTAAATATATTTTAATATCTGTAATTAACGTATTAATTTGACGTTAATCGGGGCAGGTGGGCACATTAATCCGGCGGTGACATTCGGGCTGTTATTGGCCCGTAAGGTGTCGTTGGTTAGGGCCGTATTCTACATTATTGCGCAGTGTTTAGGGGCCATCTGTGGGGTTGGATTTGTGAAGGCTTTCCAATCGTCATACTATGTCCAGTACGGCGGCGGCGCCAACGAGCTGGCGGCGGGTTACAGCACCGGCACCGGATTGGCGGCGGAGATCATCGGAACTTTTGTTCTTGTTTACACTGTCTTCTCCGCCACTGACCCCAAGAGGAATGCCAGAGACTCTCATGTCCCTGTAAGAATCTTTAATACTAATATTATTTTTACACCAATTTACTATTTTTACATTAAATTCACCCAACCTAGAACTGTGACCAAAATTAGATTATTTCTTTTTTCGGTCATTTTTTTCATTTTACAATTTTTTATAAATAAAATCCAAAATTTTATATGCATTTTCATCTAAAAAAATATATTTTGTTAATAAAAATTTAAAAATAAATATATTGAATTATTAAATAATTAAAAGTTATATTAATTGTGTCTTGATATTTCATAAATTTATTAACAACTATGTAAATTTTTAATTAATAACTAATTAAACTTTTAAGAAATAAATTGAAAGCAATTCAAATTAATTAATAATAAAATATGAATTTTATATAAGTTATAAAAATAATTATTTACAATTTAATTATAAACGAAAATTAATGCTTTCACAAAATAAAATATAATCGAACATCACTATAACTACTTAAATTTTTGAGGCTAAATTAAAAATAAATCAAACTTCATAAACTTATAAGGGATTAACCGAAAGGACTAAAATGCAAAGAAATAAAAAAACAAAGTTGTTGCGCTAGAAATTGACGCTGAGTTGGAGACAACAACAATCCATCTCTACCTAATCAAGTGGTGCACGTTATACATAACGATCCCAAAATATTAATTATTTAACAATATAAATAATTTTTTTATTTAATTTTGCTTAATATTTGATAATGTGATGTAGGTTTTGGCACCACTTCCAATTGGATTTGCAGTGTTCATGGTTCACTTGGCCACAATCCCGGTCACCGGCACCGGCATCAACCCTGCCCGGAGTTTCGGAGCTGCTGTGATATACGGCAAAGATAAGGCATGGGATGATCAAGTGAGTATTTTTCGTAAAATGTCATATATTAGCAATTTATTCTTCGATTATTAACATTGTTAATAGGGGTGGCAATTGGGTTGAATGGGTTGAATTTGGGTCGGGCTTAAATTAAGTTGAGTCCAATTGGGTCTAACGTCAAAAAATATGCATTATAATTGGACCTAATAAGGACCCAAAGTGAAACCAATAAGGACCCAAAATGAACCCAATAAAGACTCAGTATGAATCAAAAGGATTTAAGGTGTTGTTGTAAATTGTAAAATGTAGATTATCGACTCAAACTGAAAAATAGGTTGAACTCAATTTAGACGACCCAAATTGGGCTCAATTTAAAACCCAATTGGACCCAAATATTATTAATAATCAACCTAATTGAAACTATAATGCTAAAATGTTAGAATTCGACCCATTGAAAACGTAGTTAGATTTGGGTTCAAATATATGTATGAACCAAAATTGTCACACTTAATTGTTAGCATTGACTGATGTGGATTGTTCGTTTATACAGTGGATTTTCTGGGTCGGGCCGTTTATCGGGGCAGCCATTGCCGCTATCTATCATCAGTACATCTTAAGGGCAGGAGCCATTAAAGCTTTGGGATCATTTAAGAGCTCTTCTTATTGAGAAATAACTTCAAAATCAATGACTTGAGTAAATTGTACATTGTGTGTTAGAGGGCAATGGATTTTAAGTGTGTGCCCAAATTGTCATCTTTTTCATTTTGGTCTCTTTTTTTCTTGTCATTGGCTTTAAGAATCAAAAATAAATGAAGTTCTCAACAAGCATTTTTATTGTTTTAGCACACTTTGTTTGGAATTTTATGAAGTATATTCGACTCGGGATCAAGATTTTGTATTTATAGACAACGTTATAATGTCACTCGGAAGAACTACACTATTCATAAACAACCGTATTTAGAACATAAGGTTGTAATTGTTCATTTGACCCGATTAACCATGTTCAATCCTATAGGATATTTTTTTTCGAGATTTCGGTCTAGACCCATAAAAATTTTGGTTGGAGTTTTATGTATAGAATGCACGTGTGGCAAAATTATTACTAGTCGCATACAAGATAGATAACCAGACTAATGTTTTCGTCCTTTTTCTTCTGCCTTCTACACCAGTCTCTTTTAGACTTTTTCCATCTCTGACCTTTTTTAAAAGGATTCTAAATTCAAATAAGAGTATGCAAGTTTTTTTTTATATAGAACAAAATAATTTTATTATTCACATATTTATATAGAAGACAGATAATTGGGACTACGAATGCAAAAAAATGTATCTTGTAGGATTAATTCTTAGTAAATAATGAGATTGGAAAACTAATATTGCTATTTACTCAACCCGTTGAGTCCAGGCCCGCCCGTTATAGATGTAACCCGGTTTAGAGATACCAGGTTAGTTTATTTCGGAAAATTGGACTATTGCAGCTCGCAATAAAGTTTAGGTGGACCTGGGCCCTGAATTTTTGTAGTTGGGCTGGGCCATAATTCCTAGAACTTCAATTGATTTGGTATTCAATCTTGGAGATATTTAACAATCTAGGGTTAAATACATTAGGTATAAAGCCATTATTTTATTTTCATTTACTTCGAAATAAAGTCATAATTTTGTTTTCTATTTCAGCTGAAGGATATTTTTAATTTAATTTAAATACTAATACATGATCTGGGTCAAAATTGGTTGGTCCTAAATCTCCGAGCCGTTGACCTTTTTAAGTCAAAACAATAATGAAAATTGTTTTGGATTGCGTACATAATGCGAGTTACCTATGAACTTAATGATAAATAAATATTTTTTTCTTTTATAACCAAAAAATAAAGAAAAGTTTTTTTTTTTAGTTTGATTAATGATTCACTATTATTGTTTTGTACTGTATAAATTATTTTATCATTTTTAATTTTTAATTAAAAAATTTTCAGGTGGCTTAATCTTTGCTCTAATTCATAAAAACTATACAAAGATATTCTTGAGATCTCGATATTTATAAGGCATATTGCTCAGTATTAACCACTATTATCACGCCAAGTGGCAATATTTGGCTGTCCAAATCTCTTGGGTCCTTGGGTCGGGTCATAGGATAACCCGATTCAATCCAAGCTAATACGGATCTCTTATGGACTATGTTGCACTTTTTATGTACTAAAGGTTCTATATGCAATTTGCCTTATATGACGTGTTACATGTATAACTTTCGGATTATATAGTTTTTAGTACCAACATTTTCTGAAAATTACAAATTGACCCCTATTAGTAAAGATGGAGATGGAAACTTAACAGGAATGAAAAATAATATGGTGGGTTAAAGTATTTAGAAAAGGACAATATCTGCAGTTATTCCCATCGCCATATGATCTGTTTGCTCATCTGTCTAATTGTCTTCATTCTAGTATTATATTACCTATTATATATATATATATATATATTAAACTTTATTTTTTTTATACTGCTTTTGCATTTGCATTCATCTATATTATATAATATATATATATATATATATATATTCGTAATATGAAATTTGTAAAAAGTCACTATACTATGTTCTATCCGGTAATTTTACAACAAATTTTGGCAAATATATAGGACAATTTTATAACATATTGAGTTCAATTAAGTCAATAAATTGTAGTCAATTTAATCATTAATATAAAACATCCTATTTATCACTTTATTTATAATGGGTCGGCTTCATTAAACCCGTCTTTGTGAGAAATTTAATGATTGTATATGATGGAATTTACAAATACAAATGAAAATCCGTCTTTGTGAAATATTTAATGATTATATATGATAGAAAAAGTACACAATGAAGATGTTATTTTTCTTTTTGAGAAAAAATAATAATCATATAACTAAACACATATGTAGTTGAAAAAAAGTAATTGGATACAAAATTTCCAAAATATTTTACAATTAGAATTTGCTACCTAAGTCGTTTCTTAAAATAAGGGTAGTAACTAGTAAGAAAGAAACAAAAGAACATCTCAATCCAAGTTAAATTTCTTTTAATAAATTAATAGTAATCAACCACTTGCCATGTTGAATCAATTAAAAGTCAAATTTATTTAAATACTTTAAATTATCTATTTTCATAGGAAAGTTCTAGTATTCAATTATTTATTAGGTACAAATTAAAAAACCTATGCTAAAAATATAGGTGTATTTTTAAATTGAGACCAATCACATGAAGGATGAATATGTTGAAGGAACAATTTGCCCACACTCGGCCGCAAATATATTCAAATGTACCTACCAAATTGGACCAATAAAGTTTTGATGTATCATACATGCATTTAAATGTGGATTAATTTTATTTGATTTAATTTACATGTGACAAGTTTTGGACAATAATATAATAATTTCATGAAACTATCACTCTCATTTGAATTATCATTACATAATTATAATATGCATATTTTATATGACATTTATTAATGCTCATAACTTTTAATATGTAATTAAAAAAATTCAAAATTGATACACTAAATAATTTGATTTTAGGACACAATTCCTAATAGTAATTAGGTGAGTAAATAAATATAAATTAGTTCTAATTAATTTATTACTTTTTAATATTCAAATTGTTGTAGTAACTTGTTTGCATGTGTCACAACTAAAGGATTAAATTTGCCAAACTATCATTTAATTTTTTTAACAAGAAAAAAGATTATAGGTTCAATCAAAATTATACACGACATATATTACACGAGGAATTTTGCAAATTTATGAAAAACTGAATTTCGTTTTGAAAATAAGTTTTGGATTATTAAATATCAACGATCGAAAACATTTCAAAAATATTAGACAAAATGTACAAAATGCTTAAAACAAGATAGTCCTAGTAGTGAAAAAGGAAGTAAAATGAGAATTGCTCCCGTTTTTCATTAGCAAATAATACAATAATTTGTGTCAAAATTTATATAATAAACGAATAATCAATCAAATTTTCTTAACAAAAACACTAGTAATATTGGATTTAAATTTAGCAATCAGACAAAGTTCTAGTAATTCAATTTTTAAGTTTTAGATGAATTTTATACTCTTTTCTTTTCTTTCCTTTTTTTATTTTCTTTTTTTTTTTACTATTCACATATTTGAGAACTAGGACAAGAGAACAACTTGTTTTTTTTAAAATGAACTAAAAACTCTCTTCTTTAAAATAACATAATTTCAAAATTAACTCATGATTTTTTCTCTTTTAAATTAAAAAATAAAAAATTTTCGAAAATTTCAAAACTAATTCACTCATTCATAAGAGACGTGATGATTTTTTCGTGGTGTTTCACATGAAAAACATTTCACTCAATATAAATATGTAACGAAAAGTGAATTGAGAATTTTTTTTCTTGATTCAACATAATTTTTTCGTATTTTCGATTGAGTTAGGGACCGATTCACATCATATCCATATATAGCCATCATAGTAGTGACTAGTGAGTTATGGACTAGTTGATATCCTATATTTAACCATCATTTTGAACACAATCCCACGTGATATCTACGAATGAAGATATGGACCACTAAGCAAGTTGACCAAATAAACTTTATTAGCTACTTCAAAATCGAATTATTTGTGCAAATATTAATCTTTTTGAAAGAAAAAAATGGTCATATATATATATTTTTTTAATAAAAGTTAAAAAGTTTACAAGCACAATACAAATAAAATATAACTGATGGATTTGGTAAAACACAATTGAAACACTAAATTTCAAGGTTATTCAAAATAATTTATCTATAGAATTAACAAAACAAATATAAGAAAAATCTTGTATAAAAAGGTACAGTCTTATTTAATTGAGATTAATTAAATTGTCATTCGAGAGGAAAACAAACTCTCATTTGAATGAAAACTCTTGTCCTAATTAACTATATGAAATAACTAATAAGTAAAATTACTCTTATCAACTTCTAAATTTTATGATAAAACTAATTAATCATTTAGATGGTGGGTTTAATTTGAAATTTACCATACTTTGATTATACTTACACCCCAGTCGAAGTCTTAAAAACCCTAGGAAGCCATTCAACAAAATGCAATAGTGATTTTGAGTATGTTAGTTATAGAAAAATTATAATCGATATCTGATTTGGCTGAAACATCGATCGAGATCTCTATAAATTCATTCTGGAATTAATTAACAAGTCCAATTAATAATACTTTCATTAGGAGAAGTTATGCTATTATGAGCCTCTTAGTATTGAATGAATTTTTTATGTGATTTGTAAGATATTATATAAGAACAAATCTTATTTAAATACACATTAACGGGCGCTAATTTCTCTCGTCATAAAAAAAAACAGAATTATTTTGAAAATTTTGTCCAAATTAATATAGATGTGAATTGGTCTAAGATCAACTTAACTTGGACATAAAAGAGTATGTAAGAAGAGGACAAGATGTATGTCCGATTGTTGTCGATTGCACTTTCTAGTGACACCGAAAGGCTATAGAGGATGCATGTGCATGTAGCTATTAAATTTGGATATGTTATAGAAATTGGATAATAAATTTATAGGAATTTCAAAGGAAATTTAGAGAATATTAAATATTCGATTTTGATTTTAGAGAAATTTATAGAAATAGTCAAAAAATTTCTACAGAATTTTGAATAACTTTGCTTATCATATTTAAATTTCGGTTAAGATTTCAGAAAATTTCGATTTCGGTCAACTTTTTCTTAAATTAATTTATATTATTTTAAATTTTAAATAAATGGATTTCGACAAAGATATCAATTTTTTGGCAATTTTCAAAAGGTATTTTGCAAAGTCGATTTAAAAATAGAATTTCATATTGGACCCCAAAAAAATTTAAATTCTTTGAATTTCAGAGGAAATATAAAACCATGTACATGGCACCTAGAAACTCCATCCAAACTACAGTAGAAACTCTATAAATTAATAATCACGGGACTACTAAAATTTATTAATTAAAAGAGTTATTAATTAATCGATAAATTAATAATTATTAATTTATAAATTAATTAATATTTTATTAATTTATAATGAAATATCAATTTACAAACACCCTTTCAAACTTTCACTTAATTATTGTATAATGCATGTACGTATATCAAATGAAAGACTCAATTTGAAAGAACTCTTCAATCTCCCACCTTATTATGCTTCTTGTGTTTAATGTGTATCACTTTATGGATATTAAAAATTATTTTCTATATAAATACAAGATCAAAATATGCTAACACAAACAAATCATACACACAACATTGCTTCACATCTTAAAGGTGTGAAAAAAATAACAATGACCGACGAGATTCGAAGAGCATTATGCAAGGATAATCAAAGTCCCACTCAAAAGCAATTGCAAGAATGGGTTCTTAGTAACTATGGTTCGCAGGTGAGTCAAGGGATGGTATCAAATACAGTTAAGCGGTCTTCAGAGTATCTCTCACTTGCTCCCGAAATTCTTACAATAATAAGGAAAATTAGAGACGAGATTGAAGATGAAATTGATTTCAACAAAAAATAAAAGACAATTGAGTCATTTTTCATGAAATTTTCATAAATCATTCATGTAATATGTAGCATATATAAGGAATTATTAATTTATATTTTATATGGGGTCCATAGAAATTATCAAAAATGTATTATCTTATAATTTTAGCGAATTATTAATTTATTAGCACCCTATCCCTGAGTCGGGATCGGCCAAAAATATTAACTTAAAGAGTTTATTAAATAATCGAGTAGTAATTTATCGAGTTTATAATAATGAGAAAGTTGGTTAATGTCTAATCGATATGTATCCCATTACTATTATTATTGTTTATTTATTTATTTAAGAATAATTTCAATAAAGAAAGGTACACCACCATCTTTGGATACTGCCTTAAAATATATGTAATTTTTATATTTGCCAGTTGGTACCTTAACCAAGTAGGCCACTCAAAATATATATAACTATTTGTGAACATTCATAAATAACAATTATATGATTTATTAAGTAATATAACTAACTTTTGTCAAATCATTCATTTATAAGAAGAATAAAAACTCCACAATGTTAAAATAATAAAAATAATTGTTAAGCTAATAATAATAAGTAAGAATTATTATTATTATTATTATTATTATTATTATTATTATTATTATTATTATTATATTATTTCTTACTCAACAATATTTCAGTAAGGAAATCGTACACCATCAGCTTAAGATATTGCCAGCCTTAAATATATATGGTTTGTATTTGCTAGTTGGTACCTTGATCAAGTAGGCCACTCGAATATATAACTATTTTTAAATCTTCATTAATTGCATATACATGATTTATTAATTAATATAACTAATTATTGTAAATAAAATAAAGGTTATAATTCAGCATGCTAATCATGTCACTATAAAACATTACTATGCGCATGAATATCACTTGAGCTATAAGATTTGTTTAGTTTTCTTTATGAAATTTAAGAATAATAAAATGAGTTTGCTAAGATAATAAGAAAATATTACTTAATTAATCACTATAACTTTTAGATATACCAAATACAACACAATAAAAAATCTCCCAATGTTACATGGATAAATCTTTTTCACTGAAAATTCTCAACTCCACCCCTTCATATTCATATGATATATTAATAGGTGTTATTTGATGGCTTCTGAAACTTTAATTTTATGGAGATTTCACCACACAATATATTGTAACATAATGTTATATATATATATATATATATGTCTATTGGTGATCCACATATATGTTTTAATACATAGTGTGATAAAATATCTATTAAAATTAAACTCTCGAGAGTCACCAAATTTTGATACGTTAGACCAGTAATATTAGTTATTGTCCATTTTGATCAGAATCACACAAAACCCAAATGCCATATCTCTCGGGTTACTGAGGATTAGTTTTTCTATTCCAAATTTCTATTACATTGCATTATATGTTTGACACGTATAATTTCATATATTTTAATACATGTGTATATATTCTAACACATGTCAGCCTTATAAGAGTGAAATACAACATAAACTTGAAATGAAAAATCTAATCCCAAATTATTGAGCCCATAAAAACATTATTACATGCAAATCATCATCCAATTGGTACTTTAAAAAGAGAACTATATAGTTAAAATCATATAATTTCCCAAAAAAGAAACATAGAAAAAGACAAAGATGAACAAAAACAAGGCCAACAAACAGTAAAAAGCAAAATCTATGGCAAAGATTTTACAGCCCTCATAACACAGTAGTTTCAAGCCTTTCCAACGGTCCACACTAACAAATCTCCGAGTAAAAAAATGGCCGCAGCAGAACCCACGTTCTCTCCTCAACAAGTGCATCATCTTCGTCACTCTCTTCCATCTCTCTCGCTCCATGTCCATTGTATTGTTCCTCTTCTTCACTGTTTTCCGCCATTGAAATCATGGAAATTCATCTCAAATTCTTTACTGGGACATCGTCAAATCCTTCACTACACCATGTTCTACTCTTTATTCTTCTGGTTTTTGTTGTTGATTCAGCATCTGGGTTCGGATCAATGGGCCCTATTTCAGCGTCGTTTGGAGATCATGGACTGTTCTGCGCCATTGACGCTAGTGGCAAGCAAGCTGTGATCTGTTTTGACGCCGATAACAGCTCTTCAACCGACTCTAGTTTGTCCCATTACGCCACCAGTATCCCCCCAATGGCAGCCCTCTCCGGCGGTGAGAATTTTCTGTGCGGCATTTTGGTGAACACCTCGCAGGCGTTTTGTTGGGACTCCCTTGAATTATCCAAAGCCTCTTATCTTGTCCCTGATGCATATAAACCCAATGCTTACTCTCATATCGCAGCTGGTAGAGATCATGTTTGTGCAATTCGTGGATCTTACTACTCAGAAAGCGATTCGGGTACCGTTGATTGTTGGGATATCGTTCAAATTTCAAATACCAGCAGCTTAAGTTCAACACAGAGTTTTAGGTTCTATGATCAGAATGTGAATAATCTTGTATTCAGAAAACTTGTTTCCGGTGATGGGTTTAGCTGTGGTGTTGTTAGAGATGGTGGGATTGCCTGTTGGGGCCCAAATTCCGGTGATCTAGGGGTTTCGATTTCACCGGAAAACTTTTTGACCTTAGCTTCTGGATTAAACTCTTTTTGTGGTGTTTCACAGCTTTCTGGAGAGATCAAATGTTGGGGTAACAACAATTCATATATCAATCTTCCAAATGGGATTAGATTTGTGTCCTTAACAGCTGGTGAACATCATTACTGTGGGATTAGAGAGGATAATCATGGATTAGAGTGTTGGGGCAACTTCAATTCCTCTTTGATCCCAAAGGGATCAGGTTTTCTTGCCATTGGTTCATCAAACTTCCTCACTTGTGGTATAAGGGAAAATGACTTAGTTCTAGATTGTTTTTTCACGAACATATCGAATCGAGCCGATTATGATCCACCATTGCAGTTATGCAGCCCAGGACTGTGTTCTTCAGGCATTTGTGATGAAGGGATGTTTGCTTTCAACGCGAGCCTTCTAAACGAGCCCGATTTAACGAGCTTATGCGTTCGAAAAGACCTAAAGATTTGTTCACCTTGTGGGTTCAATTGTACTCAAGGCTTTTTCCCTTCTAGTTTATGTACACAAGATGCAGATAGAGTTTGCACACCATGCTCACTTTGTCAAAGCACTTCTTGTTCAAACATATGCAAGCTTCAATCTTCACCACAAACGCAGAAAAACCCGCATTGGGCTTATTATCGTCACCTCTTGATCATAATCGCCTCATCCGTTTCGGGAATTTCGCTCATTCTGATTGGCTGGTGCGCTTTACCCCGTTTCATCATCACGAGACGTGAAGAAGGGCAAAAGGGTCATTTTTGGTGCTTTACCCGAAAACCCGCGAAGGAAAATGACGGGAATAACGATCAACATCCTCCGGTATCATCCGTTTCGCCATGTCCCGGTGTGGCGCAAGTTTTTCGCCTCTCGGAGCTAAAAGACGCGACTAATGGTTTTAAAGAATTCAACGAGCTCGGTAGGGGAAGTTACGGTTTTGTGTACAAAGCTATACTCCCCAACGGGAGGCAAGTAGCCGTTAAACGGGCTAATGCCGCAACTATAATCCATACCAATAGTAGGGACTTTGAAATGGAGCTCGAAATACTTTGCAATATTAGGCATAGCAATATCGTGAACTTATTGGGCTATTGTGCGGAAATGGGCGAAAGGCTCCTCGTTTACGAGTTTATGCCACACGGGACGCTTCACGATTATCTCCACGGGGGATTATCGACTCTTAACTGGAGCCTACGGCTCAAGATAGCAATGCAGGCCGCAAAAGGGCTCGAATACCTGCATAAGGAGGTTGTACCTCCAATCGCCCATCGCGATCTTAAAAGCTCGAAAATCCTATTGGACGCCGATTGGGGGGCCCGCATTGTCGATTTCGGGCTTTTAACTCCGAACGAAAGGGATCTTGATTTAGACATGAGAATGGATGTTTATGGGTTCGGGGTCGTGCTCTTGGAGATTCTTAGTGGACGAAAAGCTCACGATGAGGAATTTTTGCCGCCAAATATAGTAGATTGGGCTTTACCGCTTATTAAACAAGGCAAAGCGGCTGCTATAATCGATAGGTATGTGGCTTTACCGAGAAACGTTGAGCCTTTGTTAAAACTTGCTGATATAGCTGAGCTTGCTTTGAGAGATGAGATTAACGAAAGGGTTGGTATATCGGATTTGGTCGTTTTGTTAGAACAATTAGTGAAGGATGGATTGATATTATAGTTTTGGTATTGGATTTTCTATTTTTTTGATCATTGAAAGATTTATAAGCATTGAAGCTTTTTGTTCTGCTTCAACTGTATATTTCTTATGAGCTTCTTGTAAATCATTTGTCTCGGGTTTTATTGCAGAAAGTAAAATTTATGCATTCGTTTAAAGTTTCGTTTTTAACAAGAATAATAGAGACCTTTTAACATCATTTTGGTAAGTTTTCTTAAGATGGGATTTCAATGGACAAGATTTGGAGCATCTTCGATCCAAAAACCTCCCAACGAAAACGGTTTTTGGGTGCTTTATTCATATTTGCCAACTCAAAAGCCACTTGTTTAGCTTTTTTTGGCAGAAAAGTGGTTTTGAAAAGGAAATTTTCAAGGGGGACCTTTTGATTCTATCATTTGCTCTATAACCATTCTCATTTCCTTATAAATACAGTTATTAGAATCTCATATCCTTATGGTTTTCATACATTTGTTCATCAGAGTAATATTAGTCTCTTTGGAAATATTTAGCGATGCAAGTTCAACCATCGTTCAACGATAGTTTATTAGGCAAAAACGATGATACTCTTCGATTCTATTCGACCCGGTTTTTGCGTAAGGTATGTTAATATTGATGTGTAATAATAGGTGTATATGCCTGGCTCCTTGTATGCCATTTGCTTAGTACATCCATAGGTGGTGGCCTTTGTGGATGGCATGCTAGGAGCTATGCATGCGTTCATCTCGGGGATATCGACGGGATTAGTAGTTTTCGTTGGTGCTTGTTATATACTTTTGTCTCGTCTTTTACGTAGAATCACAATTATGATTTTTAAAACGCGCTAAATTTGAATCCTGTTTAGTTCATACATAACTGAACTGAGAGTAGGGGTGGAAAATAGGGCGGGTTGGGTTGGGTTGAGTTTGGGTTGGTTCTTAAATATGTTGGATTTTTCATGTTTTTAAGGTGGAACCAAGTTAAACCCAAAATGTAATCAAATTCAACCCAACAGGGAATCAAGTCAACCCAACTCAATATTTTGTATTTTATTTTCTATAATTTAAATTATTGACAAGCAATTCGGGCAAACTTGAAATTTAATTGTTCCCAAGTTGGAACAAATTAGGAACCAAATAATTGTTTTTAAGAATCAACCCAACCCAAACTAGTTTAAATGAGTTGGAACCATTGTTTTGGACCCATTTTGCCACCCCTAATTGAGATCACAGATGATTGAGGTCTTATTGGCCCTGTCTCTGATTTGCCTAGAAATTGTTGTGCACCTTTGTACTAATATACTCTCTATATATGTGTGTGTATATATATATATATATTCATGGGTATGTTGGAACATGAAGGTATCTTCATAATTTAGTTAGACAGACTTAATATATAATAAATGATAATATTGAATGGGTTGTGCCACTCTATATGGGCCACTCTATGACACGGGCCTTAGCCCAATGATGGGAGCCCATGGCCCAATATTGGCATCATAAATACAACCTTAATTAACTAAGTGGTTATGATCTAATTACTAGTAAAATTATCACTAATTTCACTAAGCTTACTAAGTCTTAAAAAAATTAAGAATACTGCATTCGAAAAACTACAAAGAGGCTTGATCCTATCAAAATAGGTATGCAGTTAGTTTGACAACATCAAGTGTAGCCCGTTATTTAATAATACATTATCTAGTTTGTTATGTGTCGAGTCTAATCACATCTTTACGTGACTTTCATGTGATATATATTTAATCCTGCATCATATATACTTCGCAGAAAAATTTGATTTTTACAATGAATCATCTATTTTAGAATCTACTAACTACAGTTGAAAGCTTTATGTACCTCTAGTTCTATTGCTAACGACACTGCCAGAAATCCGGAAACTACGCGTAGTACTGCTGGATGCCGGAGAAGCAGTAAAATTCGATGAATTTTTTTGGCGTATTTTAACGTCCATCAGATTAGCAACGAGTCCAGGCCGAGTTATCTCAACATTTTCTACATCAATCTCATTGGTTAACATCTTCAAGGCTTTGGACATTGCGGGCCGGAGTTTGGTGGTCTCTTGCACACAAAGAAGCCCAATTTTCAAAAATCGAACGGCTTCTTCTCGTGAAAAATCTCCGGTTAATACAGAATCTACCAGATCCAGTAGGTTATTGGCCTTGTAGAGTTCCCATGCCTACAACAGGTGGATTTTCAATTGAAAATGTTTTAGGGTTTTTTTGTTTATGTTTTTGAGATGACATTTTGAAATTTTCTAAGGAATTACGTATTATGAAAATTTGTATGAGAATTGTAGGTGTTTGTTTATGCTTTTAAAAATAGGTTAAAAGTTGTAAAATATGTCATTTCAGTGATAAATTGTTGATAATGTTTAGAATAATTGTGTTAGTTGTGTATATAATGATTATGGAAATAAAATAATAATTGTAAAGTATCAAAGAAAAGTGAAATAATAATTATAATATATGATTTGATTGGTAAATTTGTGAAATGATGTATATATGATTAATAAGTAGTTATACAGAAAGATTGAAAAAATAGAGTTGAAAAAAAAGATAATTTGAATGATAATTTGGTATGTTCAGTTTATTTTGAATTTTGTGATTTAAAAACTTAAAAACAGAATTTAAAAACATAAATGAAAAAAGGCGTTAATTTTCCGCATTTTCTTTTAGTTTAGGGATAATTACATGCAAGGCTAATTATTAATTTATTACAAGCCCTCCAAAATTTTGGGAACTAATAAGATTACAATCTGGCGAATTAAAAGAAATGTTACCCTTCGATTTTATTTTTTTTTTCGAAAAAAATTCTTGCTACCTTTTCAACGAGAAACTGCTCGCCATATTCTAGGTGATAATCGACAACCGGTTGACCGCTGACTATTTCCAAGAGTAGAACTCCGAAGCTATAAACATCCGATTTTCGGGTAAGATGACCACTATAAGCATATTCAGGCGATATATATCCTCTTTTAATGCATATACATAAATGAAGAAAACAAATATCAGAAACAGAATTTAACCAAGATTTTATGAAGTGATTCCAATTAAGACAACATCGATATTTTTTGTTCTACTTACAATGTCCCTGCAACACGAGTACTAATGTGCGATATATTGTCTCTAAACAGTTTCGACAGGCCAAAATCTGCGAGTTTTGGTGAGAAATTGTGATCGAGAAGTATATTGCTCGCCTTTATATCCCGATGAACAATATGAGGGTTGATTTCTTCATGCAGGTAACAAAGTCCCTTTGCTATGCCTAACGAAACTCGTTTTCTCAATGTCCAAGTAAACTTGACCCTCTTTTGTATCCCACCTAAATTCATCATCGACCCACAAAATTTTTCATCGATTAGTTCTTGAAAAGTAAAAAATTTGTGGGAAGTTTTTTCCGAGAAACTAGTGCCCTTTAAATTATACTATTGAAGGGTATAAATACAGTTACAATAGAATCTATTGAAATCATAAACTACGCTATAAACATGGAAACAAGATAAACCTAAATAACTACTAGACAGTGATAAAATATATGATACGATAAAAGTATAATTTAAACTAATTATAGATATTATCTAACAGAACCCACAAAATTTTTCGTCAAATCTAGTTCTGAAAAGTCGAAATTTTGGGGAGAAAAGTCGAAGATTTTTTACCGAGAAAAGAGTGGCTAAGGCTGTTGTTTTCCATGTAATCATATACCAAAAGTCTTTGAGCTCCATCTATGCAACAACCTTTGAGAGTAACTAGATTTTCATGTCTGATATCAGACAATGCTGCAATCTCGGATATGAACTCCCTCTCCCCATGCATGGTTTCTGGTTCGACCGATAGAACTTTCACCGCTATAAAATTATTACCGATAATTCGTCCCTATATATAAATATTTTAGTAAAATAATGTATTCATTAACATAAAATAATGATGATGGTCATCAATTATGAATAGGGGTACTTCCGTAATTTAATAAAATAGTCTATGTTAAAACGAGCCCATGATCCAACAGTGCTTGTTATAAATAACATCTTAATCCGCTAAATGAAGATTATCTGGTTTCAACTCAAAAAACTAGAATTACTTAATACTTTCAAATCTACAAGATCGATGCTGATCTTATCAAAGTAGGTACGCAGGCAGCTCGAAGTTACCGAGCGCAGCACCCAATACGTCAAAACATTAACTATTCTGTCGTGGATCGTATCAAATCCCATCCCCAGGTGTTATTCACGTCATACATAATTACATATTTGATCTCGCGTCAAATTATTAACAAAATAAAAAGGTATCTAAATAGTAATTACCTTGTAAACAGAACCAAATCCACCCTCTCCAATCTTGTTCTTGAACCCTTGAGTAGCGGTTTTCAGTTCGTTGTAAGAGAAAACGCGAAGATTTGGACATGACATAGCTTGAACATCTGTTGTAAGAGATTCAGTTTCGAGAATTATCATGTCGAAAAACGAAAAAAGTATTAAAAATACAATAAAACGAAGCTGATAATTATTTATTTTTTACTAACCTTCTTCTGTAGATGATTCCATTGCCAATGTAATGGAAGGGTGAAAACAACGAAAAAACGACGAAGCAAATTTCATTTTTGGATTAAAGTTGTTTAAATTTGCATGAGAAAGAGGTAAAGGGAGAGCTATTATGGGAAATTATAAGGATATAAATTTGAAAGGGAAGAACAAATACATGTTGATGATCATATATATATATATATATATAGATAGATAGATAGATAGCAATAAAAGTCAATGTCCATTGAGTTTGACTTATAATGTAATTAATTGTAATAATTTTTTAAGGGTTGACTTGTAATACTACTAAAAAATTAAATTTTTTACATCATAAGTCATACATATCTTTATTTGTGTCTTAAATGATTATGAAATCTGGATATGAAATGATTTATAGGAAAATTTTATGCTAGACTGGTTATAATTAGCCATTAATGTTCAAACTCATAAAATTAAGATAAATTAGTGATAATCTAGAAAGATTAAGAGAATTGCAGTTTAATTTGATGTTTATTAGTATGATTTGAGACTTTTTGACATGGGTCTTTTTGATAAATACCTATTTTCATACTAAATATCTAGAATAAGGAGTTTTAATTATTTCCATATGATGTTCCATTATTTGTTACTATTAAGTTTCTAAGAAAATTGAAGATAATTTAAAGAACGAAGTAAGGCTCCGGGAAGTCGAAGCTAGAGCAGCGCAAATCCGATATTGAATAGATTATAGACTGCAAATGAACTTCTCTTTTTTGACTTGCCTACGTACTTATCAAGACAATCAAGTCTAAACGTTAATTGACGATTATATTGGATATAATTCTGAAATATATCTTAGAACTTACTTTGAATCTTCACGAAAATTACACGAAAATGAATATTAGGATATTCTATAGATTATATATTGGAACTTACTTTGAATCTACACGAAAATTGCTAGTAAGAGACTTTGCGAAAGAATATTTGAATATTCTATTACTATGTTTGTTTATACCGTTTTTGACAAAAAAATATTTTCCATTTCATTCTCATTCTCGTTTTCATTTTTATATTCCCAATAAGTTTCAATTATTTATTCAAAATTTTATTTCAAAACGCTCACTTTTTTATCGATTTTATTTCTTTTTTTTAACTTTCTTTACAAGACTATCTATCTAATCATTATTTATCAATTATTTTATGCATGTTCAACCATAATTTCGATTGTTTTTGTCACCTTTTTCACACAAAGATTAAAAAAACTCATTCTCCTAAATATTTTTCAAAATAAAATCATAAATTTTATGGGTTATCTTAATCACTTAATGTAGTATTAATAAGATTGTATTAATGATATGATTATATTCGATAGTCGATTTTAAATAAGTCATCAAATTATAAACATAACTAAATAATTATTTTGGCCATAACAATTATAATCCTAGGCATCAAATAGCTTGTTTTGACTCTAGACTTTGAAATTATCTCACTAAGCTAACTGTCATTTGATTGGAGAAATTAGGGCTGACATTGTTAATTATGATATCATTTCTGGCTCAATTATTGGATAAAAACTACATCAATAGATACGCCTATGTGGGTCTAATTTTAAGAATACAATTTTTTTATTGTCAAGTTTTATTATAAATTATTGAACAAATAATAAAAACAAAAAATTTAATAATTATATGTGTTATTCAATGAATAACTTATAATATTATTTTTGTAATAGAATATCTTAGTGGAGGCAATATTAAAAAAGCAAGAAAATGGTATGAAATTATGTGCAGCCAATAAAATCCTGAAATACTATATTGATATGCTACTCCTAATTATAATTAATTTGCACTCTTCAATCATCTGCCGTCCTAGCCAATTTCTTTCTATTATACGAATAAAATTATAGTACAAACAAATAATATGCAACTATATATCAACTGGTACATATATATATTGGAACATTAATAATTGTTGATAGATATTATTTCGCAATCACTCTTTCAAAATTATTTTATTAAATTTATGGTTGCGATTTTATATTAATTTGATCTTTTTTTCATGCTCAAATTGCAATTAAAATTAATCGAATAGCCAAAAATTAACAAGCTTTTTCTCTATTAATTTAAAAATAATTTTTTAACGAGATTACGATGAACGGGTTACTTTATGAGCCATAAGGTTTCGCCCGATTTGAAAGGTGTTTGAGTAAGCTTGTAAGGATTTTCAGTGACATTGATTATTTGTGTCTCTATAGTATGTTGTGATTTTATACATAGAAAGATATAATATAAATAATGCGACATATTAATCGAATAATCAATAGAGAATTATAATTTTGAAAAATTTCATGAAAATTATTGAAGTACAAATATATCAATAAAAGAACTATTTGGTCCTTAGCAATTAAGTTGGACATTTGTGACGTTAGACTTCAAAATTATTTGGATTGATAATATTAATTATGATATCATTTTCGGTGACGCCTGAATTATTAAATAATTATTACCGATTTTCTAACCCCAAAAAAAATGTGCTATAAGGTTTATTATATTTGTCTTAAGTCGTAATTTTAGGAGAATTATTTCATAGATTTTTACCTCTTGTCTTAACAAATAATTTTAAGGAATTTGACAATAAAGATTATTATAACATGTAATAAGTTCTCCTATGTCCTTAATTTAATACGACAGTATAAATTAAAATAATAATGATAGATCCTCAATTAGTCTTTTATATTTCGTTATCAATTTAAGGTTGCTATGTTATCTTAATTTGACTTCTTGTGATGCTCAATTTTATATATAAACAATAACCTAACAAGCTAAAATATAACACCTAATGAATTAATCTCTATTAATTTTAATATCCATTATAGTGATATTGAGATAATTGGTTGTGTTATTTTGTTTTGGTCGAATAATTTAAAAATCGGATGGCTTCGATAGGTTTTGCAAGAGTGTAAATTAATTTGGTCTCGTTTTCTTCTTGAGTTATTTTTTGATTATTCAATAGTATCGATCTCCTGTATATTCCTGCATATAAGACTTTTAATTAATCAAATAAAAGTTTTAGCATATAGTCTTGGTTGAATTTAGAACGAATTATATATATTGTAAATTACATTTGAATTGAAATGAAATTGTCGAATTGTTTTTTTAGAAAAAAAGGAATTCAACTTGATTTGGAAAATTTATGTCATATTGTTCAAAAACCCAAATCCCACTTATAAAAGAATTTTTTTTTCTCTAAAACTTTTGAATATCTTCCAAAAAGAAATGGTAAATGTAGAATTGTTATCATTCAATTCAAAATTATATTCTTCCAAGAACTCTAAAGTCTAAAAAGAATTATGGTCAGCAAAAGTATTGATTCCATAACCCTAATATAAGTGGCAAAAGATGGAGTCTTGAAACTGGTCAATATAAATGAAAGATTAAATTGTAAAATATATATATATATATATTAAGTGTTTTTTTCTTTAAATGATTAATTTCTTTTATACACAAGCTAAGGATTACTTTCTTTTAATTAATTAGTACTAATTAATATTTGACTGTGGAATTTACCTCTTGCAAACAACCAATTATACTAATTATGATAAAAGAATAATTATTATAATAATAAATGCTGTAGTTTAAAGTTACCTTTTTCTTTCTTAATCTTTCTAAGAAATAATAGCATAAAAACCATCCCAAAAGTTGAGATGAGAATAAATTATTTTTAGAAGCTCTTAAAACATTGGATTATAAAATATTTACATTATTATTTATTATTATAATAAACCCATATAAGGATCATCAAATTTAAATGATGAAGGTCAATGACTCGAATCGAACCGTCCGATCTGACCATAAATTTTTCCAATATTTTCATGAAAATGTCTTAATATTATAAATAAATTTAAAATTTCGTGACTTCTTTAACGACTATAAATAGACTTAAAACTTAGAACTTTTTTCTCACTCATTCATTTTCCTCCTCTTGGTCATTCCATTTTGATAATGGGCCTAAACGAGCCAATATTACAACCAGCCCAAATAGGTTAAAACCGAGGCAAAGCCCTTGAAATGGGCTAAATGGAGTAATAGAAAATCAAACTAAGACTAGGGGTGTGTATCAGATCGGTTAGATCGAGAATCAAATTGAAATTTCGGTTAAAGTTTCTATTTTTAAAATTACAAATCAAACTGGAAAAAATTGATTCAGTTCGGCTTTTAACGATTCGGTTTTTACCCGAAATAACTGAATTTTCAGGAAAAAAAGACTTAATTTGGTTCGATTTTTTTTTTTTTTGAAATTTCAGTTTTCAATCTACTCTTTTATATATATTTTAAAATTTGATTTTTAAGACAAAAATTATATGGATGATGATCTTAATTAATCAATTTTTAATTTTATTTCACGTATTTCCGACCACTTGCTGAAGCTCTATGATGAGAAGAGCTTCTTGAGGAGTGAAACCTCCTTTCTTGAGACTAGACCACATGTAATTTTTCCACCTCAGCATGCAATTTTTACCACATCTTTCCAACCCTAAAAATCACACAACATCACACATTTATTGACACACACAAATATATATATATATCATATTTTTACAAGGATGCATGCTGTGTATATTCACATACACACACGTGTGTGTGTGACTAGTGAAGGAAACAAAAATTGAAAAAAAAATTGTGTAAATTAGTCTATATATAAGCAAGTTTTAGAACAGAACTCTAGCAATCAGGGTCATTGGTTCTTATGTGGTTAAGGAGCTTTTGATCTTCCTCGGAGATCATAAACCCTTCCTCACATGTTCTTTTTTTACAGCTACTACAGTGCCCCATTTCTTTTGACGCCTTTTTCTGCAAGAAACAAGCATTAAATTGGAGATCATGCTACTTTTCTATTAATCACACAAAGATATAAGAGAGAAACAAATCAGATGAAACCCAAAAAAGAACTGGGGAAAAAAATATGAATGACTTCTTCGAGACTGTGAGTTAAATGTGAGGAGTTGTACCACTATGGAGATTAGAACCCTCTTTGGATTTTTGTGAGAGAAGGACACAATGAACCTTTGGGGAAGGGGGCATTTTATAGCGAGGTTTACAGGTATGAAAATTGCATCTAGTCCACATGTCAGGCATGCAATGTTAGCCAAGTCCCGTTTCTTGACATATATTTCAAGTTAAAGTATGTATTTCGAGTTAAAGTAAAAAATTTGTAATCGCAACGGTTGTATGTACATTTTAAGGGACCTTTGGTGGTCCGAAACGGGGGTTTTTAGATACATTAGTAGTGTACAACTTGATATTTTAGATACATTAATGGTTTAAAACCTATGTAAAATATCAAGTTGTAGACCATTAATGTATTTTACCTAGGTTTGAACCACCAAAGGTCTCTTAAAATGTACATACAACCGTTGTGATTATAAAGTTTTACTTTAACTCGAAATATATGTCGATAAACGGGACCCGGCTAACATTGCATGGCTGACATGTGGACCAGATGCAATTTTCATACTTGTAAACCTCACTATAAAATGCCCAATTCTCCAAAGGTTCATTGCATCCTTCTCCCGCAAAAATCCAAAGAGGGCTATAATCTCCATAGTGGTACGACTCCTCACATTTAACTCACAGTCTGTCAGTCTCAAAGAAGTCATTCATATTTTTTCTCCAGTTCTTTTTTTGGGTTTCATCTGATTTATTTCTCTCTTATATCTTTGTATGATTAATAGAGAAGTAGCATGATCTCCAATTTAATATTTGTTTCTTGTAGAAAAAAGGGGTCAAAAGAAATGGGGCATAGTAGTTGGTGCACCAAAGAACATGTGAGGAAAGGTTTATGGTCTCCTAAGGAAGATCAAAAGCTCCTTAACCACATTAGGACCAATGGCCCTGGTTGCTGGAGTTCTGTTCCAAAACTTGTTGGTATATGTAAATTAATTTACATTTTTTTTTTCAATTTTTGTTTCCTTCACTAATCACACACACGTGTATGTATGTAAATATACACAGCGTGCATCCTTGTAATATATGATATTTATATATATATATATTTGTGCGTATTAATAAATGTGTTATTTTTTGTGATTTTCAGGATTGGAAAGATGTCGTAAGAGTTGCAAACTGAGGTGGAAAAATTATCTGAGGTCTGGTCTCAAGAAAGGAGGTTTCACTA
Source organism: Verbascum thapsus (assembly GCA_963669365.1). Lineage (NCBI taxonomy): Eukaryota > Viridiplantae > Streptophyta > Magnoliopsida > Lamiales > Scrophulariaceae > Verbascum > Verbascum thapsus. Next base: position 21,795,183 of record OY770104.1, read on the forward strand.
CTCAAGAAGCTCTTCTCGTCATTAAACTTCATCAAGTGGTTAGAAATAGGTGAAATAAAATTAAAAATTGATTAATTAAAACCATCATCCATATGATTTTGGTTTGATTTTTCACAAAAAAAATTCAATTTCAATTTCCAACCTACTCTTATATATATATTTTTTAATTTTTTAATATATAATACTTATTAACTATATATAAATTAAAATAATAATTAATATATATTATACATTTCGGTTTTTGGTTCAGTTTGATTAACCGAGTTTAAAAATCAAAATCGAACTGAGTAACCTAAATTTTGAAGAAAAATAATCAAAAACCGAAATTTTTGGTTCGGTTTCAATTTGAACCGAATTTTCTGTTTTCGGTTCAGTTCTACCGATTCGGTTAATTTTAACACCCCTAATTAAGACTATTATCTCTTTATTTGGAGTCTTTAGTATCTGTATTACTTTTATTTAAAATTATTAATTCAAATTTATCAACTCAAAATATTTCCATCGATTATAAAATAATAATACCAAGTTGATAGTTGATACTTTTAAATTTAGAAAAATCGATCAAGTTGATTGGAACACCACTATGGGTATATAATATTGGTATAAGTGATTACCTGTCCAACAAATTGGAATAATAATAATAATCATAAATTTAATAGAAGCAAGTGTAATTAAATACTCCAACAAAGTGGAATAATTATTTTTTGAGCATAGTTTTATACTTGATTTAATAGAGGCTGAAAAATACATCATTTAGATATTGGTAGATTTGCAATTATCAAATTAACTATATTTCAATAAATTTTATGGAAATTTCCATAATAGAGATCATTTGACAAGAATGTTTTTTTTTTGTTTGTTTAATTTGCTGTGGTTTTAAATTAACATTTAATACACATTATTGAGGTAAATAAAGATTGAAACTGGAATTTAGCTCAGAAAAGGAAGTCATTGTTAGTGGGCTAAAAAGTTAAGGCATAGTTAGCCGAAAAGAATTCAGACATTATTTTTTCCATTAAAAAAGGAAAATAATGCAGGACTTTACGGAAAATTATATTTTAGGTCCCTGAATTTTACAGATATAAATATTTTGGTCCATATACAAGACTCGACAAATTTAATCCTCATTGTTCCAAATTAAAACCTATTTTATGCATACATGTCGTTAACTTTTCAACAAAAAAGTAAAGAAATGAGCTCAGATTAGTAGAACCTAACTTCATTTCATCAAAAACACTAAAGGGCTCAATTATCCTCCTGAAAAATAACAAATCAAACACTGAAAATTTTAATTGTATAAAAAAATTCTCAACGGATTCAGAACTTAATTTTTTTGAACGTATTTAATTTTATTTTCACTGTCCAAAATCAAACAGTCAACTCCATTAGTCAACACTATAATCGTTTTGAAAAATTCTTGCGTGAATACGCTCACATACACATAAAGATTATATTTAATATTATGATTTTCTTATGCACAAAAGATCTCAAAGAGTAATCAAAATATTGATCAAGAAGATTGTTAAATTTTAGACAGTTGGACTACATATGCGATATTTTAAATATTATGAGAATAATTGTAAATAATCGTTACCTTAATGAATAGAACTAAAATTAAACTCGAACATAATTATAGGACGAAAAATATAATTTTGTCTAAATTTTTATAATGAAAAGTTAATGAGGAGACCAAAATTAATTAGTGGTTAAGTTTAGGGACCATTGAGCTCCACCTATGATTAGATACCTATTACTTTCATCCCATAACCCATACATACATACATACATATATACATACATACATACATTACCCTTTCTACGTAATATATCATTAAGCTTAAACCAAAAGTCTTAATCCAATTATTAACTGTAAAAAACTACACTAATAATGGGTAACACCGGATCACACGGCCGTAGACGTAACTCGACCGGCCAGAGCCACCCTCCACCGCCGCCGCCGCAGGCGCCACAGCCTGAGATCACCGCCAACAACTACGTCTTCGCTGCCGCGACGCCGTATCCTCCACCGCAATACTCTAACCCGCCGCCGTATTATCACTACCCGAGCTACTACCCGCATCCAGGGGCGATGCCGATGCCTCTACCGGCGCCCTACGATCATCATCATCATGTAGGAAATCATGCGAATTGGGTCAACGGGAGGTATTCGTACGGTCAAATGATGCGGCCGCCGGTGCCGTCGTACGTGGAGCATCAGAAGGCGGTGACGATTAGGAATGATGTGAATTTGAAGAAGGAGACGTTGAGGATCGAAGCCGATGAGGAGGATCCTGGGAAGTTTCTTGTTGCGTTTACTTTTGATGCTACTGTTGCTGGAAGGTATATATGATTCTTTTCTTGTTGATCGAATGAAGTGTGCTGCTGACTTTGATTTTGGGTATTTGTTTGTTTTTTGGTTTATTTCTTGTTGAGTAGAAGATGTGTTGTTTGATTTGAGAAACTGTGTTTTGATTGATGAATTTCTTACAACCTGAGCCTGAATGGGTTATCAAGATGAATAACATCTTTGGTTAAGCTCAGAGATGAGTCACTTGGTGAAATGTATAAATTGAGTTAAATTGACTAAGTTGGTGTAGCTTGTATTGGATTTAGTTTGATAAAAATCTCGTAAAATTTTACGAGATTGATTGTAGCCATTGAGCTATTTGGAAATTTGACTCACGAGGGTCGGCGTGTTCACACGAGGGTGGTAAAAGTAGTATTCCATAACTTGGTTTTCACTTTCTTGTTACTTGAATGTTAAAATGCATCCTGTTATTTAGTATTGAGAATGGGTTTCATTGAGATTTTCATTATGATTGAAGCTCAATTTAGTAACATGGAGCTAAGGACCATGAATGGATCTTATTCTTCTTTACAGGTTTCATTTTTCTTATTGTTTGAACCCTGATCATGGTACCTTGAAGCTCTACCAAACTTGGCCTCTTTCACAGTCCAACAGGGTAATATATAAATGATTCATTTCCATATGCAAATCCCTATTTGTCGTTTCATGGAGAGGAAATAGAGTTTACTTTCAGCCAAAGCTCAACAATCATAACTTGGGACTGTTCTTCATTGAGATGAGTTTCATAGTGGTCTTTTGTGCAATAGATTTCTTATTAGTAGTTGAACTTTAATTCGACCATGTTTTGATTTACTCGTAATTGATGATAACTGATAGGTTGTTTATATCAAGTTAGAGGGTTCTTTTGCTACATCAAGATGTGTAGTTTTGAGTTTTAATTTATTCGTTATATGCAGCATAACGATAATATTCTTTGCTAAAGAGGGCGAAGATTGTCAATTGACTCCAATGAAACAAAGCTTATATCCGCCCATCACAGTGAATTTCCAACAAGGTTTAGCCCAGAAGTTCAAGCAACCCTCTGGAACCGGGATAGACCTTTCGACTTTCGACGAGGCTGAATTGTCGAGAGACGATGACATGGACGTGTACCCGCTGGCGGTCAAGGCTGAGGCGGGCCCACATGACCAAAGTGGAAATTCTACCGATCGATCATCCACAAACGCCCAAATAACTCAGGCTGTATTTGAGAAGGATAAAGGTGAATATCGGGTTAAGGCTATGAAGCAAATACTATTGGTGAATGGGATGAGGTATGAATTGCAAGAGATTTACGGGATTGGAAATTCGGTTGATGATGAATTTGATGCGAATGATCCTGGAAAAGAATGTGTTATATGCCTTTCGGAACCATGTGACACTACTGTTCTTCCATGTCGACATATGGTACTTTTTCCCTCTCAATCATACTTACTACTCAATGTTTTGTGAATGTTTTTAAATGACAATGTAATTACAATGAGGGTCTTGAAGTTTTTACAAATTTACTTAAAACACACTAGCAAATCTTGTTAACTCGAATTACATCTGGTGGAGTTGTAATTAGGGGTTACAATTTGGCTCCATCCATATATTTGGACTCAAACCAAACTGAGTCGTTAATGGTTGGGTCTGAACATTTTAGCATTTTAGTTCCAACTGGGTTGGCTTTTAATAATATTTGGCTCCAATTGGGTCTTAAATTGGGCCCAATTTGGGTCAGATTTGGGTCTAAATTGGGTCCAACATATTCTCCACTTTGAGTCAATAATCTACATTTTACACTCTACAACAATCCCTTACACCACTTTGATTCATAATGGGTCCTTATTGGGTCCACTTTGGGTCCTTGCTGGTCCAACTATAATGCATATGTTTTGACATTGGACCCAATTGGACCCAACCCATTTTAAGCCCAACCCAAATGGACCCGACCCAAAACCCAACTCATTCAACCCAATTGCCACCCCTAGTTGTAATCTTCTCTTTTTATATATAGTTGGTGAAATTGAAGTTTTAAACGTCGAGGTGTATTTCGTAATTAAGGTCTCATGAAGAGGGTTGGTTCTATATACTTTACTCTGTTTTCAATTTCATTAAATTTCCCACCGAAAACATCAAAAATCTTGAGAATATGATCTTTTAGCCTTTGATTTAACACTCTGATTTCCTTCATGTTTACTAAATTACTTGTTTGATCCTGCAGTGCATGTGCAGCGAATGTGCCAAAGTTTTGAGGTTTCAAACGAGCCGTTGCCCAATATGCAGACAGCCAGTTGAGCGTCTTTTGGAGATTAAGGTTAACAATGGCACAAATGAATGAAGAAAACGAATCAACTGCTATTTCCTCAGCACTGTAAAGTTTTTGTTTGTTTTTATTTTTTTCCCATTATTTTTTCCATTTATTTCTCAGACGTAAAATAATGGATACAATGAAAGCCTCATGAGTAGGCGCGTGTGTTTGTAGTAATACGGTGATCATAGTTTAGTGAACTGGTTATACTGCTGATCATATAAATCCTTATGAATGATTGTAGGAAGTGTATAGTTGTACTTTAGTAGTCTCTTTTACTACACTATATACAATTGGCTTTGTTTGTTTTCATTTAATTCCTCTTCTTGTTTGTCTGATGTTCATTGCAATGAGTATATTGTGTTTCATGAAGGTCCAAATATGATTGAGTTTTAATGTAGGAGTTTTATATGTAATGCACTCCGATTGGTCATATGATTGATGAACATAAATGTCTGTTTTAAGTCAAATTGATGAATGCATTGATTTTGTGTAATAAAGTTGAAATCTAGGATTTGGTATATTTCCTTAGTACTCTAAAAATACCTCAGAATTCACATGGGCTCTTAGTGGGTATCAATTCATGGGCCTGTTAGTGGGCCACATTGAGATTGAACAAAATTCCTCTGGTCCAAAGTGGTAAATAGAGAATGCTCGTCGGTAATATACATTATTTTCATGTTTTGAGAGGGGGTTATTTGTGGCTGATGAAAATCATCATCCACTTCTTCAAAATATATGATATATATCTAAGGGTGTTCACGAGTCGAGTTGGGCCAAAAATTCGAGCTCGAGCTCAACGAGCTGCGGAAAAGTGAGCTCGAGCTCAAAAAAATATTTTTTTTTTATAAATTTTTTTTATATAAAATATATATTATTAACTTTATATCTATTCATATATTATTAAATATAGTCATAATCAATGTCAAAAATATTATTATTTATACATATATTATTATAGTTTATCATATTATAGAAAAATATATGAATAAGTATTTGATTTTTATATATATTAATTAAAAATTATTTTTAATTCCAGCTCGCGAGATGGCGAACATGCATTTTTAGGCTCAAACTCGGCTCGAGCTTGAATTTTTCCGAGCTCGAATCGATCTATTTTCGAGCCGGGTCGCCGAGCTCGTAACACCCCTATATATATCACACCAGCCTTGATTATACCGATTATTGGGTTTAGTCCACTTACATTGATTATATATATATACATATATATATATTAGTATACTTGAAACGTATTCATGAAATTATTTTTAAAATTAAGATATGCATACATAGGAAAACAATAAACTACTTTGTCACTAAACCTCTCGAAATCTACCGATTTTGAACACAAATATTGAATCAAAAGTACAATTTTCATATCCAAATCTAGCCCAACTCGACTCGAATTCAATTTATTTCAAACTCATACATCTGGACAATGTTATTGACAGTAGTATTCAAAGTGCGAATTAATATTTTTTTTCCTTATTTTATTATTAGAATAAAAAAAGCCATTCTTGATAGTGTATTAGTGTCCATAATAATATAACCACCATATTATTAAATAATTGAGATGGCCATGTCCACAAGTTTTCTTTGGCCACAAATGTAACCAAATCATTGAGACTATTACAATATTGATTTTATTATTAGTATTAAAATATAATATGTCTATATTTAATTAATTATCTTAAACACTAGTTAGTGAGGGTCACATCTAAACTGGATTTTGTCAAAATACGTAAGACGACAAAATGAAAATCCGTCAAAGATGTGGTTTTTGAATATCATTTTTTTATTTTCTCATAAAAACAAATTCATGTTTGATATTTGTTCTTGATACGTTAAGATCTTATGATAATTAAATAAATAAATCTTCTTAAATTATTTTTTAAACATATGCTTAAATTTTATATCGTGTAATATATATTTGATAATTACGTGTATTTGTCGTCCTCTTCTCTTATTTTTAAGTTGAAACCAAATTACTTCATAAAAAAGGAAAAAGATTAATCTATAGTTGGCCTCTTGATCTATGTATAATTAGCAATTAATAATCCATCCTTATCCATTAATCTCTCTAGTTCAGAGTATACACTTAAAATGTAATTAGATATTAACAACAAAAATACAAAAAATTTAATTTAGATAAATATCATATGTATAAGATATTTTTAAATATAGCTTAGAATATGAAACGCAGATATTTCTATACTAAGCTTGTTCAAATGATGCAACATAGTTTCACCATTCGATAATTTAATAAAGATATTTTACCAAAACTCCCCTCAATCTAATTTTGAAACTAAACTCAGCTCTATTGAAACCAATTTAAAATATAATTTTTTTTTGTCATATTTCGAGGGTTCATTTCTAGACGTTGACATATGTATAGTATAAAATGATTGCCTAAATTTATTGGTAATAATAGAAATGAATTCCGGAGATTGAACTTTGATTAATTCCACTACTCAAGTATGGGAATTGGCCTTTGCAAGTTCCAAAGGGCAACTTTGCTTATTGTTCAATTTGTATTATATAAATAATATATATATATATATAATATTCTTCCCTATACTCAAAATATATATATTTTTCATATATGTAAAATACTAATTCACCTCCAATATCATGAACCAAATTTCATTTACATAAATAAATTTATATTAGTCATCTAATATTCTAATGCACAAAGTGATTATGATTATAGAAAATTTTAAAAAGTTACTAGTTTATATATATACAAACAAATGATTATGATTTGATACATGTTATATATTTTATATATTTTGTGATTTATGTTTATATAATTATACTTACTCAAATACATTTAAAATATATTATCAACAACTTTAATATACTTTTATAAATCGTGAAATAATGTATATAAAGCAACATATAAATATTAAAAATAAGTTACTGCACTGATGTAGAATCACATAACATGACGCTGAACTAAAATCATGATTGTCTTCTTACGTGCAGCTTTTGACTGTTGATCACGACTCCAAGATAAAATTTTATTAGCTCACAGTGGTGTCTCATCCTATGTGCACGACCATAAGAAGACAATAAACCAATCCTAAGTCATATTACTAGAAGCTCTTATGAGGAATAAAATAATCTTCTAAACATTATACAAAAAGTGTTTCACTCTCAATATGTTAAAATAAAGTAGATCATGACTCCTGTGAATTTTGATCAAGTAAAAAAAATCAATGGGCCACTACATTAAAAACCATCGTATATAACCATAAATTAATTAGTAAATACTAATTAGGCCAACTAATGATGATCAAAATCACATAAATAAAATGGTAGTGGGACTATAAGTCTATAATAAATTATAAATAAAATATACTAATTATGAGATTCTAATAAAATATAAGTGTTTGGAAATAAATAATAAATAAAAATATTTTAAAACTTAATTTCCAATGTATATATAGGGAAGTTTTTAAGAGTTACTAGTTTATATATAGATAGGCCTTCACCAAATCGTGCACTCAAATAGTTTATTATAAATATTAGTATTACTTCACCTAATAGTGCATTAAAATAACGCAATAAATAAAAAATAGTTCCTATCTAACAATACATAATTAGTTGGGAATATTAGTAATGCAAAGTTAATTATTAAAAAAATGTGCTATGTATGAAAAAGGAAATATCAACACTATTATACTCCCAAATTTGTTTAAATTATATCGAACTTGAAAATTTGCATATAGACTTCTATTAATTGTTAGCTAATTCGAAATGACGAATAAAATTCACATTAGGATTATGAACCGACCATAGAACCTTATCTAATTAATGGAAAACATTAGTTGGAATTGAGGTTTAATTGAATTAAACCTGCATAATGCAATATTGTATATATATAATATATTTCATCATTATTATTCGAGTTTAAATTTCATCGATAAAATGTAGTGTTCAGGTTTAGTTTAGCGCGTCAAATGAATCGAATTTAGAAGAATTTCCAAAGAATAAGTTTGGTTAATAATTAATTATTGAATAGCTTAATTTTTATACCTTTTTTTTAATTAAATTTCAACATTAATAAAAATGCCCTTAGGGTGCATAATTCCAAAATGCTAGTAGGAGACTATCACTATAATTAGGACCATTATGTAGCCAAATTTTTGTCTGAGGCATGTGTAAATGAGTTCACAAGTCGAGCTTGACCTCTCGAGTCAAAATAATAAAATTTATTTTGTTGATATGCATAAAATTTAATGTTAATTTATTTATTAATACATGCATATTTATAATATAATATATAATATTATTTAGTTATAAATAATGTTATATTTAATATTTTCATAAAAAACATTTAAAGATATATACAAATGAAAAAGTTAATAATACATATTAATACCAAAACATGTTTGTTATAAATACTATAAGGAAAACAAATCCAAAAGGTAAAAACGAATAAGAAATTATAATTTTTATAAGTATTATATGAAGAAGTAACAACTAAACCATGTTTTAATATTAATAGAAATAAATCAAGAAAAAAAGGAAAAACATTATAGAAAAAATCTCTCTCTCTCTCTCTCTCTCTATATATATATATATATACTTCAGTTAGTTATGAATTTGTAGCTGGCCCAAAATTTTACCAGAAAAGTAGCTTCCCTTCACAGACACTTTTATTTAATTTCTATGATTGTTAAAGCTTTATTACCATTAATTATTGAATAAAATTGAAGAAATTATATTTCCAATTATGGACTCTGCTGAAGGAAAATCTTCAACGCAACAAATTGATCAGGGTTTTTACAAAGGAGAAAATTTTGTTAATTTATCACCTCCTTCAATCGCAAAGGTATTTGTTCCTTTTATCTTCATTTTAGTACTATTTTTGATGTTTTCTGGAAATGTTTTGTAGATTTAGTAACAATTATCATACAATTTTGTCCAGTTACTGTAAAGATTTGAAGCTTTATATTAGTTTTGAGCTGCAATACCTAAAACCCTTTTGCAAGAAGAAATAGTGGAAATAGATAAATGATGGGTTTGTGATTGGGCTTCAGGAAATTGTTTTTCTTCATAGTTAGACAATTTTTTGTGCAAAATATTTATCCTACTTGGAAATTTATGGAAGTTAATATCTTTTATGTAAAATAATAAGGTTTATTTATTTATTCTATTGAAGATGAAGTGTTTACATTTTCTACTTGTAGTTACATTGTTATTCCCATTTGCTATCTTATTGATCCTTGCTTTTGCTTTAAAGTTGTATAGTGAGTTTGATTCGGGTTTCGTCCTATTACTGTAAATATTTAACTTTTTATAATATTTGTGAGCTGCAATTATGATTTGGTTTTAGAGAGCTTTAGCATCATATATACATGTGAGTTTTAAATATCTAAAACCCTTGCGAAGTAAGAAATAATGGAAAAATATAAGGGTGTGTTTGAATTGAAGTGTTTGAAATCTATGGATTTTAAATTCGTCAATAAATCCATTAAGTTTGTTTGGCTGAATCCAAGTTATAATGGATTTCAAATCCCTGGGCATTCACTTTTGAGCTATTTTCTCCATAACTATGGTGGATTTCAAATGACTCCATTTTAGTGTCATTTCAAATCCTTCCTCCAAATCCCTCCCAAATCCAAATCACTTGATCCAAACACACCCTAAAGGATTTGTGATTGGACTTCATGAAATAGTTGTTCTTTTTTATGGTCAATCATTTGCTTGTGCAAATTGTTCATCCTACCTCAAAATTTGAGAAAGATATCCCTTTTATGTACAATAATAGGTATTATTTTTATTTATTTTGGTGAATATAGACACATCATTGTTACATTTGCAATCTTGTTGATCTTTGCTTTTGCTTTGAAGTTTGAAGTGGAATAGTGATTTTGAATTTTGATTCGTAAAAGTCGAATTCATATGGTTTATCTTATCTAGATTGGAGAATCAAGTGAAATAGTAGTTGAAGATTATGTGACGATAAACATGCCTCCTTCGCCACTTCGAACACCCAAACGAGTAAATTTTTCTCCATTACAAAGCCCGAGTCCTGTAATAACCAATAGTTCACCAGGGCCCTCATATTCCAAAGGAAAATCATCGATGAAAAATTTTCTCCCCAAACTGAGCTTTAAATTTCGTAACACAAACTCAGAGATAGAAAAAGCTGCCATGCTGGCACTGGGAGCATATCCCGAGACGCGGGGTAAGTCATCGATTACGAGAAATTTCTCTTTTACGAAGATTTTCACACCGAAAATGAAGAGAACTTCATCTTTACCTGCTACTCCTATTTTGCACTCCAATCCCGAGTCTGTTCATGGAGGAATAACCAGAAGTGATATAGCTGTGAGTATATTTTCTTTTCAGTTTGCGATTGTCAAATCAAATTATCGTTATTTTTCTTATGGGGTTGCATTTTTAAATAAAAATAGTTTATCAGAGTGATTGTAAAATCCGATTTATGCTTCTAATTCCTAAACTTAGGTGATAATGTATAATCTCTAAGTTGTTGAGGCGCTTAAAACTAATTATGACATTTTTTTGATTGAATCGAAATTATTTTAGGGTGTGTTTGGATTGAGTGATTTGGATTTGGGGAGGGGATTTGGAGGAAGGATTAGAAATGACACCTAAAATGGAGTCATTTGAAACCCACCGTAGTTATGAAGAAAATACGTCAAAGTGAATGTGGAGTGATTTGAAATCCATTATAACTTGGATACATCCAAACGAACTTCATGGATTTGTTGACGAATTTGAAATCCATAGATTTCAAATCCTTCAATCCAAACACACCCTTAGACAAATTCATGACTTTCAATCACTTGCAGCTTATTTAGTTACGATTGATGGAAAGTTTAGTGATTAATAAATTGCTCCAATTTTCTGACTACATCTTACAGATTTCATCATTGTGCAGAAAGATTGGACTAAGTTACCAATACATCGTTCACGTTCAGTACCCGTGTTGGTAAATAAAGATGGAAGTGTAAAACAAATGGACTATTTAAGAGCTGGATTTCGTGTTATTCCTACTACTCCACGGGTCACAGAAAATACTGATGCAACATCAATGGCTAGCACACCAGTTGATACTGGTAAAATTCATAATTTTTTTTTTTGCAATTATGTTTAGTTTCATCTCTATGAGGAACTTTATGATTTTGTGTTCATATTTTCTTTAAACACATCTTTTTATATAGAAATTTCAAGCCCAATAAGGTCACCATAATGGCATATATTTGACTTATTGGATAATGACACGAGGTTGTGAGGTTATGCAAATTACTAAGACGCCCCTTGTCAGATGCTAACAACACAAACACAAGAGGTTAAATTAGAGGTGGCAATCGGGTGGATCGGGTTGGGTTTGGGTTGGTTCCAACGGTTCGGTTCTTAAATAGGTTGGGTTTTTAAATGGTTTTAAGGTGGAACCAACTCAACCCAAAACGGAACCGAAGTCAACCCGAAAGGGAACCAAGCCCAACCCAACTCAATACCTTACATTTTGTTCTTTATATTTTAGATTATTGGCAAGCGGTTTGGGCCTAACTTGAAGTTGGAACCAAGTTGGAACCAATTAGGAACCAAAAATAATTTCTCAGGAACCAACCCAACCCAAACTAGTTTAATTGGGTTGGAACCATGGTTCCAAAACCATTTTGCAACCCCTAGTTGGAACCAATTAGGAACCAAATAAAATTTCTTAAGAACCAACCCAACCCAAACTAGTTTAATTGGGTTGGAACCATGGTTCCGGACCCATTTTGCCACCCCTAACCTGACTTATTGGATAATGACCACGAGGTTGTGAGGTTATACAAATCACCAAGATACCCCTTGTCAGATGCTAACAAAATTGTAATTTGCTTTGACATGGGGCGTTAATGAAATACGCTTTTACTAATAGGGAAGTTATGGTAATTTTTTAATCCCGTTTTAACTTTCGAATTTCTAAAAACTAATCTATAATTTATCTTACTTTTCCGTGTTTTCGGAAGAGACCAAGAACAATACAGAAGACATCCCTCAAGAAGAGGCCGTTTGCAGAATCTGCATGGTTGAACTTGGTGAGGGCCCAGATACCTTAAAGATGGAGTGTAGCTGTAAAGGTGAACTTGCCTTAGCCCACCAAGAATGTGCCATTAAATGGTTTAGCATAAAAGGGAAAAATACGTGTGATGTTTGCAACGAAGAGGTTAAAAATTTACCCGTCACACTTTTACGAATCCAAAACGTTCAAACACGAGGATATGGGACTCGTCCACCTGAATTAGCAGCTAGATACAGGCAAGTAAATAACGGTTTTTGAGCTTCAATGATGAATATAAACTTGAGTTGATATATCAAGGGTAAATTACATGACACTCCTTGTGTTTGACTCTTATTACGAAAAACACCCAGGGTCTGTTTGGATTGAAGGATTTGAAAACTGTGGATTTCAAATCCGTCAACAAATCCATGAAGTTCGTTTGGATGTATCCAAGTTATAATAGATTTCAAATCACTCCATATTCACTTTGAGCTATTTTCTCCATAACTGCGGTGGATTTCAAATGACACCATTTTAGGTGTCATTTCAAATCCTTCCTCCAAATCCCCTCCCCAAATCCAAATCGCTCAATCCAAACACACCCCCAGAAAATTTGAGAAACCACCATAAATTACCTAGTAAAAGCATATTACAATTTCACGGATTTTCGAGTGTTTAGGTAATTTGCAAAACCTTTGGGGGTAATTACTCAATAAGTGAGGAAGTGTGCATGTTATTAACTCATGTATAAATCCCACGATTACGATATAAGTTGTTGACAAATGCAATTATTTATAGGATTTGGCAAGATGTTCCCGTTCTCGTGATTGTTAGCATGCTTGCATATTTTTGTTTCTTGGAGCAACTTTTGGTAAGTGACATGATTTCTCACTTAGAGGGTGTTTGGCTAAGCTTATAAGCTCTTTTAAACATCTTATAAGATGTTAGAGAGCTTATAAGCTATTAAAAGTGTTTGGATAATCTTTTTATAATAAGAGCTTATAAGGCCAAAAAATAAGATGTTTGAGTCTTATAAGCTAATAAAAAATAAGTTAGCCAAACCACCTTATTTCAAAATCTTCAATTTTGGATGTTTATATTCTTAAAAGACACAAATGACCTTAGTTAATTTTATCCTTTCCAATAATACCTTTATACAAAAAATATTTATTTTTATTATTGCACAAATTCTCTCGTATAACATTTGAAAACATCTTATAAGTCCAATACACTTATTTTATCCAAACACTTAAGAGCTTATTTTTTAAATAAGACCAAACATCTTATAAGGTTTAAGAAGTTATAAGATGTTTTAAATAAGCTTAGCCAAACACCCTCTTAGCAAACATCTTCATACTTTTCGATTTTATTTTATTTTCGTTTATTCGATTAATGATTTAAATCGCTGTTTATTTGCAGGTCGCCAATATGGGATCGAGTGCAATTGCCATATCTTTGCCGTTTTCATGCATAGTAGGTCTCCTTGCGTCTATGACATCAACTACCATGGGTACATCGAGTTTTACTTGAAAATGATAATATAACAAGTTTTGCCTTTTCGATGGACTCATTTTCTTGTTCCTTTTGTGTAGTGACGAGGAAATATGCTTGGATATATGCTATGGTGCAATTTGTTTTGGTGGTTAGCTTTGCGCAAATTTTTTACTCTCTGGTAAGACATCCTCGAACCGGATTGATTGATGTATTTGTTTGTTTCTAATTGGTACACTATCTAAGACGCTATTTCAAATACATAAATTTTCTAACTTATATAACTATTATCATAACAACTATGGATAATTACATGCACATTCACTTATTTATTAGGTAATTACCACGAGTCCCGATGTTTGAAACTTATAAAGACACCACTATCACATCTTTATAACTCGAAAAACAATGAAACCTTTTAATTTGCTTTTACTAACACAATGTGAAATTAAAATATTGTGTAAGAAGTTACTGTCATTTTGGTGTTTTCTTATAATTATGGTATCATGCAAGAATAGGGGTGACATTGGATGGGGCGGACCCAGACACAATATCTGGGTCTAGACCCCTAGGGTAGGGGTCTAGACCCTAGACCATAGACCGGTAGACCCAATAGTATTTTTTAAAGTAAAAGTTGATATTTTTTTATAATATTTATTTCGTATGTTTTTGCTTATACCTATTTATTATGTACTTTTTTGAATTAAATATTTAATGTTTGTTTTTTGATAAATTTTGGATTTAATTATGAGTTTCAAATAAATTTTTAACGCACTATTAATAAATTAATATTTTCTTGAATGCAATAAACTCATTTGATTTTCGAATATATAATTTTACAAGTAAGAATGTCATGTGCAAATATATAATTTTTATATTTTATTATTTTAAAATTTTCAAAGTATTGTATAATTCAAATTCGATAAAAAACACAAAAAAAGAAAAAAAGAAAAAAAAAGAAAAAAAAAGAAAGAAAAAAAAAGAATTCGGTCCAGGTCCGGACCCAAAACCTAATTGGGTCTTTCAAAGACCCAATCGCGAGACCCATTAAGTCTGGGTCCAAGTCTAGACCCAAAACTTTGGGATTGGGTCTAGATTTAAAGTTTTGGGTCCAAGTCTGTGTTCGATCCATCCAAAACACAAGACCCGAAGTTTTTGATCTGGATCTGGTCCGATCCACCCAATGTCACCCCAACGCAAGGATGTGTAATTTACCCTCACAACTACCTATCTGCCTTCAAAAATCACTTTCATATTACCATACTTTTATTAAAGTAAAATGTAATGAGAACTAAAACTATCTGATGTTACGGATCAACAGCTTCATGTTCAAGCCGTTATATCAGTTCTTCTTGCAACATTTGCCGGTTTTGGAGGTACAATGTGTGGAACTTCTATATTTTTCGAGATTCTTAAGTATAGAGGATCGTTGAATACTCGGTCTACTTCACAACATGATTCTGCACAGACAAATCAAGCCCCAGAGACTGCTGATACCGGCCAAAGTGAAGCACGGGTTTAGGGCTGTCAATGGGTGGGTGTCAACGGGCGGGGAATACCCAGACCCAAACCGGACCCATGAAATACCCACAAATAATATTCTACTCAGATCCGATCGCATACCCGACAGGTCCAAAAAACAAAGTTAGACCCAATGAGCCAGGTACGTTTTGGATCAGGCCCGAGTCGGGCAAATGCCCCCGGGTAAACTTTGGGTATTGTTTGGGGTATAGACCCGCGAGTATTTCTAATGGGTGACCCGAATTATCTAGTGTTATCGGGTCCGAGTCTGGGCAATTCCCGCCCGTTGACAAGCCTACACGGGATCAAGGAAACAGCTATGGACAACCGACAACAAGGTGTAACCTTAACGTGTGTAATAAATGAAGATACAAAAAATGTTCGATTGTACAGAATTATGTCTATTGCTCTTACAAAGTACTAGGATCTGGTTATAGCAACTGTTGATACATCTTGTATAGGCGTTGAGTTAACACGTCTAGCCATCAATTTTGGTTCAACCGAGCTGTCATTAGTCGTCTGATTAGGATTAGGGATCACGTTTTGGAAAGAAGAAGCAAATTATTCAATAAGTCGACCTAATAAGGTTCGAGGAAAGACTATATCGTTTATGTAAATATTAGTTCTTGTATATTATTTACTGAATTGTTGGTTTTTGTTTTTTTTGTGTGTTTTTTGATGCTTGAAGAGGGTGAAGTGATTGTTAGAAATTTTTGTGTGAAAATTATGTTATGTATTTGGATTTGATGTTACTTGTGATCTAGCAAGTGGATTTGATTTTAAAATGTGTTACAAGTTCACTCCTTTTTTCGATAAATTTAAAAACTTTGACTTGATTAATAAATAATGAAAGTTACATACGTTTCGGGTTTGATTAGTAAAGGATAATAAAATGAGTAAAGTCATTCTAGCTCAACATTATTAAAATTCGTTCGAGCTTGGTTTGCTAATAATACAAACACAAATGCTAAAACTCGAGAATAATACAAATTCGAACAATATTTCATTCAGCTCGACTTGATTCATTTTTAACCCTGAGAAGTGAGGAACAATCAGTGTACCAAGTCCAATCCAGACATTCAATTCAAATAGTTATTAACAAGCAATTCTTAGGCAAAATTGGCCAAGCAAAATAGATCAAACAAGAAAAAAAAAGGAAAAAAAAAAAAAGAAGAGTTCCAAAAGCGCACTTTAATTATTTCTCACAAGTTTCATCTAATAGCGCTCTCTTTATACATACTTACAAAAAGGATTTGCAATTCCAAAAGGCGCTTTTCAGCCCTTTCCCATACAATACTCTTCGTCAGTCAGTTAAATCATGAATAGTAAAAAACTAAAAATCACCGATTTTTTAGTCCCAAATTAGATTACTCGTGTCATTATTGTTTATAACTCGAACCAATTATTGCCTTTTTTTCCTTCAAACTCGAACCCAAAAGAGAATCAGAGTTGCTCGATTGGCTCTCGCCAAAACCGGGTCTTGTCCAAATTTTAATGTTGCCCTCACGACAAATTGTGACAACGGATTCTTGAGTGAAAATCAAACCCGAGAGAGGCTCCGTGTGGACACGATGGGCGACCAAAGGCGAGAGCTTTGGAACGTCCCGCATGCTTGGGGCGGGTTGTAAGGTGCCCGTCGGGCAAGCGGTGTCCCAATGAGCCGATTGACTCCCGGTGCTGAAAGTGGGGGACCCACCCGGGGCACGACGAACCGGGACGACAAGTTCGTCCATTTCTAGATCCCATAAAAGCAATTGTGTGTCCTGTGGAATATTTAAAACCCAATTTAGTACGTGGGACGAGAAAAAGATCACTAAGTGTTACAAGTAGGGGTGTTCAAAACTAACCGAACCGAAGATTTCGGTTCGAGTTTTGGGTTTTTTTACTTCAAAATTTCGATTTTAGGCGCGGTTAACCGAACCGGAAACCGAAATATAATATATATTAATTATTATTTTAATTTATATATAAATAATAAGTAATATATATTTTAAAAAACATTAAAAATATATATAAATGAGTAAGTTGAAAATTGAAATTACAAAAGAAAATTGAAAAAATCGAACCGAACCGAACCAAGTCTTTTTTTTTCCTTTTTTTCCAAAATTCCGGTTATTTTGGATAGAAACTGAACCGAACCGAACCAGTTCGGTTTTCGGTTTGTAATTTCGAAGAACCAAATTTTGGTTCGGTTTTCGACTGAACCGAACCGATGCTCACCCCTAGTTACAAGAATGATATAACAAATGACATTCAAGTTGACACAGAATAATAAACTATAGGGAAATCAGTAATTACCACGAGCACCCCAATGTTCTACAAATTATCAAGACAACCCCTACTACAATCCCAACTCCTCGAAAATTTGAAATTGTAATTTATTTTCCGTTATGATAATTTCTCAAACTTGAGGGTGTTTTCGGTGAATATGATGTCATTCAGTGGGTGACCATGTAATTTACCATAAAATCCACATATTTCCTTTAATCGTCAAACAACTACATTACTTTTACGAATCAATAATTTCAATCCAATACCTGACCAACAGAACCGAAACGATAGACAATATTTTCCTCCACACCGTCTGAATTTGGAGAGGTCCAATATGAATCAAATGCCACTCCACTAACCTGTCATTATCAAGAACGAGATGGGTAAGAAAGCAATTCGACACATGATTAAAGTTTAATGTCTAAGCTATTCGTTTGATACGATCATTGTAATATAAAGCCAATGATGAAAATAATCACTCGAAAGAAAAAGCAATAAAAGAACAAGAATTGTTGACCCAGTTCGTCAAAATCTGACTACGTCTGGGGGCGCTGCCAAGCCAGGATATTCACTATATATTTCGTAAATCGAAAAAATGAGTTACAATGATATTGGGGCTATTTATAATACAAGATACGTAACCTTAATAAGAGAATGATTACGTAAAGACTAAAATACCCCCTCAAAAAAATATTGGCTCAACAATCATCATGTAGAATTGTGTATGCAAAATGTTGAACTATTCAATTTGAAAAGTTTAGATCAAAAGTAGAATATACTTAACTTTAGTGTATTGTATATGAATGAAAAATATGGGATATGTGTAGATAATAGTAGACGATAACTCACCCATGAATTGTGTCCCTCGCCCCATGCTACGATTTTTCGATTTTCCATACTCCAAACTTGAACAAGGTCATCCTCGCCTCCAGTCAAAATGTATTTTCCATCCATACTGTCATTTCGGAGCTTTTCTTTGGTTACTCCATTTCTCATGATATTGAGTACTAAGTTCACTTAGGTGGTGTTTGGACTGAAGGGTTTTGAAATGCATGGATTTCAATTTCAACGACAAATCATGCAAGTTTTTTGATGGATTTCATATCCCTTGAAACTCATTTTAAATTTACTTTTTTGTTTTTTCAATCATAAGAGTGGATTTCAAATTACTAAACAATGGTCGATCTCGAATCCATTCATCAAATCCAGATTCATCGATCCAAACACGACCTAATTATGTAAACTAAGGGTGTGTTTGGATTGAGTGATTTGGATTTGGGGAGGGGATTTGGAGGAAGGATTTGAAGTGACACCTAAAATGGAGTCATTTGAAATCCACCCTAGTTATGGAGAAAATAGCTCAAATTGAATGTCGAGTGATTTCAAATCCATTATAAGTTTATAACTTGGATACATGCAAACGAACTTCATGGATTTGTTGACGAATTTGAAATCCATAAATTTGAAATCCTTCGATCCAAACACACCCTAAGGTTTTGGATAACAGAGAAACAAGCAAGCTCACCTCCAAGCACAACACAAGAGAGCACCATAATAGCTTTTTCCACCACATATAAGTTGCTCCGTTTTGTAGTCAAACACACGCAAGTAACCTGAATTCAGTAATTTTACTCATCACATAAATGGAACGAAGAAACAAATAGGAAATGAAAACTAATAAGACAAATTACAATACCATCCCTTCCTACTGTTGCTATATAAGCCCCGTCTGATGAAAATGCAAGGCCGTTAATGGAACCTTGGCAAATATGCCATCTAGCAACTGGATTCTGCATAGAATCATAGAACATTATGCAAGGGGCAAATTGAACTTAAGAAATATCACTAAATCCTCTGCATATACACGAAGTTAGTGTTAGTCAAAAAACTTTAAACCTTTTTGATGCATAAATCAAGTTCGATAAACATATATGGCCTTGTTTGTTTATGTTTTCAAATTCTGTTTTCAAGTTTTTAAATCACAAAATTCAAAATAAACTTAACACACCAAATTTTCATCCAAATTTTCCTTTTTTAAACTCTACTCTTTCAATCTCCTATATAACTACCTATCAATCATATATACAACTTTCACACGTTTATCAATCAAATCAACCATTATTTTACTTTCTCTTTCATACTTTACCATTTTTTATCTATATTTCTTTATTTCTTATTCATGTAATCATTACATACACAACTAACACAATTATTCTACACATCATCCATCAACCTATCACTATTGATTTGATATATTTTACAACTTTCAACCTATTTTTAAAAACATAAATAAACAACTATCATCTTCGCACAAATTTCCATAATACAAAATTCCCGATAAAAATTCAAAATTCCATCTGAAAAACATAAACAAACAGAGCCTAAGAATTTATGTTTCATAATCTGATTATGAAATGCACTATTTTACTCGTGATAGCATAGTGTTATATGAACATTCACCAACAACTTGGGACTCAATTTTGTAGTCAGTAGCCAATAATAAGAATCCTAAAACTTTATTAATGATTAATACGTCAAAACATTAGGATATTATCAACAGCCAACAGTGTGGTTGTGGTTTGTTCTGTCTTTCTTTATAGACAAAAATTCAAACTCTCCAATATTGTTCGGATAAAAACAAATAAAGGGTTACATAAACATATATACGTGATCCAAAAACCTCGCAAAAAAAAAAGATATGACATCAACTACTACTTTTCCCAATAAATGGATAAACAAAACATCAATGAGATTAGTTGGTAAAAGTGAAATTAATCCATATTGGTATCTAAACAGATAGAGAACTACGAGTACCTTACTGTAACGTGCATGTGATACAGAAAATTGTGTTTGATCCTTGATCACAGGGAATGATGGATCACTGGAACCATCTTTGTTCTGAAAAATAACAAAAAAAAAGGGCAATTTATTCCAGAGCTAAGGATTTAATAGGAAGGATCTATTCCAAATAAAGATCAAAACTTGCCTTTTCATATACATACATATTTCCATCTGCATGGGCAACTACAAATGAGCCATCACCATTGGGAATCCACGCAATACAGGTACATCGACTGTTAAAAGGAAATAGATCATTTGGTGAAAGAAAAAAGCATATCTCAATAGATGGATCAATGTATACTCAAAATTGCAAAGTAGCAATATGAATTTAGATGCTTTAGACACCTCGTGAATGACACCTCATGCGGTTGACCCTAATTACGAAAAAACCCGAGATTTGTAAATTACTATAACTTAGTTATAAGCATGATATGATTTCACCCCTGTTAGTAAAAGCATATTATAATGTTACCCTGGACTTCTCGAGTTATAAGGATTTGATAGGGGTGTCTTGGTAATTAACAGAACTTCAGGGTGCTCGGGGTAATTAACCGAACAAGGAGTGTATGTGCATGTAATTACCCCTTAAGATTAGTTTATACCCTCAAAATCTCGATAAAAGGGGGTGTCATACCATCAACAATTATTTGCAACATATTTTGCTAAGTTTGATATTAACCATGGTTTAACATCTCGGTATCCCAATTGAAGAAGACCTATCTCAAATCTGATTGGCATAAGAATGTCATCTATTTGAGATTAGCAGCTAAAAACCCAAGTATTTGACGCATACATGCTAATATAGTAAGACAATATACTCGAGGAGATAACAATACATCAATAATCATCAAAAACAAGAGTTTTAATGGAAAATAAGAATCATCAATATAAATAGCACAATGAATCAGAAAGGGTGAAAGGCTACAGACAAGTCAATATCTTGCCTATTATTTACAGCACCATCTTTATTGTAATGCTGAGCCCCCACAAGCTTCTTCCCAACATCTTGTAATTGTTGCCTTAGCGACACCGAATAAACTACAAAACCCACAAAGAAAAAGAAAATCCATTGACCGAAAAACTAAAAATTACATATATAGTATACTAATCATTTTAAAATTCTGAGAGAAAAAAGAATACCATCCCCGGAGTTCAAACCAATAAGCAAATCATGCCCATCTTTCGCGTCAGGATCATATGCGTGGCAAATAGGATTTGCACTAAAATGTAAAGACTTTATAGGATCCTATGCAAGCACAACAAACCTCTTGAAATCAATTCAATTACGAATCTCACATTAAAAAGGCATAAAAAATTGCGAACAATGACCAAAGTACCTTATCTTGAGAATTTAAGTCACTAACGAAGATCGTATCACTGACATTGAACACCAAATAAGTCCCTTTGCCATCGAAATTTGAATTACCCGACAAATTATTTGAACTTGACGATCCTAGTGATCCTATTCTAGTACTGGACCCACTCACGGGCTTGCTTCCATTATTCACTCCAACAAAACTAAGTGCTCTATTTCCATTTCCAGTGCCCAATAACCTTGCTGCTGCTGACCTCACACCACTACTTACGCCCAAGCTTGATGATGACTGTGATGGTGCCTGCATTGGCCTATCCTTGAGATGAGCTATCGTCACCTAACCACAAGAGTAAATGAAATCACTACAAATTCTATTGATATTTTCTTTACTGAACTGTTCTTCCAAGAGAAGCCACAATTTGAATCCATGAAATGAAGGGCACTCATTAAGATGTTTTAGCTATTTATAGATATGAGAATTGCTTCACAAGAAGACAAATCGATAGTATTGCAAATGAGGGATCAAGAACTTACCATAAATAGATATGTTAAAGTCCTATACTCTTCGTGTGAAAATGTTTATAATGCATGTCCTATGAGAGTAATCAAATACACATATTTTACAGACAACCACTCCAATTAGAACCTCAAGACTAAACGAAAAATTAACAAACAATCATTCCAAAAATCCAACCTTTTCACGGAATACACTCATAAAACATCAGAATCAAAAAATGTACCATCCCTTAAAATCCAATCTTCACACACCAGGCAGCCAAAAATCAAAATTGACAAACAAAATCCTCTTAAAAACTTAATCTCGAACTATCCATCAACCCCCAAAGATACCAATATCCCAATAAACCCATATTCCAAAAATCTCAAAAAGGAATAAAAACATGAGAAAAAGAACAAAATTGACCAACCTGAGTGACAGTTTTGCCATGGGCATGGTGCAAATGGCCAGTAGGATAAGTCTTCTCATACTGGAGCTTATATTTACCTTCCGGGGTCTTGAAATACGTCTTCAAACCTGGCCCCTGCTGCGCGTTGTTCCCAGATATCATATTATTGCTCGCCCCACTGTTCATCATCTCTTCCCAACAATCAATCTATCTCAAGAATCGTTAATAACTATTAACTCAAAAAGGGTTTTTTGATTCAGAGTTATAAGTGAATGCTGGGGTCCCGATTGCGGGAGGGGATCAAGGGTTTGTTTCAATCTAAATCCTCTTTTTCCACGTTAATTTCAGTTCTAAAAATCCTGAGAAAGAGTTTTAATACGGACCGTTGTGTGGAGTCTTGAGAGTTTTAGTGACCTGAAAAGTTCTTTAGGATTAAGATTTTAATTAATTGTTTTTGACTTTTATGATACTTCTATTTTTTTCTAATTTTTTTTTTAATTTTTTTTTTTTTGGCTTTTGAGTATGGGGTTGAATTATAATTAGGGGAGTTTAAGATTCATCTTTTAAATGCCATGTGATTCAAAAACTCTATTAATATAAAAGTTATTTTTGGTGTCGTTTTTTGTTTAATTCTCGTTAATATTAAATTGAGATTTTTTTTCAGTGCCAACTGAAAAGTAATCAAAGTTATTACTATAATTTAGGTTGTTACTTTGGATTGTGTCATTTATAGACAATTATCCAAGTATTTGAACTTTTGTCGGTTCGACCTGAATTAAAAGCATACAGTATTTTCGAACAATTTATAATCATTTCTAAGTCTCAAGCGTGTGATAATTTGGCTAAACCATTAAATAAGCGATTTTAGATAAATATCCCACACATTTATTTATTTTCATTCATATATATATATATATATTATAGAATCATAAAATACATTTTTGATACCATAATTGAGCCCATATTCAGATAAAAATTCCCCTTTATGATGGGATTAAAATGAATATTAGTGTGGGAAAAGTGCTTATACTTAATTTTAGGCTTTTGGCTTTTGGGGCTATGTATGAATGAAAACTCAAAGGGACAAAGAATCTAATGATGATGATGATGAAGCATCCAATTGGAATATTATATGCAGTCCAGTGTAATCCAATTACATGACTTGTAACTTGACATAGTCAAATTAGAAATAATTATTCTATTATATATTTTTTTATTGTTTATATTTTCATTCAAGAATAATATATAATACAACAAATTAAAATTTGCTTAAAAAAAATTGGGCCTATACTATAGACAGCCTGAGGCCAATAAAATGGGCTTATCCAATTCACAAGTGTAAAAGCCCAAATTTAAAAAGGTTACCTTCTCAAATAAATGGACTAATTATCCGAATCTTAGGGCCCATTTAATCTTCGAAGTGATAAATGGGTGGATTTGATTGAGTCTAAGATGGATCCAACGGTATGAAATTTAAGGCGGGTTGGATCCAAGTCCGATACAAAAAAAGAAAGGAAAATTGTTTTGATAACATCAAAATTGAATCTAATTTACATCAAGGCTATTTACTCTCGAGAACAAAAATTGAGATTAATTTTTAGAGATTATGCGTTTCATGTAATGCATCATATATTTGTGTAAAATATTTATAGTTAGATCATCTTTTATTTCATGTCATTAGACATTTTTAGTCTTTTAAAAAAGTTTAAGTCAAACTCGAGTTAATAGCTAAGCTAAGTAAACAATCTCATAAAGATATGATAAATACTAAATAGAATGTGGAGAAATTTGTTAAAAAAATGTCAAAATTAATATATATTCATTAAAAAAGCACCCTACTTAAAGTATTGAAAAAGATCATGCTAAACCTCAATTAGCATGGGTTATTAACTTACTATGCCAAAGTTTACTATGTTTGGATTCATTTTGGGCCTGTTTTGGCCCAAATATTTGATCAAACTGTGTTTGGTTTACATAATTTGGGTCAAGAAAAACTCAAAAAAATTGGTCCCAAATTTGAAAACTGAATTTACTATAAGTTGTCATTGTGAGGCCCACTAATGTGATTCTTGTGTACAAATAAATATGGTTTTCTTCTTTTGTATCGATTTAGGAGATATCTACCGATACATATAGATAAAATATATAAACTACTTATATTATGTACAATATATTTATATACAAATATGTTTTTGTATTACAAAAATATATTTGAATATCTATACGTACATATATAGACCACTACATATTACAATATGTATATAGGAATATATATAGGCTCCGTTTGTTTGTCAAGGGAATGGAATCAAAATGTGGAATATGATTCCCAAAAATCAAATAACCTTGTTTGGTACTTTTTATTTGATATTATGGAATGCAATCTAATTCCCAAAATATGGGAATTATCATCTCAAATAAGGGAATTACATTACCATGTTTTATGGAGGTAATGTGATTACCATGTCAAGGTAATCATAAATGCACTACTTTAATGTCATTAATACCCTTATATCAAATACCCTTATATCAAATATAATACAAAATCAACAAAATAGTTATTTATTTTTTCATTTCATTTAAGTTATTATTTATGAAGAAATAGTTTCGTATTTTTAATTTATTTAGAATATTTTCATTGTCAAAATAGATCGTAATTTCATTTTATTTGATATTTATTTATTGAATGAAATTGAAAAATTGCTATGTTGTTTTTCCGATAGTACTTTTGAAATGGTTGTTGGTCACATATGATTAATATATTTTATTTATTAACAATAATATGTTTCCGACTTAAAATAATTATCAATGCATTGGTATATGAAAAATGCATACATGTCATTTTTTTAAAAGTCGAACAATATGTAAATAAAAAATAAGTATGTTCAATTTAATTATCATTTTTCTAAAAGAGGATAATGCAATTGAACCAAATTGATATCTTATTTATTCTTTATTATTTAACCAAATTAAATATATATATATATATATATATATATATATATATATATACACTTATGTATATATATATATATATACACTTATGTATATATATATATAATATCAAATATTCTACTTTGTCATAAAATTTATAATTAGATTATACAAATATGATTTAAAATAAGGGTATTTATGTCAAAGTCTTTAATTTTAGATTCCATTCTTTATTATACGTATTTGAACAAATATAAAAAATAAAAAAATATATATATATCCTTACCCAATTTTTTTGTAGAAACCAAACACTATTAATGGAATCAGATTTCTAGTAATCAAATTACCAGAAATCTTATTCCCATTTTAGATTTCATTCCCTGTCAAACAAACGGAGCCTATAGTGAAATATAGTATAGTATGAACAGATCAAAAATTATACATATATATAGGAAATATAAAAAAAATATTATACATATATATAGGAAATATATATGTAAACAATAATGAGAAGACGACACACTACCCATATTTATTTAAATTTGTTCTTTTTAAATAATTGTTTCTTATTTAATAATATATTTTGACTTAAATTATTTATATATAATAATATATTTTAACTTAAGTCATTTATATAAATATTTAATAATTTATTTATTTATTCTAAATTGTAATATATACAAATAAAAATTCATTTAAACAATTATTACAAACTTACTATTATAATATAACTTTTAATATTATTTAATCACTAACAGACAAAACCTGTCATGATTTGACTGCTACACTAACTTATGTTCCTGTCAAAACAAAACCAAACACTATCTTACAAAAAAAAAAAATCAAAAACCAATTCTCAAATCAAAGCAAATACTATCTCACCAATAATTAATGCACGTGTCCCTAAACAATTCTCACCAAAATAACCAACCAAAACAAAACCAAACATACTTAATTTTGGACCTTTGATTTAGGATATAAATCACCAATTACAATTACACATGAATTGTAATTTGTAATAATGTCTTCTAAAATTATTTGAAATTTCCATTAAACTGAGTAAAACTAATACCAAGTGAAACTGAATTTTAATCAAAAATAATAATTTAATAATATCCACCTTTTTGTCTTTTAAACCTCTTTTTCGTGTGTTTTGCTGTCCTTCAATGTCCTGATCCTGATAAATTCACTTATCAACATTTAACAAACCTTTTAAACACATATGAGGTATAAATAAAAGGCAAACTGATATAAAATGAAGTCAAACCTAGACTAGAAAATACATAAAATTAAGGTTTATCAAATTGAGAAAGACCCAAAATCACAAATCACAATGAAAATAGCACAAATAAACTCATAATTCATAGAGAAGAGAACTAGGAATCAATTTAAGCTAAAAGAAGCTAACTTGGGTTGGACTCAATATTTACCACCAAATAACCAAAAGACCATTGTTACACTATATCGGGTCAACTCTCAAGTCCTATGGTTCAAATAATACTTTTTCCGGGAAAAAAAAATCAAGGGCCAATTGGATGGCACGTTTATCTACGAAAAAAAATTCATGATAAAAATAAGGAAAAAAAATTTTTAGGAGTAAGAAATGTGATGTGAGATTTGTGTTTGGAGAATTTTTTAAGAGAAAAATATGTAATAATTATGGTTGATGTGATATGTTTTTTGTTGTGAAAAAATTGTTGTATATAATAAATCATTTTAGTCAAAATCATCGATTTAGATGTCAAATAATAGCCACAATGGATCTTATTTTAAACGTCGCATTAGTTTACATTAGAATGTGTGATTAATTTAATTTTTGGAGTTGAAAAATAGCCGGAAAAAACCTTATAAATCGATTGTGTGAACTGTCAAATCATTTTCTCTTTTTTTTGCAATTTTTTTCTTCAAATTATCTAAAATTTTGTGAGATTTTCTTAAAGAATTTTTTCGTAACATACCAAACAATTGAATTTTCGTAATTTTTTTACTCTGAAATATTTTTTTTGGAGTAGAGGTGGCTATCCAATTGGGGCCTCATATACTAATTGTCCATTTTTTTATTTAAAATAAGAAAAAGGACAATTTGGTGTAGTTTGCCAAGGAAGCAAAGACAATCTGATTCCTTATACTTGAAAAACAAGATTTGATCAAACATTCTTAAATCCCAAGCAATTTCATTAGCTGTCTTAACATTATCAAATTTATTTTCCCACCTTAAAAGCACCCTATTTTTATCACCTAACTCAACCCATCAAAATCACACTCATTTTTCCTTCACTTATAAAACTGTAAACAAAAATCCCATCTCAATATATAAACCCAAAACCTCCCTTTATCCCCATTCAACATAAGCTTTTACCAATTTTTCACCTTCTAAAAAAGAAAAAAAAAAATGAAATACCAAATGAAACACATGTTTGTCACATTCTACCTCCTCTCCGTCACCTTAACTCTAACTTCCGGCCAATCTCCGGCCCCCGCCCCCGCCCCACCGGGCCCCACCAACCTCACCGCCATCCTCGAGAAAGCCGGCCAGTTCACCACGTTCACGCGCCTCCTGCAGAACACCAAAGTCGCCGACCAAATCAACACGCAGCTCAACAACTCGAACCAAGGCCTCACGATCTTTGCTCCGGCCGATAACGCCTTCTCGAGCCTCAAACCCGGGACGCTAAACTCGTTCTCCGATCAGCAGAAAGTCGAGCTCATGCAGTTCCACGTGCTGCCGTCGTTCTTCTCGCCGGCCCAGTTCCAGACGGCGAGCAACCCGCTCCGAACACAGGCCGGCGGCAGCGAGGGCTCGTTCCCGCTCAACGTGACCACCTCCGGCAGCCAAGTGAATATAACAACCGGAGTGACCAATGCGACGGTGGCTAATAGTATATACAGTGACGGCCAGTTGGCGGTTTACCAGGTGGATCAAGTGTTGTTGCCGCTTAGCTTTTTTACGACCCCTTCGCCGGCGCCGGCGCCTTCGACGGCGAAGAAGGGGTCCCGGTCGACGGCGTCGTCCGGTGATGATAGTAAACCTGCTGATTCTTCCGGTGCGATATTGGTGTCAAAAGAGGTGGGTTATGTGATGGCCTTCGTTGGAGTG
Organism: Verbascum thapsus; assembly: GCA_963669365.1. Classification (NCBI taxonomy): domain Eukaryota; kingdom Viridiplantae; phylum Streptophyta; class Magnoliopsida; order Lamiales; family Scrophulariaceae; genus Verbascum; species Verbascum thapsus. The sequence goes on from OY770104.1 coordinate 21,824,221, forward strand.
GTTTTGGTGGCTTTGGCTTAGTGCTGGTGAGAGATATGGTGATGACGTCATGTGAAAGATTTTTTTTGTAATGATGATGTTTGTAATATCTAAATTGAGATTATTTTTTCATATATTATAAATTTTGTGATAAATAAGTTTCATTAATTGGATGATTAATTATAAGTCTCATTTCACACATTTAGCACCTTGTCTTAGTAAACAGAATCATTAGCCACAATTCGCTAGATGAATCTCGATTCTAACTAATCAATCGAGTATCTAGCAATCATTAGTGTTAGAAAGAAATATTTTAGAGTTTTAGAGATGATTCAGAATTAAATCTGTATTCCCGTGCGTCCAATATAAGAGACGATGTTACTAAAAAGCGGCCTAATTTAGAATTAAATCTGCATTTTTGAGCGTCCAATATAATGGACGATGTCACTAAAGAACGGCCGATATCACCAAAAGTATAGACATCGCCAATCTCATCAAAGTACGTCGCAAACATGGAAGGATATGAAATTAAATTATAATTTCTTTTTACCGAATATTAAAATTATAAAGAATTATAATATAATTTTACTGATGTAAGAAAGTCTGAAAGTTTGAATTTATACCATACTTTTATATATATAAGAAATTTTGATAATTTATCAAATCTTGAAGTGTTTTTAGTAATTTATACAATTTGCAAATACAAAGAACAAAGGCCAAAAGACTATAGTTACATTCAGACAAATTCAGACCAATTACTGAGATACCCAGAGAAAAACTCTGAAAATTCTGCACAACACACAAATTCACACACACAAGGAAAAATCAACTATTATACATACAAATTTAATTGATAATTTTCCAAATAGAGATTTTCTAAAGTACAACCTCTTTGCAATAATCACCATTAGATAAAAAGGTAACTAAAATTTCAACAAATTGCACCTATCTGTGGTTAGTCAAAACTGTTTTTCTAAAAAAAAAAAAACTCAATATTCGATAAGTCGTCCTCAGAAAAACCCGTCCCAGAGAAATATTTCAAATATTTTACGAACATTAGAAATGAAATCCTCCGAAACCACCGCCAGGAAAGCCTCCTTCGAAATGGAAGGTATATTGTTGGCCTCCTCCGCCATAAGGGTTAAATCCTCCGCCGCCCATTCCACCCATGTCGTTGATATCTTCGCCAGTGTCGTATTTTGTACGTTTATCTTCATCGCCCAGAACCTGCAGATTACAAATTCGTTATATTTTTAAAGCAATAACATAACGATAGAGAAAAACAATAGTGTGTATCAGATTGGTTCGAAATGAACCAAAATCAATTGTGAATTTCAAATTTGTCAACAAATCCATTAAGTTTGTTTGGATGTATCCAATAATGGATTCCAAATCCTTCGGCATTCACTTTGAGCTGTTTTCTCTTGCGGTGTGTTTGGATTGAAGGATTTGAAAACTATGGATTTCAAATTTATCGACAAATCCATTTAGGGTGTGTTTGGATTGAAGGATTTGAAATCTATGGATTTCAAATTCATCGACAAATCCATTTAAGTTCGCTTGGATAAATTTATATTACTATGAATTTCAAATCCTTTGTCATTCACTTTGACCTATTTTTTCCATAACTATGGTGTATTTCAAATGACACCATTTTAGGTGTCATTTCAAATCCTTCCTCCAATTCCCCTCTCCAAATCCAAATCCTTCAATCCAAACACACCCTTAAGTTCGTTTGGATGAATTCATGTTATGATGGATTTCAAATCCCTTGCCATTCGTTTTGAGCTCTTTTCTCCACACAACTATAGTGGATTTCAAATTACTCCATATTAGAGTCATTTGAAATCCTTCCTCCAAATCCTTCCCTCAAATTCAAATCATTCGATCCAAACACACCCTTGGTGAATTTCAAATGACTCCATTTTAGTGTTGTCAAATCCTTCCTCCAAATCCCCTCCCCAAATCCAAATCACGATCCAAACATACCCTTATAGATCATGGTTTATTTAGCTTGACTTAGAAATTTAGTTAAGAAAAAGGGACCTTCATAACGAAGAACAAGATACATAGTTAAGGTATAAAATCAACAAGACACCAAAACAAATCATCTTCCCAGTGTTTGTAAAGCTTAACATAATGGTTATGGTACAATAAGACGTATGTTTCGTAGAAAGACAAACAAGCACCAACATATATATATATACACAAATGAACGTTATCGTACCTCATATGCAGCTGCTATTTCCCGAAATTTGGCCTCTGCTTCTTCTCTATTGTCGACATTCTTATCTGGATGCCACTGCAAGGCTAGCTTCTTGTAAGCCTTTTTAATCTCTGATATGTGCGCGGTTTTTGAAACTCCCAAAATCTTGTACCAGTCCTTCCGTTGGCTCAATTTCAGTGACCTTTCAGCCCTCATTAAAACTTCACGAATATTCATATCCTGTGCAAGATTACTAAATTAATGTATGCAAATATATCGTATAGCAAAACACTGCTCTCCGTTGATAGTTTAACTGCAAACTCTAATATGGGTCGTTTATATACACAAAGGGTCAATAAAACACCACCGAAAATCATGAGTTCCTCATTACTTCCAGCCTATGAAGACCATTTGAAGCCTCAACAATAAGCTTTTTTAATTCATACAACTGGAGAAATTTCAACATATGCACTGAAAATTACATGTACGAACTCATTAACTCAAGCCCTCATGCCTACAGTCGACAAACCCGAAAAACTATGTCCGGTATATGAAATTTGCCAAGAAAATTGTGAACTTCAAACTCTCTGTTTTACAAACATCAAATTGTGCTTAGTAGAAGATATCTAAGGCTACTAATGTTTGAAATACTTTTCATGGGTGATGTTACATAAGCCTACCCTTAAGCCAAGAAAAATACCCAGAAATATAAAACATGACCAATATATCTCAGTAATATGACAAACCTGAGGTGACTTTTCAGCTGCCGATTTTAGATCGGCCACAGCTCCCTCCCAATCTTCTATCAAAAGCTTAGCTTCACCCCTCTGAAAGATGAAGTCAAAAGTTAAGATGAAGAATTAAATACATCGATAGGAATATCGAATTAAACAAATCATCTATCAAGACAAAACAGGTGAGGAAAATTCATGCTATAGTCTTTCAATGTGATTCTTATTTTTAGGATAACCACAGCAATGTCAGAAGATTTATGGGTAAATTGCTTTTTTCATCCCATAAGTATCACCATGTACACTTTTAGTCCCGCGCTTCTCACTTTCTCATTTTTAGTCCCATAAGTCGTCAAACTTGTCAGTTTTGGGACAAGTTTGACGACTTATAGGACGTCCCAGAACTGATAAGTTTGACGACTTATGGGACTAAAAGTGAGAAGCGCGGGACTAAAAGTGTACATAGTGACACTTATGGGACGAAAAAAGCAATAAACCCGAAGATTTATACCTGGACTAGAGCTTCAACTAAATCCCCGTCGATTTCAAGTACTTCAGAGCAACTTGTTACAGCGTCATTTCCCCTACCAAGCTTCACTAAGACCTTACACAGTCCAAGATGAAGGTGTACATTATGTGCAGTATGATTCGGATCGAACGCAAGTGCTGCTTTGTATTCCTCCGCTGCCAGACGAAGTTTACCCTTACTTGCATTATCTTCTGCCTGCATGTAATATAAAGTATATAAAGTTAAGGATCACATCTAGAGGTGGCAATCGGGTGGGTCGGTTCGGGTTTGGGTTGGTTCCAACGATTGAGTTCCTAAATGGGTTGGGTTTTTAAATGGTTTTAAGGTGGAACCAACTCAACCCGAAAGGAACCAAGCCCAACCCGACTCAATACATTACATTATGTTATTTATAATTTAGATTATTGGCAAGCGGTGCGGGCCTAAGTTGAAATTAATTGGACCCAACTTTGAACCAATTAGGAACCAACCCAACCCAAACTAGTTTAATTGGGTTGGAACCATGGTTCCGGACCCATTTTGCCACCCCTAATCACATCAATATAACACCATCTGTTTATCAGTAAATGAAAACATAAGAACTTACACTTTTAGTCTTTTTGAGGAGGTTTTTCAATCCAAAATATGCCTTCTTCAACTCACTATGTTCAGGGTCTAGACGAAGACCCTTTTGGTAATGCCTGAGGGAGGAAAATGCAAAATAATAATGATAAATATAAGAATTTTCCAAAGCCCTGAAATAATCAAAGTTGCATCACTTCCATGTGGATAGGAAAGTGAAGAGAAAAAACATTTATACGATTCTGAACATACCTTGTGGCAACGTCATGATCAGCTAAATAATAGTAGGCGCGACCACGTATTAACAAAGCCTCAAAATTATTTTCATCTTCTTTAAGAATGTATCCTGTCTCAGATATGGTACTTGAATAATCTTTAGAAGCTAACAATAATCTCACTTTAAGGAGTTTGGCCTGCGAGAAAAGGACATATATTACTTCTAACTCGGAAAGATTATAATCAACAATTATCAGTAATTTCGTAAATAGAACAGATTAGATACTGACCTCGGAGCATGCAGGAGAAAAAACAAGTACAACTTTATCAATGTATTCCAGTGCTTTTGTAAAGTCGCCTGAATCAAAAAGACTGCTGGCTGAATTTAAGGCATTCAGGGCTTGATGCAACTGAGAAAGCTCTTTCTCTGCTGCTGAATTTCCGGGCTTCATCTCCAAAAACTTTTTGTAGTTTTTCTCCGAATCTTCATATCTACATCATCGAAAAACTTCAAGAATTATATGGTATTTAAATCAGATGGGAAAATTGGGAATGAGATAGGAGTGCACACGAGCCAAACATGAGCCGGCCTTTACCAAATTACTAAGTTTGAGCTCGAGATTAAGATATATAATATACATACATATATTATTGTATTAATGCATATAAATATATTATTAAATATAATCATGATAAATACTAAATACATATAATATTATAGTAATTGTTGTTGAATAAACCTGCACAGCTGACGAAGAACAGATGCACGACGCAAGTATGCTTCTGAAAGTGTTGGATCTGCGTCTATAGCAGCATTAAGGTCAGCAAGTGCCTCACTATATTTCTTCACTTTTATACTCTGCGAAACTCTCTCAAACAGAGCAGCAGAGTCACCTGGTTTACCATCTGTACATATCGAATTAAGAAGGCATGCCGGAAAATAAGATTCATTTCTTTCAATCATAGATGTATTTGAAATCAAAATAAACTCTGAATATAGAATATTAAATACTATTGTATCTTTCCAAACTGATACGAAAAATTACCATCATTAATAATAAAGAAGGAAGGCAAAGAGTAAGTTTCATGTTTCCCACTTCGGTGTATTTGATCCTAATTAACTTTGATCACAGAATTTCAAGATCAAAGACATTTTAAAATATTAAGGAAAAATATATTAACAGTAAGTTCCTCACTGTTACAAACAATGGCTCACAGGACTTCCATTTCAACAAGGTGAGAATACTGGGTCATTCCAACAGATTATTAGGTAGAGTCTAACAGATTAATAGGTTGGTTGTAAACACGTTTTGTAAATTTTCCCTTCATCTAATTGAACAACCAATCTTTAGTTCACGAGACCGAATTAAAAGTTCATCATAATTAGTTCAGCTAGATGTTTGAAAAAACATACCAAAATAACCAGCATAAACAAGTTGATATTTTCTTTTCCTAGTTTAACTCTCCCCTGTAGCAACAGAGCATAGTTTAACAAGGCCATATAACCTTTGTTTCTAAAACCAATAACTTAGAACATCTTCATAGACATGTATTACACTAATACTCATGAACCAAATAATAATCGGCATTATCGTCACTTATTCATAAACTATAATCCTTCAAACTACTTATACTCAACTCGAATTTGATCCGCTAAAAGCTCGTTTGAGCTTGATTCGTTAACATATCAAACCAAACTTGAACAACTTTATGTGTTTGATAAGTTTGAAGCTCGGCTCGATTAATAAAAAGAATATGAAAATATATACAAAATATTCGGACTACTCGAGCTAGGCTCGATAAAAGTTCGTATGAGCGAGGCTCAACTAATAATCAAACGAGCTAAAATTGCGAAGCTTGATTGTAATTCAAAAGGCTTGAACGAGTTTACAGCACAACTCAAATCGTTCTACACCCTTAAATTGTCCCCATGCCTGACTAAATACTTCCAAACAGAGCCCTCATTTAAAGGTTCCAAAATAACATATTTACAGCAATGACCATAAGAAAACATTTAAACCTAGAACTGCCAAACAAATTTCAAAATTACGAACAATGAAATCGAAGATACCATACTCAATGCACCTGTAAGCAGATAAAAAACAACTGATATACCCAATCCAAAAATTAACATAGAAATTTGAAGAACGTAGTTTAACCTATAGCAGCTACGAGCGGTTGAAGCAGAACGAGTTGGCAACAAAGCACGAAATTCAGAATAAATACAGCATACATAAACCCTCGCCATGCCAACAAATCAAAACCACAGAATTTTATTCCAATCTCCATCCCAATTCTCGGAAAAAATCTACAGATATATGACAAACAGGCATTCAAGTATAGATACAGGCGTGTGAATGTATATTGTATAGTTTGTGGAGAAATTAGAAGAGTAATTAGCAAAACTGAATATTAATTGATAGTAATTTGATGGATATTTATCTGATTAGTAGATTTGTTCGTGTAAACTCTTGGATTTTAAGGGAATTGTAGCGTAAAAGGGTTCATCTTTGTCATTACACGTTCTGATAACCAATAATTGATGGCCACGTGTAGCTTCGAATGTGACGTGGCTGTTGCCACGTGGAGAGTTCCGTATTTTTGTGCCTTTTTCATGAACATGGATTTATTTTGTTGGAAAATACAAATATTCAATACGTAAATGACATTTAGAACTTTGAATCGCTCCATAAAATTTTCTATTCTAAATTAAATATTTATTTTATTTTATATTTTAAATATTTAACATGCCTAATTCACGCATATACTTATTAAAGCATAATTAATATATATGAAATATGGTAATATCTTTTTTTTTTTTTTTTTTATGACAAGGGAACCCGCAGCACCTACCATTAGGTGCGCACTGGGTAAACCCCGCTCTTGTGCAATAGCCTGCAAACCACACAAGAGAGGTAAACCAGCCTAGGTTGCCCATAACTGACAGGCTCACAGTAAAGAAAGCAAATAGAATAGTATAATTTGGAATAAAATTTCTCATCACATAAAACATTGTTATAAGTTGAAATCGAGCTCTATTGTTTCAATTTACCATTTGTGTTTATCTTTTTTGCACAAGTACGTGGGCATTGTATGAGAGACAGGAACCATCGAATCGAATCTAGTATAATTTTTTCCGTATATAAGATTTATAATTTTATTCTTAATGTTTGTCACACATAATATACTAAATAAATTTCAACCTTAAATTCTTTTGGAGTTCCCGTCAATTAAATATGTCCTTATGTGAAAATTCGACTTGATTAAACTTTAAAGTTTAATCATCACCCAAATTAAGCTCAATTTCAAAATTTTCAAGTTCGATAATATTTTAAATAATCTTAAAATAATAACTTATTTGACTCAACTGAATCCGTTTACAAATGTAATTAGAGTTCCCAGTCGCCACATTAATTCAGGCTCCGTTTGTTTTGTCATAAAATCAAAATAAGGGAATATGATTCTCAAAAATCAAGTTACCTTGTTTGGTATTTTTTATTTGATATTATGGAATGCAATATAATTTCAAAAATATTGGAATTATCATCTCAAATAAGAGAATTGCAATACCTTATTTTATTGAGGTAATGTGATTACCATATCAAGGTAATCATAAATATAATACTTTAATATCCTTACTACCCCTATATCAAATATAATACAAAATCAACAAAAATAGTTATTTATTTTTTCTTTTCATTTAACTTATTATTTATAAAGAAATAGTTTCATATTTTTAATATTTTTATTGTCAAAATAGATCGTAATTTCATTTTATTTGATATTTATTGAATGAAATTGAAAAATGGCTCTGTTGTTTTTGTGATAGTACTTTTGAAATGTATGTTGGTCACGTATGATTAATATATTTTATTTTACTAACAATAATATGTTTCTGACTTAAAATAATTGTCAATGCATTGGTACATGAAAATTCCATATGTCTCAATTTTTTTAAAAGTCAAACAATATGTAAATAAAAAATAAGCATGTTCAATTTAATTATCATTTTTCTGAAAGAGGATAATGCAATTGAACCAAATTGATATCTTATTTATTTTTTATTATTTAACCAAATTAAATATATATGTGTATATACACTTATCTATATATATAATATCAAATATTCTATTATGGTTGAAAGTTTATAATTAGATTATACAAATATGGTTTAAAATAAGGGTATTTAATTCAAAAATTTTAATTTAAGATTTCATTATTTATTATATGTGTTTGAACCAAACATAAAAAAGGAAAAAATATATATATATTTAACCAATATTTTTGTAGACAAGCAAACACTATTAATAAAATTAGATTTCTAACGATCAAATTGCCAAAAATCTTATTCTCATTTTAGATTACATTTCTTGTCAAATCAATGTGTTAAAAGTTAATTGTGTGGCTGAAGTAAAGTGCTTGATATAGTTGGGCCTAAACATTGCTATATATATTCTAGGTAACCAAAATCAAAATATATCAATACTTGGCCCAATCAGCTGAATTACTGCTGGCCCAATTGTTTTAGGGCCCAATATGGATAAGCCCACAAAAGGATATGGTACTTGCTTGAAGGGCTCAGCCCAAATATTTGTTTAAGACGAGCTGTCCTTAATCTGAATGAGAGGGTGTCCACGTCAATCGTCATTGGTTTAAATTATTTTTCTCATACTTACTTAAATCATTAATTACATTTTTTTTCTATCTAGTAATAAATTTATTTTTCGATTGCTCGTTTAGGTATGATTAGTAAATATCACAACAAAGGAAACTCGATAGCTACTAATTGTCTTATCGATTTGGAATTAAAATTTAAAATTGAACCAAGCTAATTGATATTCGACTCGAGTTTGACCGCTAAAAGCTCGATTCGAGCTTTAGTTCAATAACTTATCAAACCAAGCTTGAACAGCTTTTTGTGTTTGATAAGTTTTAAAACTCGACTATATTAATAAAAAATAATAAAAATATGTACAAAATAATCAAACTACTCGAGTTCAATTCGATTAAAGTTTATTTGAGTTTGACTCAATTATCAATCAAATCAAGCTCGATTGTTACTCAAACAATCTTACTGTTTGGCTGACTCGACTCATTTACACCCTTATTCGGAATGTCTCAGAACTGGAGCGGAAACTACCAAGCTAGAGTAATATAGGGACATCGAGAGTTTCTAATGAGATGGTGAAATAGTACTACAAATCTAATCGAAATATATAATTTAATTAGAATATCTAAGTTCTATTATTAATATACTAAAATATGGTCTTTGAACCAAAATCAATTACTACAAATAATTATTAGTTAATACATTCACATAAATTAATAAACTTACAATATATAAAAGAAATAATGATTAAGAAAAAAAACTTGATCACTAGACATCATTAAATAAAGCAAAATTTTGATTTTGACCATAGGGAGTGCATAGAAAATGTAATAAAAAGTGATTGTGGTCAACCAATACAAAAAGTCTCATGCTATCCAAGATAAAAAAGGCAATCAAATTTCGAGATTGAAATTAATATTTTTTTAATCGGTTTTATAAGTTTTATTGGACTACCTAACATTCTGCAGTAATTTCTAGGTATTTCACTTTATACTTTTTATTTATTAAATGGAAAAAGCTTTTCTCACAGGACTGTGAGACACTTTACGCTTACAGGCAAACTTCAGCATTAGTGGCACTAATGAACAGGCAAAAAATATTTTAAAAATAATTTCACATAATTTTATATATATATATATATGATTAGCTTCACATATATATGGATAATATTTAACATTTAATGAATTTCAATTAATTATTCTTAATCTACATTTTTGTCTCATAAAATTTTTATATTAACTATAGAACGAACATTCTTATTTAATCAAAAAAATATATGAATATCGAAATTGTATTATTCAAAAAATAATTTATTATCAAATAGAAGTTAAAAAGTTAAAGATTTAAAATTAAACAACTATGTTCTAACAACTATCATTATTAATTCAAGTATTGTGTATGGTATAATAATTAAATTATTTCGCACTATAATCATATGATTAGTAAGTGTATAAATTGCGATTGTATTTAATTCAAAAATTAAAATAAAAATATTATTACATATTATTAGTTCAAAAAAGTTGATAATTTCAATACGTTGTTAACTTTTGAAACAGAAGAAAATCTCAAAATCACACTTTAAATTAGATTGAGTTTTAATTGTATTATTGTTTGATTACGCATATTTATTATTTTGGAATAAAAAATCATCAGATCATACCTTATTTAACTATTTTAGCTACAATAAATTTTCACCTAATATGATGTAAAGACAATTAATTATATAAGAAAACTTAAAGTGGGATTTTGTGAATTGTTTTACTTAATTATTTTAAGGTCTGTAAGCTAATCTCACAGATTACTGTGAGATTAGCAAGACTCTTATTAAATAATACAATCTATAAAGTTGGGAAAAAAATAGAATTTAAAAAGTCAATGCCCACGACTCTCAAATTCTCGATATTGCTAATGTTGGGAATCAAATTGGTTTTAATTTAGAGGATTTTTTTTCTCTATTCTATTTTCACTTGATTAATAACTTGTTTACAAGATAAAGCGTGGAATGTAGTAAATTTCTCAATATTGAGACTATAATACACTTTTGTTTTGGTATCGTGTAAAAAAAAACCATCCTTAAACTAGTTTTTGCTGCCGATTTTGAACCTTTATAGCCATTAAAACTGTAATATATATATATGGATAATTCAATACTAATTTTATTAATCACACATAACATATGTTTAGAATTAATCTCTATGCCTAATTGCCTTCTCTACTGTGAGCCTGTCAGTTATGGGCAACCTAGGCTGGTTTACCTCTCTTGTGTGGTTTGCAGGCTATTACACAAGAGCGGGGTTTACCCAGTGCGCACCTCACGATAGCGGCTGCGGGTTTCCCTCGTAAAAAAAAAAAAAAAAAAAAAAAAATTAATCTCTTTGCTCTAACGAGAAGTCAAGGAACATCATTATCAATATTTGTACCAATAATTTCAAATAAATAAATAAATAAAAATACTTAAATAAAGAAATAATTTCTTAATCATATAGTACATACTTAAGTTGATTATTTTTTGATATTTTTCTTTTATTGTAAGATTTATTTTTTGTGCCATACAGACACACTATCTACCTTTCAACTTCACTACAATTCCCTCCACCTACATGGAGCCCACTTACTGACTAATCAAGTCCATAATTTTATATTTTAGTTTTCTCTTTCATATTATGCTAAGTTTATTAAAACCAAATTCGATGATTAATTGATGTGGAATGATTTTTTTATAATCAAAATTATATATAAATATGCGTAAGAAAACCTAAATACAAAATAAAAGACGGATTCTTTTTACAAAATGAACAGCGAAAATTGAGAAAACCCATCTGCAATAGAATTTTTCAATAAATAATACATAATTAAAAATTAATTTTAAAAATATATACAAAGGCCCGATTCTGAAGGCCTCTTGCCAAAGCGTCTTTAGCTAATTTTTGAATTAATTTTGAAAGTAGTATTTAATTTTTAATTATATATTATTTATTACAAAAATTCTAATGGCACTAGAAAGATAGATAGAGATTTATATACCGAAATAAAAAAATTCACTAACACGAAAATAATTCAAAAAATGCTATGTATTATCAATATTTTCTTCTCTTAAATTCATCAAAAGTCAATTAATTGAAATTATTTCTTTTCAAAACTAGTTAAAGGAGATAAAAAAAAATACTATATAAAGTATAAACAATAATATAGCGTTGACTCAATTATACATGCAATATTGGTCTCGAAACACATGAGAATATATAGTTGATTTTGTGTGGAAAATAAGAAATTAAAGAACTATAAAATACATCAATCGAATCTGACCAATTCATGATAAGATTTGAATTAAGCTACACCTTTCACATTATAATTTATATCTTGTACAAATCAATCAAAATAAAAATAAAATAAAATGAAGTAAAATAAAATAAACACACACATATATATATATATATATATAATATATATAGCTAGTGGTTGCTAGTGAAGTGGCTCAGCCCCATAGCCGAACTCATCGCAGCAAACTTCACCATCTCTTGCGGCGAAAACGGCCCACCACCGCCGCCGCCACCACCGCCGCCGCCCATCCCCAGAAAATCCCTCGTGAAACTACTATCCACCCCATGCAAACCCGATTGAAACTGACTGAGATTGTTAATCATAGAACTTGTAACACAGCTCAAATTCATCAACACATCACCATCTTTATTCGTAATCATATTATTATTATTATTATAATTATAATTATTATTTTCGAACACCTTGTTCAACTGGCCTCGATTAGGGTTTCTGAAAGTTAGACTATTATTCGACGAAGATGAAGGCGAAGACGAACTCATAATAACGCCCACAGTGTTTCCAAAGAAACTCGGGTTACTTCTCGTGGACCCCATTTGGGCCGCCTTTTGTAATAACGCCGTTGCTGACATGGGGCCCACAGAATTCGTCGTTTGCTCGTCTTTTAGTGGCAATGGAGATAAAGTCGAGCCGAATAAAGTATCGAAAATATTGGGATTTTGATGATGAACAAAAGGTGAATTTCCATGGAAATTATTGAACCCATGTTGTGAATTGGATTGAGGGTTTAATAAATTATTCACATTTGGATCATTTGTGAAGTTCAAATTGTTTGTCCCAATATTGTTTGTGATTCTTGAACTTTCTTCAGCTAAGGCATCACAAAAGGCTCTGTGGGTTATGAAGCTATCTTTCCTATATTCACCAAAAATAAAAATTAAATTAATAAATTGTTAAATAAAAGTATAATATAAGAATTAATGTAATGAATTATTACCTAATCATTTGCTGGAAAAAGCAGTAAATTCTTGCAAACAACAAACATTCCCAAACAAGAAATTTAATTTTAATAATAAAAAATTCATCCAATCAAAGAATTAAATGTAAAGAAAACATCATATTCAAAATCACTTATTACCCAATCATTTTTTTGTGACAAAAAGCATTAAATTCATGCAAAAAAAAAAAAAAAAAAAACAAATATTATATCCTAAACAAGAAATTTAATACACAAATATTTCAGGTGGAATGAAATAAAATACCTGGAAAAAAGAGTTCCACAGTCACATTTATACTCCCTAGTCCCACAAGTCTTCGAATGAGCTTTCCAATCAGATTGAACTGCATATTTCTTAGAACATTTTTCACATTTCCATTTTTTTTCACCATGTTTTCTGCTGAAATGTTTCTTGATCCCTGTTAAATCCCCGAGGGCTCGAGCTGGATCGTGATGAACACATGTTTTTTCTGGGCAAATATATACCTTTTTCTTGATGTGATCTGTTTTTGATCTTTGTTTGAGCTTCCATGGCAGATTATGGCCTCTTCTATGAAGCTGCAAATTTTGGTCCCTTTGAAAACCCTTGTTACAGATTTCACATATGAATCTGTTTGTTGCCATGAGTGTCTTTGGTGAGAGAGAAATAACTTCTGCATCTGGATCTGTTAATTATTTCATCAAAATCCCAGTTAAAAAGAATATATATATAGGTATATATGTATATATGTATTTATAAGCCAATTTGAGGTTATAATTACATATCATGAACATGATAATAAAGGGATTAAGTAGATAATATTCATCAAAATCCCAGTTAAAAAGAATATACATATATATATATGTATAGATATATGTATATATAAGCCTATATATTAATTTGAGGTTATAATTACATATCATGAACATGATAAAAATGGGACTAAGTAGATAATTCATCAAAATCCCAGTTAAAAGAATATATATATATATATATGTATATGTAAGCCTATTTGAGGTTATAATTACATATCATGAACATGATAATAATGAGATTAGGTAGATGATTAAGAAAATTAATTACCAGGTGTTCCAGGGAGATTTCTTCTCTTCTTGGAAGGAGGATTAGGTTTAGGGTTAGGGTTAGGGTTTGTGTTTGGTTCTAAATCGTGAGAGACAATTTTGTGAGCAGAAAACACATCACTAGACATCATTTGAGTAAGATTGAGAATGTAGTAAAAACAAAAGCCAAACAAGACACAGATAAAAAGACTTTGGTATTATTCAAAAGAACAAGAAAGAACACAAAAACAAAGCTATATAAAACCCTTTTTTTGAATCCAAACAAGATGTATTTATGAAACTACAGAGATCTGGTGGAGGGCTTGTTTGGCTTCAAGAGAAAACACCAAAACAGAAAATATTATAATTGAAAGATAATTAAGAGAATATTTGATCTCAAACACATTATAATTAAGCTTTGAACCTTGTCTATATATCGGTTTTATCTCTTAATTTCAAAGTAGCCATAGATTTAGGTTATGGGCCCACCTATAGATACACTTATTTGTACGTATACATTGGCTGTTTGCTGCTTGTAAGAAGAATGTGTTAGAGCTGTGTGTCCAGTGTAGTTTTTCGAGCTAAAACTCCAGTTATCAAGATAATTAAAGGGTATTTTTTAAAATAAAAATTACATATGTAGTAAATTAAAATATACTAATTTTTTAATATATACATTAATGTTATAATATTATATAGGTATAAATGATGTTATATTTAAATAGGAACAAGGAGCACTAAATTTACATCTCAAAAATTATAAATCAAGAAATTAAATTGACTGGACATCGAGCTCACATGCACGTGTCTAATATATATATCGATATATATATATATATTTAAAATTCATAAAATGCATGATACAATTAAAAGATTTCAGAACATTTATAATGATAAAAAAATTGAATTTCTCAAAATATTATTAGAGCTTTTGTTGTTTTAATTAAGATTTTTCTCCAGTGTACATCTCCCATAATTGCATAGTACAACAAATTTTAATAATAAATAATAACATGAAAAAATGGGTCTAAATGTCAAATGTTGAATGGTTTTAAATTTGAACTTTTTGACAAATAAACATAGGGCTTTTTGTTTATTAGTATTTCTTTTTTCTGATTTCACTACTTTTTGGTTATCTAAAAAGATGAGTGAAAAGGTAAAAGTGAGCTACCTTTATAGATAGCTCGTGCGAAAATGATTACTCCATAATTAAAGTCCATTAAAAGAGATTAACATACACAATAATTAAATATATACATAAAAAATAATTAAATGAGACAGTATAATATATATATATATATATATATATTATTACAAGTGCTGAAGGGGCATTCCCGAGGGACTTTCAGCCACCCGTGACCCTTCTGTCTCTGTCTCAGTAGGACTGGTATACGTGTAGTGGTACAGGTATATCTATCTATTTATACGTATACTGGTGTACGTGTACAGTATGCATGCATGTATAATGGTCTTTTAATTTTATAGTGCAGCTTAATAGAGATAGTATCTAATCAACTAAGCTTGTGAATTTAGATATGAGCTCGAGAGCATGTATAAAAATAATAATTTAATTATTCATTTACTAATATGTATGATAATAATTTGTATATTTATATATGAGCAATTATATATTTAATATTTATCATGGTTGTATTTAATAATATGTTATTACTATATATATATGTGTACAATAACACAAAAATCCATAATGCAAATACTTTTCTTTTCTCTGTTGAAGTTTTAAAATTTTGGCTTGAGCTCAATTTGTGTATATTTCTAATTAAATTATATATATAGTGTGCGTTTGTATGACGAAAAATGCCATATATTTCTTTAAATTAAAATAACATCAAATTAATTATAATATAAAAAATAAATTAAAATAGTGTTTGATGTATAGTCACTTATTCGCTTATGACAAAACCCTGATCAATGCCTTCTTATATATATATATATTTTTATATAATTTGAAAAATACATAAATAGGGAAAAATTTAAAGGAAAATAAGTTTAACAAATTTTCTCAACTCAACAATCAACATGAGGGTGGGTCATCGCTCTCATATAATTTGCTTGTTAGAAAATATAGAAATCAAAACAAATATAATTAATACAATCAAGTATTTATAATATATATAGTCGAATAATATTAAATTAATTAAGTTACTTTGGCTCCATGTATTTGGATCTTACTACAAACGAATTATTCTTCATGCTGCATGCATCTTTCACGTACCCCACCACTCCATACCCATTTTTATCACATTTTAATTCTCTCTCTAATTGCAGTATATTTTTTTTATTTTCATATTTTAATCCCAAGATCCAAAAATACATATATATATATATATAATTTCATGAAATCATTCATTCATTTTGAATAATCATGTAAAAAGAATTGACATCACAATATAATTTCAACTAAAATTATTAATGTATTGCATGCACATTCTCTTAAATTGATTTTTTTAAATATATATTATGCGTTAAATTACTTTATACTTGGTTCTGATAGATGACAAATATCCATTTGAGTTTAAATAATTTAACATAACAAATTGATTAATTTGAATATTTTTTACTCGATATATATAAGAGTTAAAACGTTCGAAAGAACCCACCTCGCTTATTTTTAAAAAAAAATACTTACATATCAGTAATAATATCAAAGAATTTAAATTTAAATTAAATAAAGCTCGTCCGGACTAGAATTGATTAATAAAGACCAAATTCATACACAAATTTTGAATATTATGTAATAACAACCGAAAAATATTTAAAAAGTATTCATATAATAAAAAGTTGTTATGATATTATTGATCTATAAGTATTATATTGAGGAAGAATCATGCACATGCATACGTGGGGACAAGTGGGACATAAATTTTACGTAAAAAATATGGAACCCTAATTCCCCTAGGAAAGGTGGGATTATATTTAAATCTCTAATTACATTTTCCCTATGTAATTAAGTCTTTGTTCACTCTATCTCTCTATAGTTTTTTAAATATAATTTTATGTATAGAATTTATTGATCATGAGAATTATTAATTGGAAAATTATAGTCCTTAAAACGCGTTTAAGTGTCACATTTTCAAGGTGCCTATGTAGAATTGGTAAACCCTACTAGGAAGAAATTCTTTCTTCTTCTTTCTATTTTTTTTTAATTTTTTATTTATATTGCATATGAGTGAAAAATAAGTATATTTATTCCTGAATTTTACGAGTTATACTCATTAAATTAATTATAACTTATAAAATAATTCACATCGACTCTTGTTATTATTTTTTTAACAGATTTGATAAAAAAAAAACTCGTTTGAAATTAATTCAAATGAGTAAAAACTCGTTTTTGAAATTAAATAAATTTCCAAACCTCAAAACCGCAAAACCTCTAAAAAAAATCACTTTTCGATTTATACACATATCCGAGAAATTAAAGCCTCTAAAATTAATAAATTATATATAATTAGGGTAGAATAAAGACTACGTCTAAACTATATATCACATATTTGAAATTGTTTTCAGATAAGCAATCTATTATTTCATTCTTAAGACATTCTTGTTCAAATTGTTTTTCAAGTGGACTTTGAAATTAGAAAAAGTAGATAGAGACATTATAAATAATTAATAAATTATCTTATAATAAGTGAATAAAAAACACATCTTTGGAGGTAGCCAAATTATTGGTTTTCTCATATTGTGATAAATAAATAAAATCTGATTTAATAGCACAAATTGCACGTTATCCCACGGCAAACAATTCCGTTTTGTTGGGACTAACACACACATGGCCCTGTCTATATATAGGAAAATGTGAGTATCCAATGCTATAAACTTAGATCTAAACATATTTCTTTAACTTTGTGTAATCTTTTATTAAATAATAAATATAAGTTTAGTTTGATTGTTAATTCATTTGAATTCGATTATATTTCAATAGAATGGAATTCAAATTGAGGTTGTGTTATTGTGATTATTTTACATATTCATGGGTCCTCTTAATATCGAATGATTTTCGTAATTTAGTTAAATAATTATATATAATTAAAAAAATTAATATACTATGATCTTGAGTTGTGAAGTAAGGCTTGGTCCTGGCCGACAAGACAAGCATTTGATCCAAACAAGATACTATAAGTACCCTATAATCAATGAAAAATAATTATCTGATTTACACTCTAAAAATTGAAGTACTTAATACTTTCTGAGTCTTGTAAAATCGAGATCTCCAATATATAAAAATTATAAAAATATTTGATTATATCAAAGTAGGAACATAAGCAGCTTGAACTTACTGAGCGCAATTCTCAATCTATGAAAATCCTATCTAATATGTCTAGTCTGTCATAAGTCGAATCAAATTTTATTCAAACGTTATTCGTAATACATATTTGATCATGCATCACACATCTATCTTTTTTTTTAACTATCAAACTAGAATTAAATTTGTTACCTTTAAATTTATTTCTTTTCTTTTTTCTTGTGTTATAAAGTCACTTGGGCCTCAGAGACACTTGGATTCAAAAGAGACCATATACTTTGTGTCTTGAATATTTTTTTTGGTATTATTCGATTCAAACAACTACAATATAAAGAATTCAAATTCAAATTCAGAGTACTAAATAAAGAGATTTAAAAAACATTGCTATTTGCTAATGTGGAGTTTTATATCTCCACATGATTAAACAAAAGCCTGACAGAATCATTAAATAAAAACCCAAAAAAGATGAGCACAAGTTGTTTATACTATGATTTGTATTAGATATTTAAATTATCTTTAGATCTTATAGAAGGGGAAAAAAATCATGAAATTCATCAAATTTGCATATTTTCTGATAATAATCGAAGTAACATGGTTATGAACTAATTTTCTTGGCCTAGAGCTGTCGGCAAATATATAAAATAACACACTATAAGTAGGTGATCAATCTTAGTCATGATTTATGCATATATTCTTGCAAATGACTTTAAAATAAATAAACATCTTAGATGCTCAAATAATTATTCAATATGATTTTTAAATTATGAAAATTATCTACCTAAAAAATATGTATCAGAAGTCCCGATTTTGAACTTCTTTTGCAAAATCAATTGGGCTTTGTTTATCTATGTTTTTCAGATAAAATTTTAAAATTTTCTCGAGATCGTTATAGAAATTCATGTGAAAATGGTAGGTGTTTGTTTATGTTTTTAAAAATATATTAAAAGTTGTAAGATATGTCAAATCAATAGTGATAGGTTGTTGAGTGATAGTATAGAATAATTGTGTTAGTGGTATATATATTGATTATGTGAATAAAAAAATATGGATAAAAAATTATAAAGTATAAAAGAGAAAGTGAAAAAAATGTAATAACTGATTTGATTAGTAAATGTGTGAATATGATGTATATATGATTCATATGTAGTTATATAGAAAATTGAAAAAGTAGAGTTGAGAAAAGAAGAATTTGGATGAGAATTTGTTCTCTTAAATTTATTTAGAATTTTGTAATTTAAAATTTTGAAAATGAAATTCGAAAACATAAACAAATCTACGATACATTTATTAATAATTAATTAATTACGTAACATAAACCAAATGGAACCTATCTTCTATTTTACTATTCCACAATGGTATACTACAATACAGACTACAGTCATGTTATTGTGAAATTAATGGAAATTTATTTAAAAATAAATTATAAATAATAATTCAATCAAATTGACACTTATCAGCCTGGAAAATCAAGAATATGTTCAAGGGTTATAACTTATAAGTTAACATGGATTGACTCATAAACTTGATCCACGACTTCAGCTTGGGTTTTCAGTGTAAACTAAGAGCCCAAAACCTATAACGCATTTAGCCCAAATATTATGAGGCTATAATTCAATAGATCTCAGAATGATACAAATAGGATTTATGAGAACATGTTAATTTTTCGCTTCTATATCATGATTTGGTGATTTAGAGGCAAATAATGCAAATTCAAACTACAATTTTTACATGTATAATCTTGTATTTTTGCATTCAAAAAACAAATAACTATATCATATATTAA
The DNA here is from genome assembly GCA_963669365.1 of Verbascum thapsus. Taxonomy (NCBI): domain Eukaryota; kingdom Viridiplantae; phylum Streptophyta; class Magnoliopsida; order Lamiales; family Scrophulariaceae; genus Verbascum; species Verbascum thapsus. The sequence goes on from OY770104.1 coordinate 21,844,416, forward strand.
TTATTTGGGATCAACATAAGCACATGAAAACAAATAGTCAGACTTAAATTTAAAGTAGCAAAAATTTCAATTTGATTGAACTTAAATGTATTTCAAAAGATGAATGATATCTTTTATTCTCTTTATAAATTATATTTGATTTTGTTCCAACCATTTTGAGCTAAAATTCTCCTTAAATCTATATCCCAAAAATATTAATCAATATAGGAGCATACATAAAGCATAATCGTGATTAAATAATATATATATATATATATATATATATATATATATATATATATATATATATATATATATATATATATATATATATATATATATATATATATACTTTTGATGACGGGGGAAACCCGCAGCCGCTACCCTTAGTATAATGATATAAATTTTCAATTCATAGGAAAGCTTGGAGTTTATTCCAAATTATTATAAATTGTGACTTGTGGACCATCTTTATATAGGTAGGACTATTTTCTTATTTGGTTAGTTGATTATCATGATATAAAGATTCTCAGCCTAACAAAAGTTGTGATTTGCTTTATTATTTGGTGTTGATGTTTAGATAGGGCTGAAATCAAATCAAATTATTCGATATTTGATTTAAGTTTGACCGATAAAAGTTCGTTCGACTTCGATTTAAAAATTTGTCAAATCAAGCTTAAACAACATTTTTGTGCTCGATAAATTTGGAAGGTAGGTTTGAGCTCGAATCGGTTAGTAAAAATTCATAAAAATATGTATAAAATAACTAAACAATTTGAGCTCGGCTCATGTTCTGCTCGATTAAAGTTTGCATGAGCAGTTGAGCTCAACTCGATTAACAATCAAACTAAATCCAAACACAATTTTTAAAGCTCAATGTAGTTCAATAAACTTGATAATCAGGTGTTTTGCTCGACTCAACTCGACTCATTTACACCCCTAAACACCCATAAGCCAGAGAGAGGCTGTATGACATTATTTTAAAAAAAATCGATCATAATTTGTAAGATTATTCATTTTAGTATTAACTTAATTTTAAATTTAAATTCTATTATGTAATATATAATTAACATATTTTACACCTATCTCTTACTCATAAGAAATTAATTTTCCATTAAAAATATTTATTTAGTATAGTAGATGTATGGAAGAACACGTCACGCATTAATGAATCAATCAATCCACTAAAAAACACATTTCACCGTTTCATCTCACAATCTACCTCTATCTATCTTTCTTCCGGTTCGGCGCCGATCATTCGTCTCATTATCCCGATCATAGATTTCCCGAGGTTCGTGGTTGATTTCTTGTGTTTTTAAGCTAAATTTAATGTCTGATCGGCGTTATCAGTTTCCATTTTCGTTGTTTTACGCATGATCGCTGTTTGATTAGTTGTTGATCGAATTTGCTTTCGATTAACTAGTTTTATCTTGATATACTTGTGTTTGATCATCTGTTTTTGATGCGATTGTTATCTAGAGTTGGTGAGGTTGCGTAGATTTTACTGTCTGCTTTGTTTTTCCTGTTGTAAACCTTTGTAATTTTGATTTTCAGGTTTTTTGTTGGTTTAACCTATTTGGGTACAATTATCGACTCTTGATTTCACGTGAAGTTTGTTTGAAGTTTTTTGTTGAATTATTTAATTTATTCTGGCCTTGGTATCATTATATTTAATCAACTCCATTTTAATTATTATTTTTTTTGGTAAAACATTCATTTTATGAATTTGCTTTTTTAGAAGTCATTTTATTAATTTGTTAAACATTGTAATCTGATTACTGAATTTGGTAATTTAATAATGGTGTTCTGAGTCAATGGAATTTTTCTTAGATTGCTTACTTTATGATGGCTCTTTTTAGTAAATAACTGAAAAAGAATAGTTCCCAAATCTGTATAATGCATTTTCAAAAACCTAATGTTGCTGTGGTTTTCAGTTACAACAGAGGTATTCTTATATTCATGCTCACTTGTATGTGCCTGGTAACATTTACCTTTTGTATGAAAAGTGATCTAAGACGTAATTAAGTTGATGATATACTGCTGGTAATATTGGTAGGTTGTCACTTATCTAGAGCATGATGGATTAAATTAACTTAGTTGATATTGGGAGAACAGATCTAATATTACAATTGATTACATTGATCTAAACCAGCATTTTCTGTTATTCATCGTTATCATGTGTTAATTTTATCTCATTGGATCATCATTCGGAGTCCTGTATGATTTATGCTTTAGATATCGAAGGGTTATATCTGGGTTATAGTCACTTTGATCTGATCTTGTGAATATGGATATTTTCCAGGTGTTTGAGTAAAAGGACAAATTAAGATCAACATACTTTTTAGAGAACTTTGACCTCCAGAAACTGCTGTGAGCACTTGAAAATTTCGTAAGTTCAATTACCACATAATAATTGCTGACAATTGTTAACACATGAGGCGACTTTCGGGTTATATATGAGATGGTACTCAACCTAGCTGAGTTTATTTTCTTTTTCATTCTTTTAGTGGAAAAGTATAATGACAATAATTATCTATGATGAACCTCGTTGAAATGCCCTGAATGGAGTATTTGCAGATAGGGTGCCACTGATTCTCTGGTACTTGGTACTTTTAGTTGCCGAGATTAATTTCTTACAGGACAAATGTCCAATTGAGTCTCCACTAATTGAGATGCTGGCAGATGTACTCCACAAACTTGATGCTTCTAACCAACGAAGATTTCCCAGAATGAAGCCTCCACTTTCAGGCTGTTGCGTACACCATACACTTGTTTTTGTTAGCCAATGAAGGCTTCCTCATAGAATGAATCATCCACCTTCAGGCTGTTTGAATAAATTTGAACCCTATTTCTCGGTACATGCAAATTTTGATGAATGTCAACATTTTGACGGCCTTTTATGTGCATTTTGTAAAAGTTTGACAATAATACCACCTTTGTTACTTCACATTGAATTTTACAAGTTGACAACAGTACGTAAGTAAAGCTTCCGATTTCATGAAAATTTCCCCTCATATGATACTGAATTATTTCTAGAACTAGTTTTAATATAACTTTTAGTCCTTTTTCATTGTTCTCACATATTAGATGTGCTTTTGGTGGCAGTCAGGATCAAAAAGTTCTTATTATTGCTATTGCCCTGCCCCTCACATATCTGCTGAAATTTCATTACTCTTCAACTATATATTTGGTGACAATTTTCAGATATTACTTTATTCAAACCGACTTTGTTTAGTATTATTATGGAACTCATCCAGCGGAAATAGGTTTAGATGTTTTCTAATATGCAGGCAGGGATTGACGAAGGCATATATTTATGGAAGATTTGGGATTTGATTTCTAAGACTCTGTATATCAAGCCTAATAGTTCAAACTTAGGGCTTTCCCCAGTTACTAGAGCTTGCGTTTGTGGACAATGACACTATATTGTTTTTTGTTCATCTTCTTTGCTAAAATGAACATGAGTTAGCAAAGCAAATGGATTGAGAGAGTAAATCACAGGTGAGATGTCTTGAAACTTTGTTCTCTGTCTTTCTTTCTCATATTGTCTCTCCAAAGAACTTCCTCGTTTTATATCACAGTTCTATTACTGTTAGTTATAGACGGTTTCTTATCCCAGTGTTATATATCATGATTTATCACAGGTAGGACATTCACGATGCACTGAAATCCTGGATTTCTACATCTTCTATAGCTTAGTAACACTTAATCTTCTAAAAGTTTAGAATAAGCACTAGCGTCCTACATAGAGATGGGGCATATATTTGGTAATTAGTTTCTTATCTCTCTAATATGACTATCTCAATCACAAATGATATTGCAGGCACTCTTTTGATCTATCTGGATCACTGACGAACAGATTTTGTTTTGGTTTCTGCTGTTCTCTTAGATTTCCCTGCTGCAGTTGCAGTATGTTATGCGCCTTTGACTTGGACAAGAAACGAGAAAATATAGAAACGATATTTCAGGGAAATTTAGGAAAATATAAATTTCCCTGTGCAATTTACATGTATCACTGTGAATTACTCTTAAGATTGTCAACAATACTTGATGAATAATGCTGGCCATGTTTTGGTATTTTGGGGCTTTTTTGGTTAGAAACGATTGGCATAATTTGTCTTTTCTTGATGGTGCATATGTCAGACATATATTTCTTCAACGCGAATGTTCTAAAAGCACTTTTATGGCGCTTAGAAATTATCTTAATCATCTGTTTCCATGGTGGGAATGGGTAACAGAGAAGTGAAATACTAAGGTGGATTGCAATTCTGGACATGCTGATTGATTATCTGTCGTCCGTGTTTGTGCGTTGGAAGAGTGCCGGGTTGGTCTGCAGACCCATGTGTATATTAGTTTGATATTTTGAACAAACTCTTCTATATGTCTACTGTGTGCTGCAGTTACCTTTTCTTGGATCCAGCTCATATTGGTTGATTATTCTTTATTCGCCTCTATTTGAGGTCGTGATGCCTGATCTGATTGAGAGGTAGCTGGTTGTTATCTTACTCAATTGGTGCCGAGAATCAGCTTGAGTAAGAAAACGATCAGGATGAGATGGGTTGTGGTACTTGTAGGCTGGCAGGATGTACAAAATTTGATGCCGATTAGCTGTCACTCAAAATCTTGGCTGCAGGACATTTGTAGCACATCAACATCATTACTTGAATACTTAGGCGGAGAGCTCTCGACGTAGTACAGCAGCATGTTTACCCACTTATTGCTCGTCTTCCATGGCCTGATAGTCGAAAGCAAATGTTGTAATTGTGATGACTGAAAGCATCCTTTCTAACTATTAGGCAGTTATTTTACCATCAATGTTCTTTATCATAGCTTCCATCCTTAATAAGATGGAATTACTTATACTTGACAATGTTTTAGCTTGAAGTTTCATTTGTAGTTTTCCTGGGTGTATAATTGCTGCATTTCCAATATGTAAATTATCCTTATTTTGTTGATAAAGCTGTGCCGAATAATTGTTAATACCTTCCCTTCTTTTGGTGGAAATAGATACCACCATGGAAGTCCTTTTAGCTATGTATGCAGTGGTTTGCTTTAATTTCACATGGACTCCAGTCCTGACTTTCTTACTTGGTGTCCCTTTAAGATGTAAAAGTCCTATAACCTTTGTAATGGAGGGCATTGGAAAATTCCATCAATGCACAAGCTTGTTAGAAGCCCAACTATTTTCAAGTAGCTAAATTATATAGGTTCTGCATTGTTGCCTGGAATTTATAAATTTTGGATGACTGTTATCATAGGAAAACATTGTTTTGTATACCTCTACCAGTTTAATTAGCTTTGGGTCCCTGTGTTGTGAATGAATGTGGTATTATCACTGTGATATTTGTTCTATATTTTTATGGTCGGAGCTATAGAAGTATAGTAGCGAATTAGATGAAGATACAAATTCCACATTGACGAATTATAAACGCAGCTCAAGATTTCAAATTTCATGTGGAATCAGGGGAATTCGGTTTTTAGAAGTTGAGTAGCAAAATTTTCTGTCCTTAATTCTGCAAATGAGACCGAGTTGTTCCATTTTACTCTTTTGCTTATTCAATTCTCTCTTTTTTGTGTTCCATTTGAATTATAATTAAACATGTAGGATTATGGCAAGAATTAATCATCAGCAGAAATGCTTTTCCGGTAATGAATTGTTGCGAGCAATTTGTTTTTCTGGGTTTTGTCTAAATCTACTTAATCAAGTAGCTTGATTTTTTGAACTATTCCATTAGTTTCTTTGCTGTTTCTTTTTACAGTATATATATATATATATATATGCATGAGGATAGCGGTGTTCTAGACTATGACATCCTTTCATATAGAGATGACGGTCATAGACCAAGTAGAAGTTATAGACTGGTAGCATTAACTGTTTTATTATGACTACAACACGGGTGCATATGTTCAACTAACGTAGGTTTATAATTTTTGTTTCACTTACCATTTTTCTGTGTATACTTTCCTGAGAGTTAGGATAATGAGGTTTTTAGGTTTAACTGAATGTGGATAGTCATCTCAAAGTTGAATGTTTTCAAGAGTGCTATAAAGGATGATGTGCTATAGAGCAAGAGAGGATGTTGTTTAAATAAGATTTTAGTGGCAAAAGTTTCATTCATTTGTTTTGTGTTACACTTAGATGCATGTTACTCATCCCATTATATTAATGCTCTGTCATTTTTTAATACATAGTTGACAAAGCATTTTTTGATACATAGAAAGTTGCATTTTTTGATACATAGCAAAATAAAGTAGAATCGCATTTTTTGATACATAAAAAATATTTTCCTCAAGTCTTTCCTTGTTAAGATCCAAAATCCTAAAATAGCATAATTGTCATTCTCCAAGGGCATGATATCTTAATATTCATGGATTTTTGAAGCTGGCACAGACTTTTATCTTATCCATGAACACCGTTTATGGCTACCCTTGCATAAGGCGATCGTAGTTGGTAGTCGAGATAGATATGTCTTTTGCTAGTTGTCTTGTATGTTTAGTTGACCCCCTTGTACATTTTGAATGTGCTATGAAGTTTGTACTTCCAATCAATGTATCATAATGTGAGAAGCCCTCAAGTTTGCATGAAAGGTGTTAAGTCCTTCCCCCCTTATGGTAACCATTTTTAGTTATCCTCTGTATATTATTTAGGATGTGGATTGATATATGGGGTTCTAGGTGTCTGAAAATTGTCTTTCATTTTGTCCCTTTTTCTGTTTCCGAGCTACCCATATATGAAAAGCAGCAAATCATTACATCTGTTAAGGTTGTACAAGAGTTAAACACATGTAGCTTAATTCTTATTCTGAATCTCCTCCAAAAGACCGAAATTTTGTTTGAAAGTGAGCAGATGTGTGTTTTTGCTTCATTTGTTTGAAACTTAGTGGTGTTATTTGAGCTGCTTCCATAGATAATATGTGATGTCTTGCAGGTTTTGCTGGAGTAGTTAGTTCCAATAGGTTTGTCAGCTAACTCACCTCAAAGTTTTGACACTGACAGTGACCAAGGGTGGAATCAACCGGTGCAACCTTATATGCCCATTGGTATAATTTTCCAGCACATATTATCATTTTCGTAACTTCCTTTTCATTTGAAAGGGTGCTTTTTCTGTGACTATTTTGATCATGATCGGAACATTTTTCAACTAAACTTTCTTAGGCATGATTATATGATTAGAAATTCATAACTCTTGCCTGGATGTTGTTTTCCATTTTTTCACTTTGATTTATTTTATTACACATGCATCTTTGTGGAGCTATTGATGGGTCCTGAGTGTCCAGAAATTATCTAAAACTCATGAGCTTGTGTATTACAATATAGTGCAGACACTTCTGCTACTGATAGAATATACCAAGGATTAGTCCTCTGTAATGTAACACGTCAATCATGCTTCATAACAGTCTTCATCAGCTCTTTTTATGTTAACATAGAATTTGTCTTTACATGACTTCTTTTTTAATTTTGTAGCTAGGGGTGGTTCGGAAAGTGGTCCAATTACTCATCGCATGGATAATAATATCATTCAAGGTGGACCCTTTCCTTCCCAGTGGGCTCCTGCTCCTATGTCAGGTGGATACTCATCATCACTTCATAATGGTGAATTGCTACATCACCAACCAATGGGTCCCGGTCCTTCTCGTGATCCTTTTCTGCATCAATCCACTTCTGGAAATACTCATATGCTTCAAAATAACTATTCACATAATCAATCTTCATCCAATATTGGCAGCCTAACAGTCCATAGAGTAGATCGTGGTTTCTATGATCAGACAGTAGGCAGTGGCAGGGGATCATACAAGCGTAAAACCCCTGGCATGCCTCCACTGTGCGACAGGGGTTCCACAAGCAGCAGATATTATGATGCTGGAAGTTCATCTGATATTCACTTGCCTGCTGATCCATGGCTGGAGAAGCATAATACAGAATCTTATCATACACATCGGGAGTATCCTCCGAGTTACGGAGTTAATAGCCTCTCTATAGGCGGTGAGAGTATGTTATGGAGCGGATTTGGAAAGATTCGGAAAGATTCGGAAAGATTTAATTATTTAGGTTTTATTATTTTAATTCCATGTTTAATTAGGTTTACTAATTAGTAGGATTTTAGTTATTTCCTTTCCTAAGTTAGGAGTCTTTTATTTTGGTAGTTATGGTCTATCTTATTATAAATAAGGTGGCTAGGGTTTATGTTTTGAGTATTCAATTGGGAATCAAAGAATCGAGCTTAGGCTTGGCACAAACTTCGGTTTGTTGGGCAAGAATTTATTCTTGTAGGACTTTCGAGCAATCGAAAGTATTTATTATTTATTTTAGTTACTATTAAATTTCGTTTCTATCAATTTGGTCCGACCTGCCGGATCAAAACCCACAACCACTACCACTGCCGGAGATTAACCACTCGTACCACGATGACGAACAACCGTTCAATCACCGATCGCATGGATAGGGTTGAGGAGAGTTTGACGATGATGGCTAAGGAACAACAGGCGATGAAGTCCCAACTTGCTGACATCTTACTTGTCCTCGCGACACTCAAACCGGCTGTCAAACTTGCTGCAGCTGTTGCGCCACCGCCGGAAGAGACTCCGACAGCGTCTTATGCCCCAATTGCTGAAAATGGGGCCACGGCCCCTGTAGTATCTACAACCGAATCTGAGACGGGGCGGAAAAATTCTGCCGAATCTGAGACGGGGCAGAAAAATTCTGTTGAATTTGAGGCGGGACAGAAAAATTCTGTCGAATCTGAAACGGGGCAGAAAAATTCTGCCGAATCTGTGACGGGGCAGAAAATTTCTGATCGTGCTCACAACTTGAGCATACCACTTGTTCCTATTCTAAGTGAAGAGGCGAATGTCATAACACAAACCCCTCTTCAAGTTTTTGATGACACTGATCCACTCGGGTGGATTGTCCGAGTTGAGCAACACTTCGAGATACACAACATAAGAGAATACAACAAGATTCAAGGTGCAAAGCAAATTTACAAACGCAGATTTTTTACAGACAGAATTCGTTATCTACCCGAGCACATGCAAAGCTTCCTTGAGTACAACCTTGGGGACAAGGCTGTTTTTAAGGGGGGTGGAGTTGTTATGGAGCAGATTTGGAAGAGAATCTGGAAGATTTAATTATTGATATAATCGAGCTTAGGCTTGGCACAAACTTCGGTTTGTTGGGCAAGAATTTATTCTTGTAGGACTTTCGAGCAATCGAAAGTATTTATTATTTATTTTAGTTACTATTAAATTTCGTTTCCATCAGAGTACATATCGAAATGTGAGAAGTCGATCTACAGTTGACCTGGAAACCAATCTGGCCAGGACTCAGTTACCAAACAATTCTTTGCGTCATTCTTTTCCTAGTCGGTCCTCTGATCACTCAAATTCAGTGGAAAACTGGGGACAGAATTCAAACGCTCCAGCAAGGGAATGGAATGGTAATCTTATACTGCCTGCCATTCATGGGGCTACTTATGGCTCCGGTAAGTTCTTTGTCGAGGAAAATTGCAATATTGGTCACATATGTAATTCTAGTCCTATTGTTACAAGGTTGCAAACTTAATCTCATATGAATAACATTTTGATAACTTTTGTCCACCGTTAAAAAATATGTAATTTCCCGCGTGGAATGCACTTGTAGTTCGTTTCTGATCACGTGCAAGGAATGCGAGTAAACTAACGCATTTTATGGGATTAATTTTTCAATGAACATTGGGACGAAAAATTAAGGGGTCCTGTCGTGTAAGACTAAAGCTGCAAGTTTACCTTCATTTCTTTGTGTAAACACCAGAGGAAAACACTGAGTCGGACTGAGTTTGGCTGAACTCCAACAATCACGAAGTGTTCGATTAAGCATTCCAGTTTGGTGATTGATGTATACACCAAGGATTAGTTGAGTTCAGCCAATCAGTTTTAGACAATAATTTGACAAGATAGAAAATGGGCTAATAAGATATTTTCATTCTGAAATTTCAGGTTCCAGCTTCTTTCGCCATGATCCAAATGCAGTGAATATGCTAAATAGCCATCATCCTAATGGTTCTCTTGAGATTCGGGGTTACAACAATGAAGTTACCACAACTAGGAATCATGTTCGTCAAAATGCCAACTGTCACCCAAACCAGTCGGTCAGAGGAGTGGGAAGTGGTTATGAACAAAGATCTGTCCCAAATTTCCGGGCTTCTTCAAGTAATTTTCACCCGGGACATAATTTAGCTGCCCCAAATGAAGGGCAGCATATGGATGCAGAGAGATATCCCTCAAGACATCCACGGGCCTTTTCCACCTTAAGGTCGCACAACATTGACCAGAATGGAAGACCTTTTATATCAAGTGACAAATATAGATCATTTGCTGAGGCAGCAAGTTCTCGTGATCGGTTGACACCAGAGGTATGTACAGTACAAGTTTTTAAAGTTAATTTTACTCGAGATTTCTTGGAAGTTTATTTTCTTGAAGAGTAGAAGCGAAATGCTGAGTTGAGATAATGCCTGCAGCTTATTATCATGAATCCACTGACTGGTGTATTTTATTTCTGTTTTTGTGCTTATACTCTTTCCCCCTTTGTCTGGAAGAGCTTAGTGGTTTATCTTCGTATTCAGTGATGACATTCTTTTAGTTCTTGGAACACATTTCTTCGGTGTTTCCACTTACATGTTTTCGTTTCTCAGGGCAAATGAGTAAATTCTGAAATTGAAATAAGTGAATAATCACAAGTGGGTATTTTCTGCTGAAAATTCATTCATTGACAGAAATTGGATGAACTTCTGTCTATCTTAGTACTAATAAGACCTCTGTCCTCTGCTAACTAAGTTTTCAATGGGTTGGGTCCTAACATTTTAGCATTATGGTTCCAATTGGGTTGACATTAAATAATATTTAGGTCCAATTGGGTTTTAAATTGGGCCAATTTGGGTCGAATTTGTTTTTCACTTTGAGTTAATAATCTACATTTTACACTCTACAACAACTTCTTACATTATGGGGTGTAAACGAGCCGAGCTCGAGCCGAGCTTGACATTTTTTTCAAGCTCGAGCCCAAACTCGAGTCGAATATTTTTATTTAATTTTAATTATTTAATATATATTTATTAATATAAAAATAAAAATAAAAATATATTAAAAAATAAAAATTTTTCAGAGACAAATGGGCTCGGGCTCGATTAAGAGTTCGAGCACGAAAAACTCGAGCTCGAGCCGAGCTCGTTTGATCGAGCTCGAGCCGGCTCGGCTCGACTTACATCACTTTGATTTGTAATGGGTCCTTGTTGGATCCTTATTGGGTCCACCTTCTGTGCAAGAAAGGGTTGAAGGTTGTACTTGAGTGGACAAATTAGTCTTGACTAAAAATGACGACTTTGTAGGAAAGGGTTATTATTGTGATGGAATGTTCAACTATAATGCATATTTTTTGACATTGACCCAAGTGGACCCAATTCAGTTTAAGTCCAACCCAATGGACCCGACCCAAACCCGATCCCATTTAACCCAAGTGCCACCCTTAACGAGGACGAAGGAGGACATCAGTTTTGTACTTTATGTCAGAAAAAAAAACCCGTTTAACTGCAAGTCGTAAATGATGTAATTGTGTTTGTTTACAACAGGAGGAATACAAAGACATGGATGATGTTGGGACATTGAAAATCTGTGGGCATGATTTTCATGTGGGCTGCATTCGAAAATGGTTATCGATGAAGAACTCGTGTCCAATCTGTAAGGGACCTGCTATGGATGATAAAGAGAAATGACCTATTTATGTTCTCTTATAATTTACATGAACTTTTTGTATATATGTATGTATGTATATATGATCCGATGCGTTCCTCAAAATGTAGAAAATCGATTTCAGAAAATTATTTCCTAAATATTACTCCTTTGAATTGTTGTACTAAATTGCTTTGTCTAGACTTCCAAAGGCAAGTTTTGTCTAAATTTTTACATAACTTATCGAGTGTCAAGTATCACCCAATAAACGCGATCCACTTATATAGTTAAGTTTGTACATCTATAGTTAACTTTGTATTTGGTTTTATCTCTAGCATATAACAAGTGACACTAGACCTGTGATTAGTGTGTGTTTTTCGCTCAAACTAAAGGTGTGAAAAGGGTTTTAACGAGGACGGAAAATTGACCAATGACTCGCCGCACATGCTGGCATATTTTTATTTTATTTGTAGGAAATGTTTTAAAAGAAGTGGGCAAGAGGAGGGAATATTGCATTTTTGGTACATCAATGTGGCCTGCACGTTTATTTGATACACTAATATGGGGGGTGGCAATTTGGGTACATCATTGTGGGGTAGGTCTGGCAATTTGGGTACAAATTACGGCGGAAAATTCGATTTTCGCCGGAAAATGACATGTGCCGGTCACGTGCATTCAAATTTGGGGATTTTGACCAATTTTGACCAAAAAGCTGACGTGGCCTATTATTGGAGGGAAATTTTCATTTTTATTTTTATAATTTTTTTTTCTTCTAATTTTAATTGTTTTTTTTTTTATTTTCTCTTCCATTTTTGTCTTCTTCCCCAATGGTCTTCTTCTTCCTTAGAACCACCACCATAAACCACCACCATGAACCACCATAATCAAATTACAGTCCTAATCTTAATACAATATTAGTAAAACAAGACTAAAGATTCTAATCATCTGCAATAATTAGGATTAACAATACAAGCCTACAAATAACTCTCCATCCCCCACCATAGTCTCATTCAAATCTCTGCAATGGAAAATCAAACATACCAGCAATAATTATGATTAACAATACAAGCCTACATATTAGCATACACGCATCCCCATTCACATCTCGTGGCCAATCTTCACCATTCAAAATCTGCTTCGTTATATCCTCCAAACAGATTCGTAACAGTTGGATTATACAAGAACATCCTCAGATTGTGAAATACGAAATTCCATTCACCACACTCTATTACTTTCACCCTCCAACAGTTCTTATCGTACAAACAATCAAGCGAAACCGTTGAGGAAACCGTCAAAGCATATTTCACCATTGACAATGGACGACTTATGTGAGAAAGCCATTTTTAGGGTTTGGTGGGGAAGAAGACAAATTTTTGGAAATAATTGAGGATTGAGGGGTAATTTGGTAAAACACAATTTAATTAATCCAATTATAAAATCAAAATTGGTCAAACCCCTAAACAAATAAGTCAATTTGTCTTAATTTATGGTCAAAATGATAAAAAAATCCCCAATTTCGGTCAAAATCCCCAATTTTAGTCAAAATTAACTAATAGTCCGGCTGAAATCGAATATTCCGGCGTAATTTGTACCCAAATTGCCAGACCTACCCCACAATGATGTACCCAAATTGCCACCCCCCATATTAGTGTATCAAATAAACGTGCAGGCCACATTGATGTACCAAAAATGCAATATTCCCGGCCAGAGGAATAACCTTGCCCTCAAATTTGCTGTTTTCCATCACTGCATTTTGCGTTGAAATGAAAATATTATTATATTATATAATTATAATTATATATTAATAATATTATTTTTAAATAGTCAAATAAGGTTAAATCAAGTAAAAATCAAATCGATTTACTAAGGGACTAGCCCCTTGAGGCCCATGAGCTTTAGCCTTGGGCCGGCTTGTTAGGTCCGGTCTTTACTCGAAAGCCACAATATAATTGGCCATGTTTGTTTATGTTTTCAAAGTCCATTTTCAAGTTTTTAAATCACAAAATTCAAAATAAACTTAACACACCAAATTTTCATCTAAATTTCTTTTTTTTTTCAACTTTACTTTTTCAATCTCCTATATAACCTACCTATCAATCATATATATAACATTTCACACATTTACCAATCAAATCAACTATTATATCACTTTCTCTTTCATACTTTATAATTTTTTATCTATATTTCTTTCTTTTTTATTTATATAATCATTATATAGACAACTAACACAATTATTCTACACATCATCCATCAACCTATCACTATTGATTTGACATATTTTACAACTTTCAACCTATCTTTAAAAACATAAACAAACAACTATTATTTTCACACAGATTTTCTTAATACACAATTTTCGAGAAAATTTCAAAATTTTATCTCAAAAACATAAACAAACAAAGTATTTTCCATCTTCACTACATTTTGTGATGAATTAAAAATAATATTATATATAAATATATTATACTAATAATATTATTTCAAAATAGCCAAATGAGGTCAAATCAAATACAAATTAAATCGGTCCACGAGCCGAAATAACCCGAGCCAATTTGGCCCATCAATCCAAGGGACTAGCCCTTTGAGGCCCATGAGCCTTAAGCTTAGGTCGGCCCATTAGGTTGGGTCTGTACTGGAGGCTACAAAGCTTCTAGATGGGTCAGGTCCGATTCACCTAAAAAGATCTAGAAGACCAGACTTTATTTGACTTAACTTCCACGCAAACTCCGAAAACCTACTCTATAAATACCCTCCTCTTGCATTTCTCAAATCGTATTCAAATACAAATATTCTTAATCAGCTTTTTCCATTCAACACACAAAAGTCCCCTTTGTCAATCTCTTTCTGCAATTCCAATTGATTCTGTATCTCTCCACCAATACCAAAGATGCAGATCTTCGTGAAAACCTTGACCGGAAAAACTATCACTCTCGAGGTCGAGAGCTCTGATACGATTGACAACGTCAAGGCGAAGATCCAAGACAAGGAAGGAATTCCACCGGATCAACAACGGCTCATTTTCGCCGGAAAACAGCTCGAGGATGGTAGAACGCTAGCTGATTACAACATCCAGAAGGAATCAACTCTTCATCTCGTCCTCAGACTGCGCGGAGGAATGCAGATCTTCGTTAAGACTTTAACTGGTAAAACAATTACTCTCGAGGTTGAGAGCTCCGATACAATTGACAACGTCAAGGCAAAGATCCAAGACAAGGAAGGAATTCCGCCGGATCAGCAGAGGCTGATCTTCGCCGGAAAACAGCTCGAGGACGGTAGAACGCTAGCTGATTACAACATCCAGAAGGAATCGACTCTGCATCTCGTCCTCAGACTTCGCGGAGGAATGCAGATCTTCGTCAAAACACTAACTGGTAAAACAATTACTCTCGAGGTTGAGAGCTCTGATACAATTGACAACGTCAAGGCAAAGATCCAAGACAAGGAAGGAATTCCACCAGATCAACAACGGCTGATTTTCGCTGGCAAGCAATTGGAAGATGGAAGGACTCTGGCTGATTACAATATCCAGAAGGAATCAACTTTGCATTTGGTTCTGAGGTTGCGTGGCGGTATGCAAATATTTGTGAAAACGTTGACAGGAAAGACAATTACACTGGAGGTTGAGAGTTCGGATACGATTGATAATGTGAAAGCGAAGATTCAGGATAAGGAGGGGATACCGCCGGATCAGCAGAGGTTGATATTTGCTGGGAAGCAGCTTGAGGATGGTAGGACTCTGGCTGATTATAATATCCAGAAGGAGTCTACTCTTCATCTTGTTCTCAGGCTCAGGGGTGGTGGTGATGGTTTTTGAGTTGCAGATGATTGTTTGATGTTTCAATTACATGCTTTTTCTTGGATTTTTACTGTTTTCTATGGTATTTGGGCAATAATGGATTTTGATTGTGTCTAGAATCTTGTGTTTTTGTTTTATTGACTCTATGCTCTCCCTTTCAAGTGTGAATTATAGGAAAGCCTGGATTTTGCATCTAGTTTAGATTTGTTTCCGATCACTACTGGGTTAGGGAGGCGTTGACAAAATGATCGTTACATGGAAATATGAGATAGCCCATGAAAACGCTGCATTGCGCGATGAATATAGGCAACTGTTTATCAAATTCAAACCCTTTATAGTATTTCTCCATTTTGCTCAGCCAGATCTTCCGTTGGTGGTAAATCAGCCAATTATAACGAAAAATTATCTTAAAGAAAATTATTATGGGAAAGCTATGAGTATCTTCTTGTGGGTTAAAAATCCAGTATTGGTAAATTTTGCCAACTTGAGGGGATAACCAGAACTCCCCTGAATTTGTTTTGATAGGACTTGCAGCAGAAACTGGACTTTTGTAGTGAGAAAACCTGTATCTAAAAAGATGTTTGATGTAAAATGAATTGAAAACAAAATGGGCATTTGGTCTAGTGGCATGATTCTCGCTTAGGGTGCGAGAGGTCCCGAGTTCAATTCTCGGAATGCCCCAATTTATCCTTTTAAAATTTCATTTTCCTATTTGGGCCTATAAAGTAAAGCCCAACACTACTTATGGGCCTCCAAAACATCTTTTTAGGCCCTTCCTCATTGTTAACTTTGCAACGATTATCCATGAAAATTGGCTCTTTTGTCCCCATCTCTCTCTAATTCGCCTCGAATCATTTTACTATGAAGTAGACACAAATCAAATCACTCTTAAATCAGGCCAAAACTAAGACAGTGAAGCATCATTATATATGAAAATTCAAGCATTTTATACATCATTTTACTTTGTAGTTAATCTATATTTAGGGGGGATTTATTAATCTTGTAAAAACCAAGATAGTTATGTAGCAAGTATTCAATATATTTCCGACAAAGCTAAACTATGATTAAGGTATATGTAACACATGAAACAAAACTGAGGGCTTTTTTGATATAACCCCCCGAGGTATGTAGCTTTGGCAAACAACCCCCGATGTTTGAAATTTTGGTAAACAACCATTTTTGGTTAGTTGACCGTTAGTCAACAGTTAAGGTCATGGGCAAAATTGTAATACAATAATTCCAAACAAATATATTAATTTTCAATGTATTTATTTGGAATTATATTGAAAATAAATACATATTAATTTTATTTATTTGCAAAATTGTAATTTAATAATTCCAAACAAATATATTAATATTACATTGAAAATAAATACATATTAATTTTATTAATTTTACTTATTTGCAAAATTGTAATTTAATAATTCCAAACAAATATATTAAATAAATATATTAATTTTTATTAATTTTATTTATTTGCAAAATTGTAATTTAATAATTTCAAATAAATATATTAATTTTATTAATTCCAAATAAATACATTGAAAATTAATATCTTTGTTTGGAATTATTAGATTACAATTTTGCCCATGACCTTAACTGTTGACTAATGGTCAACTAACCAGAAATGGTTGTTTACCAAAATTTCAAACCTCGGGGGTTGTTTGCCAAAGCTACATACCTCGGGGGTTATATCAAAAAAGCACACAAAACTGATAAATAATAAATCCACCTCATTAAAATCGCCATTATAAAAATAATTCTAAAAAAATTACAAAATAATGGGTAATTAATGGACCGCCTGATCGATATTATTAAATAATAAATAAATCGATTCTCTTAAGACCGATAAAATTATAGAATATCTTTCACAAAGACAACCTTATCATTGTCATGTATTGTCCTAAAAGGACAATTTTCCTTTTTCACTATACCCATAAAAAATATTACCGTTGCAATAAGCCACGTGGCATCCACATGTCTTTCCATATCACAACTCTTTGGATTCTCTTCTTCACTCACACTTACAAAATCTCTCTCTCACTTGTTTTGTTTTCTTCTTAAGTCACCAAGATTTCACTCCTGATTTTTCTCCCTTTAATCCATTGATGGGCTGTCTTGAAATCGAATGATGACGTCACTTTCCGTCGATTTGGGGTGTTACTTTTTTGTACTGAATTTCTTCTTGTTTATCCTTTTCTCCGGCAATGTATCGTCGGCGGTGACTGAATTTGACTTCGGAACGCTGACGCTGTCAACTTTGAAACTCCTCGGCGACGCCCACATGAGCAACGGGAGCGTAAGCCTCACGCGCGAGCTCACCGTTCCATATTCCGGTGCCGGAAGAGTTCTATACTCAAAACCCATCAAGTTCCGGCAGCCCGGCATCCAATACCCGGCCAGCTTCTCAACATTCTTCTCATTCTCAATCACGAATTTAAACCCCTCGTCCATCGGCGGCGGCTTAGCCTTCGTCATCTCGCCGGACGATGAGTTTATCGGCGACGCCGGCGGGTTTTTGGGAGTCATGGACTCAAAGGGAGGCCAAAACGGCGTCGTGGCGGTGGAGTTTGATACACTAATGGACGTGGAATTTAAGGACATTAATGGCAATCACGTGGGCTTGGATCTGAACTCGATGGTTTCGACCCGGGTTTGGGATTTGGATAGTATTGGTGTTGATTTGAGAAGTGGTGACCTGGTCAACTCGTGGGTCGATTATTCCGGGTCGAATCGGATTATCAAAGTGTACGTTTCGTATTCCAATTTGAAGCCTGAGGAGCCAATTATATCTTCCACTTTTGATTTGAATGAGTATATATCGAGCGATTTCATGTTTGTCGGGTTTTCCGGGTCGACCCAGGGCAGCACAGAGGTTCACACCATTGATTGGTGGAGCTTTAGCTCATCTTTCGATGAGATATCGGGTTCCGATGCGGTGGTGCCGCCACCACCGCCGCCGCCGCCAATGGCGAGTTTAATGAACCCCACGGCGGATATGGTGAACCACGCGCCACCTTCTATTGCCCCTGCGGCTGAGAATAGAACTACAACTTCGGATGTGGTGAAAGCTAGTGGGAAATGTCACAATCACCTCTGCCGGAGTGGGGCGGCGGCGGTGGCCGGAGTGGTTACCGCCGGTGCGTTTTTCATGGCGTTTTGCACCGTGGCGTTGATATGGCTTTACAATAAGAAATTTAAGTGTGAGACGAAATCGGAAACTTTGGCTTCGGATGTGATCAAGATGCCTAAGGAGTTTAGCTACAAGGAGCTTAACATTGCCACAAAAGGATTCGATTCTAATAGAATTATCGGGCAGGGGGCGTTTGGGACGGTTTACAAGGGTACATTGCCCGTGACCGGTGACCTTGTGGCGGTGAAGAGGTGTAGCCATCTCGGGCAGGGGAAGGTCGAGTTTCTATCCGAATTGTCGATAATAGGAACACTTAGGCATAGGAATCTTGTTAGGCTTCAAGGTTGGTGCCATGAGAAGGGTGAAAGTTTATTGGTTTATGATTTGATGTCTAATGGGAGTCTAGATAAAGCGTTGTTCGAGTCGAGGATGACACTATCGTGGCCTTATAGGCGTAAGATTTTGCTAGGTGTGGCGTCGGCTTTATCCTATTTGCATCAAGAGTGTGAAAATCAAGTGATCCATAGGGATATAAAGACGAGCAACGTTATGTTAGACGAGGGATTCAATGCGAGATTAGGCGATTTCGGATTGGCTAGGCAAATCGAGCACGATAAATCCCCCGACGCAACGGTGGCCGCAGGCACAATGGGGTACTTGGCTCCGGAGTATTTGTTAACGGGTCGGGCTAGTGATAAAACCGACGTTTTTAGCTATGGTACCGTGGTGTTAGAGGTGGCGAGCGGTCGGAGACCGATCGAGAAGGATGTGGGAAAAGTTGGTGTGGGTGGTAATTTGGTTGAATGGGTGTGGAGTTTGCATAGGGAAGGGAGATTGACGGGGGCGGCGGACCCGAGGCTCGAGAATGAGTTCGATGAGGGTGAAATGAGGAGGGTGCTATTGGTCGGGTTGGCTTGTTCGCACCCGGACCCATTGGCTAGGCCAACCATGAGGGGTGTGGTTCAAATGTTAATTGGCGAAGTTGAAGTCCCGATCGTACCGAGAACTAAACCGACTCTGAGTTTTAGTACGTCGGAGCTTCTAATGACTTTGCAAGATAGCGTCTCCGATTTGAACGATATGATTGTGTTATCCACTTCTTCTTCGGAAGCGAGTTTCAGTGGTGGTGGTCGTGGTGGAGACTTGGTCTAGAAGGTGAAAATTGGGTTGTGGATTAGTGTTAGGGTCAAGATTATTCCAATTTGTATTATGTTCTAGATATTCATTGATTTATTAATGGTTATATGTATTTAACATTAATAACTTATATATAGGATCTAATGATGTAAAAAACTTTGCATGTTTTTGGTGACTTAGAATGAAAATGGTGTAAACATATTTGTTGCATTGAGTTGAGTTGGGAGGTTGCTTTCCCAAGTAAACTCTCTAATAAGAGTCAAAAGCAAGGCAAAAAAGTTTGAGTAGAGATTTGGTAAAGTGGGTTCATAATAATTGCCGCAAAGAAAGGCATAATTAATTTGGTAGAATTGTGGAAAATACTATATACGAGTTGAATCGTGATTTATTATATACCAGTTTTGAAAATGGAGATTTTATAAACCAACATTCTGAAGATTAATCGTGATTTATTATATACCAAACATTTTGGAAATGGAGATTTATTATAAACCAACATTCTAGAGATGAAGATGGTAATAAAAATCAATTATCAGACATCAAATGTGTGGTATATGTTACTTCGAGCATTTTTGAACCATTGTAATGAAGATCTTATCCTTTGTTTGTATAGTTTCCTTTTAATGTAGTAGACGGAAGGTAATATATATATGCAACCAAATACAAGAATTGTTAAAAATAAATGAACTGTGACTACTATTCTCTTACAATATAGTTTTTAATATTTCGAAAAAAGTTGAAGAAAAATAATCTACCCATTCTATCTAAATTATAAAAATCCATATATTTTTTTTTTATTTCTAGGTAAATGATTGACATATATTGTAACATACCAACCAACCAATCAAATCTCCTCATAACAAGATTTAATTCCCTGTGAATGTAATTTGTATCTCATGTTTATAAGTACAATAAATTAATAAATTACATGTAACACAAGTTTCATTGAGAATATTGTCTAGTATAAATTACATGAATACAAATGAGATCTATTACAGCTTCACAAGTTCACATGCGCACTGTTCTTTAGGAACATTATGGGCATGTTCACAGTGGCGGAGCCAGGAATCGAAAGTGGGGGGGGCGAAATGTTAAATTTTTTATTTGGGGGGCGAAATGTTAAATTTTTTCAAAAATACACATGTAAAAAAAAAATTTAAAAATTTAAAAATTGGGGGGGGCGGCGGCCCCCCCCCGCCCCCCCCTAGCTCCGCCACTGCATGTTCATATGGTCATAATCACTTGTTTTCATTGTATTTTTGTGAGATGACAAAATATTAGAGAACATATGACATTGACTTGTTCAATTCACACTTTTTAGAGCATAAAATAAAATAAAATTAGGCCTAAAGTGAATCAAATTACTGTGGGCTAAATTGTTTGCAAATACAACCCTGAGTCAATTTGTTTAGATGGTAAGAACACTATATTCAATGTGAAAATTGCATTTTTCCTCTAGTAATTTGATCTAATTTTATGTTAGTTTAATTTATTATGAGTTTATAATATTTAGTCTTGTTGTCCAAAATCTAACGGTCAACTCCCATTAATCAACATTTTGATCAGACTTTTTGGGAAGATGTTGTGCATATGAGACGCGTAAAATTGAGTATAAACTAAGTGTGAATGTAATCACACATGAATTTTATAAAAAACAATCGATAAAAGTGTTGATTAACGGAGTTGACCGTTAGATTTTGACAATTTGACTATATTTGAGACAAAATAATAATTATGTGACTAAATGTAATAAATGTATAGTGGATAAAATTTAAATTAAATTAGGATAAATTACAACAATTGTTAAAAAGATAAGCCAAAGAGTACTATTCTAGGCCTTAATATCTCAAAAAAAAAAAAATGTAATCTATCGATTCTATCTAAATTATAACTACCAAATATATTTGATTTGAAGTAAAGAATTGACATCTATTGTACCTACTTACCAACCAATCGAATCTCCTCATAATTCCCTATAATTGTAATTTGTATCTCATGTTTATAAGTACCATAAACAAATAAATTACATGTTAAACACAAGTTCCATTGAGAATATTGTCTAGTATAATAAAGTAAACAAGAACAAATGAGATCTATTACAGCTTCACATGCGCACTGTTTTTTAGGAACATTATGGTCATAATCACTTGATAATGACTTTATTTTCTTTGTATTTTTGTGAGATTATTCTCTTAGACAAAAATATTAGAGAATATATGACATTGACTTGTTCAATTCACACTGTATTGAAGCATACAATTAGGCCTAAACTAAATCAAATTACTGTGGGCTAAATTGTTTCCAATACAACTCAGAGTCAATGTGTTTAGATGGTAATTACTATATTCAATGTGTATGAAAATTGTGCATTTTTTGTCTCATAATTTATTTGAAATTCAATATTGATTTATTGGTTCCGTTCATTATGATTTTCACATATTTGATCTCATTACTTTCAAAATTCCTCATACTTAGTCTTACTGTCCAAAATCTAACGGTCAACTCCCTTAATTCATATTTTGGCCTGACATTTTGTATAAGAGACACGTGATATTGAGTAAAATATCATAATATTAAATATAATTCGTGTATGAGTGTAAAATTACGCATAAATTCTTATGATAAAAATCGATCAAAGAGTTAACATTAACCATTAGATTTTGGATGGTGTGATTATATGTAAGATATATTGAAGATTACAAAACTAATAAAGGTAATAATTTTTTATAAATGAGATCAAAACTAAACGATGATAAAATTACAGTAGGAAAAGTGAAATTTTCCCAAATAGGCATGAATGCTTATGTAAATCTCCTTAATGTAGTATTAGTGTGGCAGCTTGGGTTGAGCTACCTTTTCAATTGGGCTTTCATTTACTTGGGCCGAATTTGATGATTGACCCAAACTAAGCCCAATACAATAGCAGCCTACTTTCATTGGGCCTTTGCTCTCACTATTTGCAACTATAGAGACCTTCTAATGATTTCGGCTTGAGCTTGGACGTAACGTTTTAAATATGATTCAAATTGATATTCGATTTAAAATTTATATATAATAACTTATTTGATTTTGATTCATTTAATATCAAATATCAAGTTTCATTCAAATTTTTCTATATATTTTTAATATTAGTTAATTGATTTTAATTTTTACTATTTGATATTTATTATATGTATCATCGAACTAGTATACTATAAGTCAATGTTGGATAGTATTTGTGTTGGTGATTTTCCTTAGTAACAATAATTATATTTATATTATCATAATAAAGAAAAGGAAAAAGAAAAGGAGTGGGAATGGGAATGGGGTTATTTGGTAAATATGACAAAAACAAAGGACCAAATGTACAAAATCTGACGACTGATATAACAAACATTTGTGCAATTTAAGGCCCTCACCTTACCCAATTTCTTCACTTTCGATCTTATCGATTTCTCTATTTTTCTTTCTGGTTTCACCAAAAGGACGATGGATCGAGGAGCAAATGTGGAAGATCAATTGGTACATCCTTTTCTGTTTATATATCAGTTCAATTTTTAATTGATTTTGGTAGATCTGTTTCCTCCTGTTGGATTTTGATCGTTTTGTACCGTGATCTGGGGATTTTTGTTGTGTTAGAACAAGTTATATAGGTTTTATGCTGGTTTGATCTGCCTGAAACTATTTTGGCCGTGATATTGTTACCTATTCGAAAGTGGCTGGATTTTCATTGTTATTGTGTGCTATTTTCTAGGATTTAAAAGAGGGTGTTTTCTTTTCATGTTGACATGATTAATGAAAATGAGAATTAAATCATAAATCGTGGGGAATTTTGTAATTTTTGAAATGATGGGACATAGCTAGTAGAAAAAGAAGAAGAAACTTAGATTAATTATTCCTTTCGTGGAATTTTTAGGTACCAGACTTAGTCATTTTGATTCTGTATTTGGTTTCCCGATTTTTCCCAGATTAGTGAAAAAAAATGAATTATAATGACTTGATCATGACAAAATTGAATTATAGGTAGTGTCGATCGCTATTGTTTTTTTATCAATGAAATTTATATGCACACATACATATATGTTATTGTGCTATAGTGAAGAGATTGAAGTTCCCTTTTTGGAAGAACCAGTGTTTAAGTCTAGATCTTAAAAATCTCATGCCACCAATGTCAATGATCAGCTGGTATTACGAAATACATTAATAATGCGTTGACTTCAGAAATGTGAGTCGTAGTTGTGGATGTATTGGTGGGGCCCACATTAATCATAAATTGAATTTATTTTCCTGTATTGGTGGCTATAAATGTTTGGATAGAATCTAAGAGTGGGCATACGGTCCATATATGTGTATGCGTGTGTGTGACACTGTAATTCCAAAACCATATGAATGACTTTAGATTTTTTTGAGCTAAAAACTTTATGTAACTTGATGATCGACACCACTTCAAGTTACCTTTTAGTTCACATGTAAACGTGTTCTGCTTTTATCAAAAAAATGGACCTAAAGCCATTCACATGCGACTCGACTATCTTAATTTGACAAGGGTTTAAAAAATTACCAAATGTTGTGAATGGGCATAGATTTTTGGATTGAGCTGATAAAGGCTCTAATCCTTTTGTTCTTCTAAGAACTCTTCTAGCATGTTCACTGTTTATTTGGTCGTTGCTGGTGTGGTATTACAAACAAATTTTGGAGATGTGGTTATTGCAATAGTTGTGTGAGTTTGAAATTCACAGTTGGATGTAATTACTCAAGCATGCAACATTCAGCCTCCCATTCAACATAAAACTTCGTAACTTACGAGCCAAACATTTTATTGACCAAAAAATACTCTTATGCCAAAGATTTGGATTATTTTAATTTGATTGATGCTTGAGATCTCAAGTGAAATTTCAGTGTCATTCTATTCTGGATAATATTTCACCACCGTCCACATGCATCAATTTGATTTATCTTCCTTTAGTGACGTTAAAAAAGCTAGGGAGATTGTTCAGTTGCTTGATCTTTTTGGTTTGCAAAATGTAACAATTAGGTAGATCTCCAAAACTAAACACGCTCCGGGATTTGTCTGTAACAGTTATTCCGTTATTGCTAGTACTCAATATTCTGTTTATTGAATCTGAACTATCTATCACCGCAAGCTTCGAAAGCTTCTATATAGAAATAAACCAGAAAGTTGACGAGCTTATTTATCTATGATCCACTCTTTAACATTTGCACACTCCGAGTCCCATGGCCACTCACATAGGTTCATTTACATTTACCATATTGAACAATAGGATAAGTCAAAGCTGAGTCAGATCTCTTTGACTTGAATTTGAGTCTTGAGCTGACAGAAAGTTTCAGCATATGTTCAGGATGTTCGATTCTGAGATTTGGTATTTATGTAGGTAGTGGAATGGTACCTTATTACTGGAAATTTGATGTGCTTAACAAAATGTTGTGTTTGATTCTATTTCTAGAAGCTGACTGTTGTCAATGTCTGCATGCATGTATTCTCATTATTGTTACTCCAAAATTTACCAGCTATATATGTCAATATCAGACAACACACTTGTCCTAAACATTTGTTTCTTTTGCACGGAAGCATGTAGACTTGCTTTACCTGGTTAAATGGTTTCTTAGTTACTCATTATATTTGCTAATTTATATTTCTCATTTTCTGGTTAAACAGAAAAATGCTGAAGCCAAAGGGCTGAATCCAGGATTGATTGTCTTACTAGTTATTGGTGGGCTGCTCATAACGTTCCTCGTTGGAAATTACGTGCTGTACATGTATGCTCAAAAAACACTTCCTCCGAAGAAAAAGAAGCCCATCTCAAAGAAGAAGATGAAGAAGGAAAGGCTGAAGCAAGGCGTCTCAGCACCCGGAGAGTAGATTTGATTTGGGTTGTTCAAATCACATATTGAGCTGTTTGTTTTTTTCGTGTATCTCATGTTCTAAACATTGTCTAGATAGACAAATGTATTATTTTAGGCTGCGTGATGATCTCCAAACTATGCTTTGTGATTGGAACTTCCCGTGTTTTGCAAGTTGACTCCTTTTGTTTGTTCTCGAATTAGAAAATTATAGTTTCGTTTTTTGTTTTTCTCTTAGAAATTACTCACAGTGCCAGGTTCTGATGGTAAGATGGGAGTTCAAGTTTCTACCTTCAAATCCTACTGTAGATTGTTTAAAGAGCCTTTTGTCATGGGTACTCGGTTGATTAGCTAGGATCGTGCCACACGAGATCGGAAAACCTCAGCAAACGAAGTTTTGGCCCGTGTCATTTTGCATATGACATTCATCAATTTATACGAAAACTAAGTTGAATTGTCGATATTTCACAAGGGTTGCTTTCCTTTTGTACAAAATAAGTAATCTTTGTTGAATATGTTTTGCTATTATTATGGAGAAAGATGGAAAAAAAAAAAATTCAAAATGGTACTTTCACAATTCCCCTGCACAATGTGCTTGTTTTCAAAATGTACTTGTATCTATATATATATATCGTCCAACAAATTACATATTGAAGCACAAATTACACTAACACAAACTATAATTGTACTCTAACGACTAAATGGAGTTACGTTTAACGGCCCATAGCCTGTCCCCCAGGCGGAATCATGACGTATATATATCATATTATAATAAATGATTTGATTTTTAAATGTATAATGTATATATCATATACACATTTACCAATCAAATCAGTTATTCTAATCATTATTTCTCTTTTATCTTTCATACTTTATAATTTTTATTTACATAATTATTATATACACAACTAACACAATCATTCTACACATCAACCATCAACCTATCATTGTTGATTTGACATATAAAAATAAACAAACATCTATAATTTTCACACGAATTTACATAGTACATGATTTCTGAAAAAAATTCAATTTTTCTACTCAAAAACATAAATTAGCAAATGCTTAATAACTAGACGAAGCACTTAAAACCCATTTGATTTTCCAAATGCCCTCGAGCAAACTAGAAACAAATAAAGAGGATTTGTGCCCATGGATCATACTCATAGACCCAATGACCCATAGGTTTCGACCTCTTTACTAAGGGGCAAAATCGGCACAACATGCCTAAAGGGATCGGCTTGCACCTAATTTCTTTACTTAAGGGGCCAGGCCGGCAAAGGGGCATTAATGGGCCGACTGAATCTAACCCATTAAGACCCATTTGACATGTTTATGGGCCTGGCCCGTTAGGTGAAGGGGCATTAAGGATCCAACATGTTTCCCCATTGTGAAAACCCATTAGGTAATTTAATAATACTACTGACTTGCAAGTTTTTGGCTCCAATGTCCAAAAAATGGAGAAAAAATACTTTGGAATTTCTCAAATTTGCCTCTCAAAATCTAAAAAATTTCAAAATCTCCCTCCCTCCTTCTCAAAGTATAAATACACCTTCAAAGCTAAAAACCCTCTTAGGAAGGTCTTAATAATGGCGGGCGGTTCAAAATTGAGGAAAAGAGTAGAAGCCGAAACCCCTAATTCTTCTTCTTCTTCTTCAGCCGCTGTTCTCAAACGCGCCAAAAACGGCAGCGCTTTCACCAGATGCGAAGATTGCAACAAAGACGTGGCTATGGCGTTGATAGATTTCCACAGCTGTAGCCTCGACGCTAAGATCAAGATGAATCTCGAGGCTCACGTTGTCGAAATACCTAAAACGCCCTCCGCCATTGCTGCTGCTGCAGAGAAACGAAAGGCTAAATCGACTAACAACGGGAAGAAAAAGGAGAAGGCGAGTGGAAGAAAACGCCCTCAGACTGCGTTCTTCTTGTTCATGGATGATTTCAGGAAACAATTGAAGGCGGAGAATCCAGACTGTAAGAATGTTGCAACAATGGCGAAGGAAGGTGGGGAGAAATGGAAATCGATGAGCGATGAGGAGAAGAAGGTGTACGTTGATAGAGCTGCCGAGTTGAAAGCAGAGTATGAGAAAGCTTGTAATGATGGAGAAAATGGAGAAGAAGGTAAAGAAGATTTACAGATTGTTGAAGTTGACGATGATGATGGTGAATCGACTGAGATTGAATCCAAGCATGAGAATATTGAATGGGATGGTGATTAATCATATGATGAATTGAATCAATATGGTATTTATGTTTTAATAGTCGTTTTTGTGTTTTTTTTTTTGTTAAATCTTAAATAAAGTTGAGTAGATTATTGACGTGGGATTCTGGCCCCAAGCATGTAGATCACACGAGACTGTTCTAACTAGGCTCGAGTTTGAAAAATGTGGTGTAATCTGATTTGAAATATTGGATTATTTGCTACTATTTTTAGTAAATTTATGCTTTATTATTTATAGGTTTAGTAGTATTACATCATATTATTTTAGCATCTTACATCATACGTCGTGGAAATAGAAGGGCACATGTATAATTGCGAATGTGGTGAACGAGTAATTTGGTTGATCAATCCAAGCAATCTTAACTCGGGCTAGGGTTTAATCTTCTTCTAGATGGGTTAGATGAATCTATCTCTCGTTTATTAACCTTAGTTTCGGGTATTTAATCACATATCAAATATAATTTGCTTTTAAATTAACAAATTAAAATGTATATTTTCTTGATTATGTGGTGATCTTAACTATAACAAGACATATTACCCATATGAAAAACAAAAAAAAAAGTATGATAATTGGTATGTTTTGATTGAATATCTATAAATAAAATAGATACATAATTCGAGAAATACTTATGAGAGTAGTTGAGAAATGAGACATATATAAATATTTACTCATTGTAGGTTTAACTTCTTTGTCCCATTTTTTTTAGGTCCACATGTTCAAATGGGCCTGAATTTTGGTATCGATTTATTTCACCTCATCTGTTTGATTTAGACTTCTGCCTAATTTTCATTTTGAAACAACTCTCAAGTCTTAATTCGATTTTTTAAAACTTTAATTTCTTACACTTCAAAATTAATATAATTAAATTTGATACTTTTATTTCACAATATTTAATTGGTCAATAATTAAATACTAAAATATCAACAACTTTATATACGAAGTTAAATTTGATGAAGTCCATAAACATAGAAATACAAAATCTATAACGAATTCAATATCACATATGTAAACTTGAAATTGGATAAAATTTAATTCGTTTATAAGTGTTATCTTATGTGTACCCATTAAAAATCTCTTATAAGGCAAGTGTCTAAGAGATTAATTTCTACATAAAACAAGCATATATACTTTATGACATGTGCATAATATGTGATAAATGTATACATAATAGCTATATACAACACAATATTTTGTGTCTTTCACATTATAATGACCCATGTAATAGAAAAACAAGAATATGCCTATAGTACTGCAAAAATGGCAACAAGTGAGATAGTAATTTAATAATGTCTATTAAGGATGCTGCAATAAATACAACTACCACCCATGAGAGAGAGCTGCAGAATACACTAAACAATTTCACTGTTTCACATCTTTTTATAAAGATTTTCTATTTCAAAATTCAAATCATATTTTATTTTGTATTTTATACAAAATACATAAATTTATACATACATTTATTAAAAAAAATATTTAATATATATAAATATTATGAACTACAGAAAATATTATCTTGAGAGCATTGCCTCATTTATTAACATCATCCATTTTGAGATCAAAGATTCTCTGTTACAAAACCCATAAACAAAATAATTACTATTTTACTATAAATGATTCATCAATTTTATCAACTACAAATTTCAAGAAATGAAAAGGGTAGTTTTCATTTTGGATTGCTAAGTTCTTTAAAATAAGAAACAATATTATAAATTATTTGAAAGCTTATAAACTCTTATAAAAATGTTTGAACCACTTTTTAATGGAGTAAACATGAAATTTACAACCTTTTCATGTTCAATTAATCAAACCCCCCAAAAAAATATTAAATGGAAAACAAAAACAATGGATTCAGAAACTTTTGCTTTATATAATTTCCTGTAAAAATCATCAAACAAACAAAAAATCTACTAAAAATTAATTAACAACTATATAAATTTCCTCATTAATCAACAATTTTACTATGAATTACTATCATTGTGAACAAGGCTGAACAACATCTAACCTTGTTTGCATCAACAGATTAGCCTCTGCATTGAGAAGCCTACCCCCTGTTCTTGCAGGTGCTGATTTACACCTCATGAGTACCAATGGGTGCAGTTCCTTCCCTGCAGTTCCCTTCAATTCCTCAACATTATTCACCGTTTTCTCCAATTCCTTGCTATTTTCCTCATCAATTCTGTTCTTCTCATCCAATTCTTCCAATTTGTCCTCAATTTCAGTTTCATTGTTATCACTTTCAGCCAATGGTGAGCCCCAAAACCTACCTCCCAATGAAGAAGATCTATATGGAGCAGATCTACATCTTGTTAGCATCAAAGCATTTTTAGGAGGTGTAGAACTAGATGATTCTAGAAATTCCTTTCTAATTTCTTCACCTCTGTTACATTCATTCTCACTGTAATTAACACTACTGCTACTAATCCTATTTTCACCAACACTAATTTCAATTTTTTCTATTTTCCGATTCGAATTAACCCTAAATGAATCCTCTGTAGCATCAACCTTCTTATTGCAATAACAAAACCTAAAAAACAAACTCAATTTCGTAATTATCCTCCTAATTGGCCTTTTCTCGCTACGAAACCTAATTTTTCGCCAAATTTTAGGCCGCCTGAGCCACCACCAGCGTCGTCGTCGGTTCACGCCGCCGCCGGTTTTCTTCGCCGTCGATTTGGCGGCGCGCCGGACTCTGACTTGGCCGATGCATGTGACCTTCGGAGATGAAGGTTCTTGAGTAGTTGAAATGGCGTTTTTTCTGCTGCGCATGTAGAACATAGGGCTTGAACGCGATCTTCCTCTGCTTCTGCTACCAACATTGCTCCTCAAGAACCGCAACAATGGCGGCGGAAACTTCTCCGACCTGCCAGGGCTTGACAATGGCTTCGATAGAGCTTTCATGCTTTGCTGAAGTTGATGATAATGGTAGATTTTGCAGTGGCTAATCTTTTGATATCTTCATATGTTTGTCTTTGTTCTGTTTATATTCGGTGGAAATAGAAATATATGGTAAATATAAATATATCTTGTTTTGTGTGTTTGTGTGGTCGATGGTACCATATGGGTAGTGCCCTTCTCCTTGTTTTGGCTATTAAACATCCATAATTTATTATATCCACTTTTATTATTTTTTTATTTTTCTTTTTCTTTTGTTTTTTAGTTTAGTATATATATTTAAAAAATAGTACAATATGGTTCATTACAATTAAGTCCCCAAATTTTAAAAATATTACGATTAAATATATGTTATTTTTTGAAAAATTTATATATTTTAATTTTGAAAATCTTACGATTAGATCCATTATATATGTTATTTTTTTATATTTAATTATACAATAATAGTAATATAGTAATTCATAAGATTAGTAAATTGTATTTTTAATTATCTTCTCTTTACTGTCAGGCCAAAAAAACAATCCATTTTTTATTCCAAGATTAAATCATCAAAACAAATGAATAAAATTGAACTATTTTTTGGTGTTAGCAAATTTGTCTTGGATATAGTCATGAGAAAGGACACATGTCATCATTTGTGTGGTTGAGGGCACTACCCATATGGATAGCATAGACTACCCATATGGATTTTAACATATTTATTGGGTTATATATTACATATTTTAAAAATAAATATGGTGATTACTCATTTTATCTTAAATACATTGTATAAATAATATCGAATCTATTAGACTTAATATGACATATAATTTTCTGGGGTGGATGTGGATGATCTATGGTGAAAAATGGACATATTTTATTGCATTATTCGATTTTAAAAGATTTGTTGCGTTATATATCTATATATGATGATTACTTATTTCTCCTCAAAAATATGTTTTGTATATTATATTAAGTCTGATTGAGTATGAAATATAATTTTATAAAATAAAAGTGGATTCTATGGTGAAAAATGGACATATTGTTGTACTATTCCATTATAGACCATGTATTGAACGGTAATTTAATGTTAAATTGAGATCAACGATTTTGGTCTAGCACGTGCACTTGGATGACCAAACCGAGTCATTTTACTAAAATATCCATTATTCAATGTGTGTTATATGCCAGGATTGATGGTTTTAGCGTAACATAAAAATTTTCATATGTTCAAGGAGGTAATCGAGGTTGAAGGTATATGTTTTTCTTATATTTCATGAACTTAAGCGAGTCGATGAAATTATTATTCAAGTTTGTTGGTATTTTTACTGAGCACACAATATTGTGTTTGATTTTAATTTGATTATAAATTAAATTAAGTTTAAACGAGTTTTTAAGTGATGAAAGTATAGGTTGAACTCGAATGTCGTTATTAATTTATATATAATTCTTATTCAACAATGTTTTTACAAAATATAATGGAGGTTTATTTGTAAAAACATCGCTTTAATTTGTAAAAACACACAATATTATGTTTAATTTTTATTTAATTGTTAATTAAATCAAATTAAAATGAGCTTTTAAGCGAAGAAAGTATAAAGTATAAATTGAGCTCAAATATCTTTACTAATTTATATATAACTTAACGATGTTTTTACAAAATCAAAGTTGAATTTATGAAAACCTCAGTTTAATTTGTAAAAACACGTTCAACAGAAAAATGCAAATTGAATTGAGTTCGAGCAGAAATATAAACTCTATGTAATAGAAATAGGTAAAAATATATAGTTTGTTACGGTAACAAAGTTCAAACAATTTTTTTGTGATAGACCTAAAATTGAATATAGATAGACTCGGTTAATTAATTTTTTCTACCATGTTACTACCATAAATAAAAATTAAAATAAAACTACTTTTTTCAATCTTTTTTATTTTTCGAACTTTTTGATATAATTTCAATTTTATATTCACGTTTTCAACTTTTTTTTCTTCTAAAGGAAAAAGGGTGTAGTAATTTTATATATTTTTGCATGTGAAACTATAGCATTTTTTCCCTTAAAGTGATGAGATCCTCTATTACAAAATGTTGTTTCAATCTCCTATTACATGCGACGGATGAAAAACACATGTAATATTAACATATTTATAATATACTCCCTTACTAGAGAATAAAATCTCTACTAGACTCTACATGGAAATAGCAAGATTTGGTTAAATTGGAATTGAATTAAGGAGACTCAAAATAAGGAAGGAAATATATATATATATATATATATATATATATATATATAATTTTACCTATTTATCTATTAATCTTTTTTATGTAATTTATAATTTATTATTTGTTAATTACTTAACCATAATTTAAATAACAAATATAATAATTTATTTTATAATACGAACTGCATTTATTTTATAGCAATGAAATTCACTTCATGAAAATTACTCTCTCCAAGTTTAATAATGATTAATTAAGTCACAAAATAAATCCTAATTTAAATATAATAGGCACTTAAAGAAAGAAATATCTACGTGTACTTATGTTGTGTTTGCTAATTTAAATATAATAGGCACAAAACAAATCCTATTTTATATCGTGTTTGAATATTAATAAAATTGTAAAATATCTAACAAGGAATAATTATATGTTTTTATATATTAAATGATTATATTTGTTATTTAAATTATGGTTAAGTAATTAATAAATTATAAATTATAAATTATATAAAAAAGATTAATAGATATATAGGTAAAATGATATATATATTTTTTCATTCCATTTTTCAAATTTCCTTTCTTATTTTGAGTCTCCTTAATTCAATACCAATTTCACCAAATCTTGCTATTTCCATGTAGAGTCTAGTAGAGATTTTATTCTCTAGTAAGGGAGTATATTATAAATATGTTAATTTTATACATGTCATTCATCCGTCGCATGCAATAGGAGATTGAAACACCATTTTGTAATAGAGGATCTCTTCCCCTTTTTAAATATCAAGTCTCCAATTTCTACTTGGCTTTACAGTCTACACGTTTCATTTTCCTTTGTTTAAGGGCTTATTGCTCTTGTTACTCACATTTACATCATTTATTTTTTTTGCTGGATTTCCCACCAACCAATATTTTGAAATCAAAATTGCCTACACAAATTGGGTCCAATTTTATTTGAAAGGTGTAGATTTATTTATTATTTGAATTATTTATGGAAAGGTGCATATTATTTCATGTTAATAGTTACATATATGCTCAATAAATCCATGCATATAAACATGTTTTGTAAAGTTCGGTTCAACCCTAATCAAAAGAAAATTATCATCACAAATATATTAATATAGTTAAAATATATATATGTTCGTATATATATATATATAGACATAAATGTTAAAAATACACTCTTCAGTGAGTGATTCTTAGTGGTTCTCGGGACTCTAATATATCTTGAAAAACACAACCACAAAAAAGGGTTAACATCATGTATATTAACATATTTAATTTGCGAGCCTCACACTTTCATTAACATATTATATGATTGTGATTTTCTAAAAATTTGACTATGGAAATTAATCAAAAATCATATGTATTTAGCATGTATATGTGTATGGATAGACATATAAACAGATGAGTAAATATTTTGCAGTTATTGCCGTTGGATTCAGGTATTATCTCTGGTTTCAGGATTTGCACTATCTTTGACTGTGTAACTACCAACGATACCTGAATATAATTTAAATTTTAATAGAAATATTTTATATATTATCTTTTATATCATTATTTTTTTGGTCTAATTTCTTTTGTTTTAGCAAATTATATAACAAACACAATTGACTAAAATATGTAACTACTGTTTACTTTATTTAATAAATTGATATTTTATCATGTTAAGAGATAATAAATAAAACAATCAATATATATCATATTTTTTATAAAACAATTGTAAAAACTTTAGCAAGTTAATTCACTCATTATTAGATCTATGGAAACTTTATTAAAAGGAAATTGTTATATACTATCGTTTTAATAGTATTAATTTACTACATTTTAGTTTAAAAATACGGATGTAATAAAATTCAATAAAATTAATTAATTGCTAGTGATTTATTACAAAAGCTAAGAAAATTGGAAAAATCATTGATACATAAAAAAAATGATATAAATCATGACTCTTATTAGAAATATATTATCAACCTTTATTTTTCACTTTTGTACTTTTTTCTCTATATTATTATACATATTAATACATACTTACAAAATACTTTTTGCTTGATAATTATCTACATGATAGAATGCAAGGATCAAATTCTCAAATAATATTTCATTGAAAAAAAAGTCATCCTTTTTAAAAGCATTTATATTAAAAATATATAACCTAGTCCTAGTGGTTAATTTAGAACAGTGGAAGCACTTAATGTTGTAATTACTAGTCAATCAAATGGATAATATATAATAGGATGACAGCAAGACTATTTAATTAAATCTATTTTTATAAGTATTAATAATAATATTTCTTGGTTCAAACAAATATCCCATTTGCCCCCTTTAGTTCAGGCTTTAAAATTGAATTTATTCTTTTAATAGATTATACAATTATCAATAGTTAATTAAGGTCTGAATACCCACCAAATTTGCCTGTATTTGTCTGCTTCTATAATAAATAATTAATGTAATAGTAAGTAAATTAATTGTGTAAATAAGTTGAATTGAGTTAAATAAATAATTAATTTCTTTTTAAATTACAATCTATAAATTTGAGTTTTTTGCAAATATTTTTACTATTTTTCACTAATAAAAACGATTCAGAAAACTCATTTAAAAAAACTATAAATTACATTTAGACAAGATTTAATAATTGAACTCGAGTCTATTTAATTTGCTTTGAGTTGTAAACTTGTACATGTGATCATGTCTGTAAAAGGCAAAACTTGCAATGGCTCCACATCTTTTCATTCAGCACAACCAACAACTATACCTAACAAAATCATATTCCTTTGCAAATATTTAGTAGGCCATATCAAATCAACAAGAAAAACTAAATTCTCAATGTACTGATTGAGTGTCATGTCAAGCCAACCCTGCACCCGGAAAATTCTAAGGTGGTTTGGGACTGTTGGTCCCGGACCCCTTAACACCACAAATTTCCCATGTTTTGGGGTGGTTTTCCATTGGTGGGTGGGAAAAACCACCCCCACCCCCGAAATGTGTGGTTCTAACTTAGAATCACCCCGTGCACCCCCACCACACTTGATTAATTGGTCGCGGTTTGATTCTTAATGCTTTATCTATTGCAGGCTATTAGACGAGAGCAAGGTTCACCCAGTATGCATTCGGGTAGTAGCTGCGAGCTTCCCCGTCATCCGAAAAAAAAAATATGCGTGGATATCCAATATGACATACACAACACATTTTGGTAGAGTAGATGTTTTTCACTACCCATTTCTCTAAATGTGAGATCAATAAAACATTAGGTCTGGGTCGACTTAGTGTGTTATAAAATTTTCCACCCCAGCCCGCCTGGTAGGGTTGTCAATTGGTGGAAATACTGAGACCTAAACCCGCAAAATACCCACAAAAAAGTAATTTATTGGGACTCGATTTGGATCCAATCGCATACCCAATGGATCCAAAAAAAGTTAGTCCTGATGAGCAAGGTACGTTTCAAGCCAGGTCGATGAAAGCCCACGGGTAACCTTCGGGCATTGTTCATGTATAAACCCGTGTGTAATTTTAAACGATAAATTTCAAACAAATTTCAGTTAATTCTTAAGTATTTTCATGGATAAACATTGGACCGAACTTATAAATTGGCTCCTGGGCTAGGCAACCCCATTCACAACCCTACCACATGTGGAAATTAAAAACTTGAAAGGTATCAGACTTTTGGCAAAAAACCAAAATCCAAAAAAGGTGGCAAGTCTATTTTATCAAAAAAAAAAAAAAAATCAAGGATAATTCATTATAAGCGTTAAAAACAAGCTCTAAAACTAGGATAATTAAGATATTTAAGTTAGATTAGAACTAGTTTAAGAGCTATAAATAATATCAAGAGGATCCCTACAAAATTATTTATTTAGCATTGGAGCATCCAATGATTTGCTTCATACTCTCATTTTGCGCCACAAATGAATCATCCATCATATCCCATTGGTCGTTTCATCCCGATCGTTGATTTTCTCGACTCAAATTTGATCCCGTCTCTTGCTTTCGCGTCCTCCTCATTGCCCTCGATTTCTTCATCTGAAAAAATGAAATCATGGTTTGTGAAATCACTATAACTTTCCTTTGTCAAAATTATCGAATCCACCCATCATTTCTTTGATACAAAACGGTAATTACCTAATAAGTGAAGGGTGTTCATGCAATTACTAAGTTCTTGAAAATTTCGAGGCAAAGTAACGGGAAAGTTGACGTGCCTGAGGCGTTTGCCAGTGAAAATTCAGAGAGACGTTTAACGCATTCTTTGAGTGCTCGAAGCTCAGCTTCTTTCTCGTGAAGTTTAGAATGTGCCGATTGCAATTCAGTCTCAAGCTCTACTATTTGGCTTTCTTGTTGCTCGATAAGCAAATGACTCAGTTTTTTATCGAGTTCAACTGGCAATACTCCGGCATATTGGTACGAGTTTGAATTATCGAGCTCTTCTATAGTATGGTCTTTCGACAAAACTTCACCCTGCATTATAAGAATATAAAAAACACTTTGAGGTATAAGAAATTATCATAACTTACACTAGGGTGTCACTGGGCGGGGAATACTCAGACCCATGAAATACCCACAAAAAATATTTTACCCCCGATCGCATACCCGACAGGTCCAAAAAAGTTAGATCCGATGGGCCGGGTGCATTTTGGGTCAGGTCCACATCGGGTGAATGCGCACGGGTAAACTTCGGGTATAGATCCACGAATATTTTCAACGGGTAAAATTCGAGTAAATTTCAGGTAATGTTCGTGTATTTTCCGGGTAAAATACAGGTGAGTAAAAATTGCACCCCGGTCGGGTCGGGTCTCATACCTCTGGGCAATCCCCGTTCATTCCCCGTTCATTGACAATCCTAACTTTCACTATCACTAAAAATCTCATCTTGTCGATAAAAAGCAAATTACGTCTAGCGGAGGGTGTTTTGGTAATTTACGAAATTTCAGGGGTTCATGTTCAATAGTTATGAATCAATACCAAACAAAACCTGACCCGTTATCAAGCTTTGCTGTTTTAGTTAGCTAATGACAACTGTAATAAGATCTAAACTTGTGATCCAAATATTGCTAAATGGATACACATCAACGATTATGATCATGGCATATCAACATTATATAGGCCCTACTGATGATGATGCATTGTCCTTACTGTTTGGTGTAAAAACATTTTAGGCAGGTAAATCCGTTCCAATGATAGTTGAATCCAGATTAGAATTATGCTCATATATAGGGTTGTCAATGGGCGGGAATTGCCCCGATCCGGACCCGTTCAATAGAAAATGTACCCGACCCGGAGAGTCTGAGTATTGAACTCGATGTCACTAGGTAGTTCCGGTCCGGGTCGGGTCTGGGTACAATTTTTACCCGCGAGTATTTTACCTGAAAAATACGCGAACATTACCCGAATTTTACCCGTTGAAAACACCCGCGGGTCTATATCTGAACAATACCCGAAGTTTACCCGTGGGCATTTATCCGACCCAGACCCAACCCAAAACGTACATGGCCCGTCGGGTCTAATTTTTTTTGGACCCATCGGGTATGCGATCGGGTCCGGGTCAGGTCCGGGTCTCGGTAAAATACTTTTGGGTGGGTATTGCATGGGTCCAGTTTCGGTCTCGGTATTCCCCACCCATTGACACCCCTACTCAAGTATGAATCGAAAACTCACTTCAAAGAGATTTGTCCTTCCTTCAAAACCGTACGCTTTTGGGGCACAAGATTGAAGCTTCTGAAGTTCCGATTCGAGCTCTGCTTCCAACTGATTCATTTCCAACACCTCAGGCAGCTGGTCCTCTGTAAGAACACTACTTGAACATTCACCTTCTTCACTCCACATGGGACCAAATGTCTTAATGTTATCTTTGCTCTTTGCATTTATCTTACCCAATAACGGGCTATTACAACTTCGTTCGATATAGTTTTTATTAGTTTCATCTTCGTTTTCAGTCAAAACATTCACATTATGTGGGCTTTTTTTCCTTCTTGAGATCTCAGCTTTTAGTTCTTGGACAATTTTCGAAGTCTCGTCCATTGCACAGTTCAACTTACTGATTTCGGCTTTTCCGGTTGACATCATATACATTATTCCAACACCGAGACCCCAACCGAATGAAGTATCTGAAAAGAACGGTCGAAAAACAAAACATGCGTTATTCAAATTTTCCAATTGGGTGCACAAATAAATCCCCATAAGAGGATTAGAGATAGAAATAATCAGTTCTTTATTGTGACTGAATCGGGATGGCATCAATCAATCACAACATAGTTTGAAGTAATTAACAAAGAAACAACTTTTGCCCAATAAAAGAAGACACAGATCATACACAGTAAATTTGTTCCAATTTCGTGTTTCGGGTTCAATTAGACTTGATTGTTCCTAAATTTCATCCATTCGCAAAAACGAAATCCTTAGACCCCAGAAAAACGGTAAAGTTATCTGATTTTAATCCCACTTAAGCCAATTAAAGATAAAACACAAGGGATCATAGTTTTCATATCTATCTATCTGTGGCGTTCTCGCATTTCGACAGCATATAGATTGATAAAATCTCTAATTGCCCTTCATATTATGGCTAAGGCAACAACTCCACTTATCCTTTAATATGCCATGAAAAAAAAAATCTATCTTACTGTAAAGGTTAACTAAAGCGGATCGAATTAAATTCCATTTTAAACATAGAACTGAGAGTTGTTCTTTTAGGAGAAGGTCATGATGATCTTTATACTATGAGTGGCCAAGTAAAGCAAGAACATTTGAAAAGAAGAATGTGATGCTTAGAAGACTCGAAACGGGCTATACTTACGAAAGATCAAACTTCACCTCATTGATGATCAAGCATTTCTAAAAGAACTCAAAACACTATTTTTCACCTCAATTCTGCCAAGATTTCAGATAATTCGAGCACGATCAACATAAGGACCGACATGTTCTATCCCATTTATTTGTTTTACGACCACCAACATCACAATATCCAACTATCAAACTTTACAAAACAAATTTAACCTATTCAGATTATCAGTAAGCCCCTAAAGTAACAGAACAACTTCAATTGAAAAACATAAAGCCTGATCACTTAAACTTATAATTGTCAACAAAAATAAACACAAAATTGCAAAAAAAGAGTAACCTTTTGAAGCACAAGATTCACAATTTCCAGATGCATGCTTTCCAGTTTTCCTCTTCTTCAAGCAAACAGATACTCCTTTTCGACTGCCTTCGACAGACCCATTCTTCTTTCCCCTCTTTGAACCACCATTTTTCTTAAGCCCACTCCTAGTATTTTTCTTCAGATCCTTAGACCCTCTTTCCGAACTCGAAAACCTAAAAATTCTGCCATCGTCCAAAACTGGATCTTGGGGCTCAGTATATTCATTTCGATGGCAATTTTGATCATTTTGAGTTAAATCGAAACCGGGTTTTTGTGTATCAAAAGGGTTTATAAGTTTTTTGGCTAAAATCCCAGAACCAGCTGCGGCAGCTGCTGCCAATAGAACTTGCCACATTGTGACGTTCGAAAATTAAAATGAAGATGCCATTAATGGGGTTTGAAGCTTCTTGGGGTGGGTGGGGAGTTGGGAGGATTAATTACTGTCATTAACTCATCACTTTGAAAAGTTTACAAGTGTTCGGTGGAAGCATGTGAGATTCTGAGAGCTTGATAGTTTTAGTGTGACATTTGGTCTTATGTACACGTGCTAGGTCACGTGCTTCTCATTTTGAATACTTTTCAATTGGAGGGAAATTTTTCTTCATTTTGTTGAAATAATGTTCCCGTAAAATCTAAATTACCATTTTCCTTCTATCTCAATTTTAATTTTAATTCTGTCTGAGTTTAAATTAGTGTATCTCAAATTCTTAATATACATGATACAAATGCAAGTGTATTGAGCAATTAAATTAGTAAATACGATTGTTATTCGCTAAGTTTAAAATTATATATAAATATCAATGTAATTTTTAATTATTCATATGTACTATGTTCATTTATTTATACGAGCATAGTAATATGAATGAAGCTTGCTATTCTCAACTCTCTTCTGCAATTAATTGCAATTTATTTTGTTTTTTACCAGTGAATCTGAATACTATTATATAAACATTTTTTATTTTACCATACTTTCTGATTAAAGGTATAATCAACCTTCAAATACTTAAACCTATTAACAAAATACACTTGCTCCGTTTGTTTGACAGGGAATGGAATCTGAAATGGGAATAAGATTTCTGGTAATTTGATTACTAGAAATCTGATTCCATTAATAGTGTTTGCTTTGTACAAAAAAATTGGGTAAGGAAATATATATTTTTTCCTTTTTTTATGTTTGGTTCAAACACATATAATAAAGAATGAAATTTAAAAGTAAAGACTTTGACATAAATACCCTTATTTTAAATCATATTTGTATAATCTAATTATAAATTTTCAACCATAGTAGAGTATTTGATATTATATATATACATATATACACATGTATATTTAATTTGGTTAAATAATAAAAAATAAATAAGATATAAATTTGGTTCAATTGCATTATCCTCTTTTAGAAAAATGAGAATTAAATTGAACATGCTTATTATTTATTTACATATTGTTTGACTTTTAAAAAATTGATACATATTTCATATATCAATGCATTGATAATATATTTTAAGTCGGAAACATACTATTGTTAATAGATAAAATATTTTAATCATATGTGACCAACAACCATTTCAAAAGTATTATCACAAAAATAACATAACAATTTTTCAATTTCATTCAATAAATAAATATCAAATAAAATGAAATCCGATATATTTTGACAATAAAAATATTCGAATAAATTAAAAATACGAAACTATTTCTTAATAAATAATAACTTAAATGAAATGCATAAAAAATATTTATTTTTGTTGATTTTGTATTATATTTGATATAGGGGTAGTAAGGTCATTAAAGTATTGTATTTAGGATTACCTTGAATATGAGAATCATAATACCTCAATAAATAAGGTATTGTGATTCCCTTATTTGAGAGGATAATTCCCACATTTTGGGAATTAGATTGCATTCCATAGTATTAAATAAAAAATACCAAACAGGTTATTTGATTTTTGGGAATCATATTCCCTATTTTGATTCCATTTCCTTGATAAACAAACGGAGCAAGGAATCCAAAGCCTCGAATCTGAAATCATACACTTCTCGAGCAAATCCCGAAACAATTAATGGATGTTCTAATGTGAAAACGCAGGCCCACCTAGGCCCAATATTACTTGGAAATGGGCCTCACGGAAATGTTAAGGCCCAATATTCCATGGGGTAGTTTTTAGACTTGAACCTAAGCAAATTAAAATTGAACCCTAAACAAAAGGCTTGCCATAATACCCAACCCGTTTCCAACCACACGGCTTGTCAAGTTCGATCATTTCATCGGTCGAATCTACAGGTTAGTAAAAAATGCGCGATTAAAAGTGTATACATATAATTATGTTTGTTTAATTGTTTCTTTTTGTCAAATTGTAAGGTAATCTGCACAATTACTATGAATTTTGTTTCAGGTGTAGTTTGAGTTTATAGGAATTTACAATGTCTTTGGTAATTGTTTATGGAGTTAACTACTTAATTACTCTGGTCTGGTGATAAGAAAATACTAGTGATAGAAGAAGATCACACAATTAGTATTTGTTATAATTTGCTGAATGTTTGGGTATGGTTATTATGCAGACATGCTGGAGAAAAAAGAGACTTGTTCGAAAGAGCTAAAAATAAAAGAGGTATGTATGATATGATGGCTTACCCCTCTTGGTTCAGCTTTTAATACATTAAAATTTGTAATCCTTGACGACTCATTACATAACATGAAAATGCAGAAGAATTCATGTTTATCTATGAATCAGTACACTCGCACTCGCGCTTATTACCACCGAAGATGTAAAAGTAGAAAGACGAATGGGTTATTTATGACAAACATATTGTCTCTTCCCACTGAGATGGTGTTCAATATTCTCCTACAGCTTCCAGCTCAAGACGTATACGAGGTTGTAAGATTTGTTTGCTGGGAGTGGTACCACATGATTCGTACCCGTGATTTCGTTTACGAGCACCTTAAGCACCACTCGACCGTTAGTGCTGGGCTTCTCTTATATGCGAGAGAAAAGGGTCGTGAGCCCATGACCTATGTGTCAATGAGACAACATGGTCCAAGTCTTGAGATATCTAACATCAGTTGCATACCCAGTAACATGGTTTGGAGTAGTTGCAATGGTTTGTTGTTGCTCGCTGATCACACTAAATGGAGCGCTACCAATTTTGAGAGCGTCTTTTATTATATAGAAAATCCCTTAACAAAACATTACTTTTCTCTTCCTAAATTGGTTCGTCCCGCCATTAATGGATTCTGGAATGCTGGTTTAGGGTATGCCGCGGCGTCTATGGAGTATAAGGTGGTTGTCACATATTATGCTGAGGTGGGAGCCAATAATAATAATAATAGGAAATACTATGAATTAAATTGTGTTATATTCACAGTCGGAGTTGATAAGTCATGGAGATATATTAATACTCACCACTTATCTACTACTGCTAGTAGACTTCTCAGTGCTAGACCCTTGGTTACTCAAGGTTTTCTGCATTGGTATGATGATTATGGTTGGAGTGGTCTTGTTGTGACTTTAAACAT
Source organism: Verbascum thapsus (assembly GCA_963669365.1). NCBI lineage: Eukaryota > Viridiplantae > Streptophyta > Magnoliopsida > Lamiales > Scrophulariaceae > Verbascum > Verbascum thapsus. The sequence goes on from OY770104.1 coordinate 21,887,948, forward strand.
AGAGACTGAAACTTTAAAAGAGTTTCGTGTTTATGAAAAAAAAAAATCTAAGATATATCTTTCAACTGGAACAAGCTATCTATCTTTTGTAGTGAGTAAAAGTAAATTATCATGGGAGGCTTGGGAGATGAAGCCAGAAACTGGAGAATGTACAAAATTGCCAGATATCGACTTGGAAGCTCAAAAGAATACTGAACATGGTTGCGAACCAATTGGTTGGTTAAAATACAAGGAGGTAATGTTATTTTATATTGAACAACATCTATCTGCGTGTTTTATTGCCTATGATGCAAATACACAAAAAATTTACCCCTTTGAGTTAGATTACTTTGTTTCTTCTAAGTGTATACCCCATGTGAAGAGCTTGGTTTGCTTGGATGGATGGCTAGGTGAGTAGTAGTGTATTTTTATTGCATAAATTGTAAACTTGATAATTTGACTGCTCAATGATTTGTGTATTGAATTGAATCACTCTATCTATCATATCATTGTTGTAGAATATGCCTATTGCTTGTATCATTGTTTGTTAACAAAAAATTGTTTTATGAATGATTTCAAAAAAAAGCTCTAGATTAGTGGGAAATGCGCTTTGAATGGTTAAATCCCGAACAAGAGGGCTGTCGTGTCTCTTGTGATGTCTTCACCTTTTACAAAGACGACTAGTTAAAATTTTAATTTGGTGTAGTTTTTAATAAAAATGTAAAATCTATTAAAGACGACTTTATCAGATTATTAAAAAAATAAAGACGACTTGCAGTTTTCTCTGATTATTAGGTGTGATTTTTTTCAATTTAATTTAAATAGTGACATGTATGTATATGAGTAGTAAACAAAAATGGCAATATCAAAAAATGCCATATACAAGCAGCCCCTGGAATCAAAAAATGAATAGAAAAGATGTGAGGAAAATTAAAGCATTATTTTTTCTAACATCAAAGTCCTCCTAATTCCTGAATAGATTATCTTAAACAAATCCACTATTTTTGCAACAATGTTTTTAAACAAATTATGTAAATATCTATAGGTCTTTGACCACAGCTACAGAATGGAAGTCACTGTATGTTGAAAAAACAGGATCTCCTGAAGCACGCTAATAGAGAAACATGGCAGTACATTCGTGTAGTTTTAAGTTGTTTACTATCGGAGTTTTAAGCACACATTATTCATCTTTATTAAAAAAATAAATATTGTTTTGATATTATTATTAACAACTTAATTCAAACTCGAACATAATCTTTTGATATCTGATAAAGTATGTGGCAACCATAATTGAGTATATAATACTTAAATAATCAAATGTTCATATTACATGAACACTTGGGCAATTTTTCATCATGATTTAAAATCTTTTTTCGTTACTTCATAACATAACCTGTATCTCATGCTTTGGCATGGGATTACATCTAATTCAGTTATATTCCTCTGACCCCTTTGTTCAACATGAATTGTGACATCTAAAGGTCCTTTGGTCCTTTCCAGGAGGGTAAATCGGAGTTGTTACTGTCTTCACCGACGGATATATCCTGTTTCACAGAAAGAACTGATCCAGCGAATGTAACTGATCTTCATAGAGTATGTTTGTCCTTTACTGGTAATAAACAGATTGAGGTTTCAACTGATGTTGCAAAAGAGAATATCTGCATTTGCTGAAGGAAGATTAGATGATTTGGATAAGTTAAATGAAGCAGTTTATGAAGTCTCCCAAAATGAATTTGTCATCAAGAAGTTAACAGAAAAGCTAGAACAGCACTTGAGGGACCCTATGACCGTCTCTGTGGGTTCCATGCCTGCATGGTGTACCCAGTTAATGTCTTGGTGCCCGTTCTTGTTTAGTTTCGAATCAAAGTCTAAATATTTTCATTTGGCAGCATTAGGTAAATTGCCAATACAAACTCAAACATTGTCTCGTGATAATGGAGGCTTCATTGGCAGGCAGCATAATAATCATGGAAACATTATGCACAAAAAGTTTTTGGTTCATAGGGATAGAATACTAGAATCTGCTGCTCAAATGATGGAGCTCCATGCCCGTCAAATGATTGTTCTCGAGGTTCAATACAGTGAAGAGGTGGGTACGGGTCTGGGTCCCATGTTGGAATTCTATACATTGGTCTGTCATGAGTTTCAGAGAAGTGGTTTAGGCATGTGGAGAGATGAGGCCGACAATTCTGAATCTACGGTTTCTTCTCCGCTTGGACTATTTCCCGTCCTTGGTCACTATCTAGCGGCACAGCATATTCGGAGGTGATTAGAAAGTTTGCTCTTTTGGGAAAGATAGTTGCAAAAGCTCTTCAAGATGGACGGGTTTTGGATCTACCGTTCTCCAAGGCTTTCTATAAGCTCATTCTGGACAAGGTATGATGCCTTTGGGTGTGTTTGGATTGAAGGATTTGAAATTTATGGATTTCAAATTCATCGACAAATCCATTTAAGTTCGTTTGGATGAATTCATGTTACGATGGATTTCAAATCGCTGGTCATTCATTTTGACCTATTATCTCCATAACTACGGTGGATTTCAAATGACTCCATTTAGGTGTCATTTCAAATCCTTCCTCCAAATCCCTTCCCAAATGAAAATTACTTGATCCAAACACACCCTAACTTCGTAATATTGCATTACCCCGAATTGTGTTCAGGTTTTCCCTATCAAACATCTTAAGAATTTCACAGAAGAAGAATTGGAGCGTTTACTCTGCGGAGAACATGTGATGTGGAGTGTACGTTCGTTACTCCTTCTGTTAACTAATCTAAGGGTGTGTTTGGATTGAGTGATTTGAATTTGGGGAGGGGATTTGGAGGAAGGATTTGAAATGACACCTAAAATGGAGTTATTTGAAATCCACCGTAGTTATGGAGGATACATCCAAACGAACTTCATGGATTTGTTGACGGATTTGGAATCCATAGATTTCAAATCCTTCAATCCAAACACACCCTAACTTCTTGTTGTGAATTGCTTCCTTTTCTTTTCTCAGTTTTCGTTTTTGCCTTATTGAATACAGTCATACGAACTATTGGATCACATCAAATTCGACCATGGCTACACAATTAGCAGCCACCAATTGTAAATGTCGGTACTCATCCGTTGTTTGCTTTTGCTTTAAATCCGTAGTATCTTTTTTCTCTCTCTCAATTTCGACTAGGGGTAGCAGTTGGGGTCCAAACATATATTTGGACCCAAATCTAACTAAGTTTTCAATGGGTTGGGTCCTAATATTTTAGAGTTATAGCTCCAATTGGGTTAGTTCTTATTAATATTTGGGTCCAATTGGGTCCTAATATTTTAAAATCATAGTTCAATCTCAACCCTTTGCTTTTCTTCCATCTCAACCCTAATGTGTGTTGTAATTGTAAAAACTATGCTAAACTTATATAAAATATCTTATATTCTATATTTGGGTCCAACAATTAATAATACATGTATTTTGTCATTAGACCTAGTTGGACCAAGCCCACTTTGAACCCAACTTGAATGGACCGAACCGAAACCCAACCCGATCAACCCAATTGTCACCCCTAATTTCGACTAATATATACTAATATACTTTTTTGAATCATCAGTTACTGGAAATAATGCGAGAGTTCGATAACGGGCAGCAAAGAGCGTTCTTACAGTTTGTTACTGGTGCACCCCGGCTCCCGACTTCTCTCAAACCTAAACTCACAATAGTCCGAAAGGTCTAATTACAGATATTTCTCGGGTTTTGTGTTGTTTTTCGAATTTTATTACATTTATCTGAATATAAGGGATTTGTTGTTTCGTGTTTTGACAGCATTGTAGCAAGAGCATAGATGCCGACCTGTGCAAATTACTTGAAGCTTCCTCCTTACTCTTCAAAAGTTGACCTTTATTCTCTTCAACTTGAGTTTATTGTTTATTCATTCTTTTGTCTATGAAAATATCTGATATATTTCGATTTTAAATACTTTGCATAACTATATTTAAACAGAGTATATGTGAATCGAGTCGAGTATACTGATATGGCTTGGTGTTGATCAAACTTCAAATGTTTATGTGGGTTTTAGCTTGGTGTTTATCTAACTTCAAATGTTTATGTGAGTTTGTTTAGTTTTTAATTGAGACAATCTCGAATAAACTCCAACCAACTCGACTAGAATAGCTTTACATTTCTAAACTATGTTATCAAACACAATACTATGTCCAATTTTATTATTGATATGAAGCGATTCGGCTAATGTGAAACGGGTCGTATAAGATCAATGACTAAGACTCGTATAATATTACGATATTATATTGTTACTTTATTGCATAAAGACTCCCGCTAGAGATGAATTTGCAGGAACACTATAAAACCCGCATGTTATTAAATCCCATATCAAATATGCTCAACCTCGATTCACCTTGAGTCGTAGATTAAAAATACGCGTATGGTAATAGTGCATGTGGCAGAAACTATCCGGACAACATGGTATCTATAAGTAGAATTATTTACAAAGAGGAGGGGGGAGCCAAATACAATATGGATCTACGAGTACGAATTTTATGATATAAATCTATCGAGCTATGACTCGAATATGAATATGATGCACCTTTAACTACGATTAAACTTAGGGGTGGCAAATGGGTGGATCGGATCGGATTTGGGTTGGGTCCAATTGAGTTTGTAAAAAAAAAAGTTGGAATCAACAAGAAACCAAAATGTCTTTTCAATATGAATTGGGTCCTTATTGGTTTTGATTGGTTCCAAATGGTTCTTATACAAAGATCCATTTAGGAACCATAAAGGATCCAAAATAGGAGTTTGGTGACTTATGGATCCAACACAATGCAAACATTTGTATACTAATCACTAATCTTTTTTTCTTGTTCACCAACTAATCCAATATAATGCAAACAATTTTTTTTTTCTTGTTCACTAACTAATTTATTACATTATATTTTTATAATTTTCTTATAAAAATTCCAATCATATTATACTAATGTAATAATTTATATGTAAAATATATTATTAACTAATGTATTTTAATTTATAACGAAAAAATTAATGTAGAGAAATTAAAGATATAATTTTTTTTTTCGGTTTCAAAAATTAAAAATATAATATTTTTTTTCGGTTACAAAAACTAAAGATATATTAATTGATATTAAGTTATAATTTATGTTACTATTTGAAAGTTAGTCGGTTCAGAATAGAGGTGTAAACGAGCCGAGCTTGACATTTTTTTCGAACTCGTCGAGCCCAAAATCGAGCTCGTGAGCATGGATTCGAGCCGAGCTCAAGCTCGCGAGCTCGAGCCGAGCCCAAAATTTTCGAGCTCGGACTCGAGCTCGTGAGCATGGGTTCGAGCCGAGCTCAAGCTCGCGAGCTCGAGCCCGAACTCGAGCCGAGCCAAAAAATTTTGAGCTCGAACTCGAGCTCGTGAGCATGGGTTCGAGCTCGAGCCGAGCCCAAGCTCGCGAGCTCGAGCTTGAACACGAGCCGAGCCCAAAATTTTTGAGCTCGGACTCGAGCTCGCGAGCATGGGTTCGAGCTCGAGCCGAGCCCAAGCTCGCGAGCTTGAGTCCGTACTCGAGCCGAGCCAAATATTTTTATTTATTTTTAATTATTTAATATATATTTATTAATATAATAATAAAAATAAAATATATATTAAAAAATAAAAAAGCTCAAATGACTAAAAATAATATAAAATAATTTTTTGATCTTATTATAAAAAATTATTTAAAATCTAATATAAAATAATTTTTTGATCTTATTATAAAATTTTATTTAAAGTATAAGTTCAAATGACTAAAACAAGAATGAGTTTAGTTCTTAAGCAATCACATATTCTCTACAAGTGAAATTTTAAATAAAGAAAACCAATTGGGTCTAAGAAAGAAACAAGGGAGAATTGTTTCTCTATTTTTTTAATTGGATCCATTTAAGAACCAAAATAGACCCATTATTGGAACCAATTTGGACCCAATCAAAAACCATAAGAAACCAAAGTCTTGAAAATTCAATAAATACAAAACCAATTGGAACCATAATTCTTTTTTTAAGATCCATCCAAACCCAAAACTAATTGGGTCGGGTTGGACCCACGGTTCCGGAACCAATTTGCCACCCCTAATTAAACTTGATGCTTAAGAGAAAACAAAGGTAGTTTGGTCTTTTCAATTACAGTCTATAATCGAGCCTTTTATCCTCAATTAGAGTCGTTCGGCTTTATTTAGCTCTATCCCAAATTCGACCTAAATCAATTATCTAACAAAGCATTCTCTAAAAAAGTGCTTTATCAAATATCAAGTAATTTTGTTTATTCCCCAACATTACTAATATAATCAAATTGGAAGCCCATTAAAGGCCCAATCAACTGCACTATTCACTGTTCTTGTTTTGGGTTTCACTTTTGACATAAAAGCCCATTGGGCTATATCCATATCCTGTAAGATATGAATTGGACCCGAACATCAGAAATATTTTGTACCCCTATATTGTGCTAGGGTTTTATTTATCCACTCTATCGCACTAAACCCTAATTTGGCTCCACAATTTTTCTACTTCACATCTCGCTGAGGTAAGAATCTTCGAGCTCGTTTCTCGTTGAAGGTGCTTTTTGTTTTTTAATATGAACTTTTGTTAATTAAATTTTGTTTGTTCCTTACTCTCGAGTTGTTATGGTAATATGTTAGGAAGATTGTGAATCCAGTTCTATTCAGCTTAACATACTGCTTGATTATCAAAGCAATTTCTGTTGAATGCCCTTTGGGTTTATAGGTTGTTTATTGTCCGATTAATGTATGAGTTATTTTGGGACTGTTCATTGATTATGTTGGATTTCTGAGCTAACTCGTTGTAACTTGGATATTTGTGGAGGATGTTCGTCGTTTTTTTTTCTTCCTGATTTCATTATTTCACAGGCTGAGTTAGAAAGTTTTGGCTAAGAATTTAATTACTCAGAAAATTGAATAAATAAATTGGAATTGTATGTAAAATTGACAAAATGATAAAGGGGGCTTTCGATTTGAAGCCAAATGGAACTTGTACATGATTTTCCCTTGCCCTTAAACAGTTGTTTTTGTGTGCGCTTCTAAGCTCCGGACTACAGGCTGTTGATATTGATTGTTTGGTTGATTTTTTTCTCAATTCCATTATTTTACAGTCGAGTTAGAAAGTTTTGGTTCAAAATTAATTACAGAATGGGGTTCTAGGAAAAGTGATTAAATAAATTGGAATTTATATACAATACTGACAAAATTATAAAGTGGGTCTTTGATTTTTAGCCAAGGGTGGGAACTTGTTCTTATTACATTTACTTAGCTGAAGTCTCTTTGTACTTTTATTGTGTGCGCACGCGCACTTTTAAGCTATGGGCTTCAGGCTATTGATATTCTTTCTTATTTTATTTCACAGACTACAATCCCTCCTGTTTACAATGAACTATTTCGGAACTGATTTCAATGGTGTTTCGGAAAGAGTAGATGAGTATATGGCTCAATGAACTATTTCGGAACTGATTTCAATGGTGTTCCGGAAAGAGTAGATGAGTATATGGCTGTTCTAAACTCAGTAGTCCTCAAGGAGATAAGAGACATATACGGCTTACCACATTTTACTGTTGGTAAATTTTTTTTTTTTTTTTTTATAACTTCTTTCTTTTATAAGAATTTTTATTTCCAATGTTTTGTGATGACAGTTTATACCCAAGGACGAGGGTTCTATTTTATTTATGATCCAGCTCCGGCGGCGGCAGGTGGAGTAGGAGTCGGCAGCGGAGGAGGCGGAGGCGCAGAGGCGCAGGTCAGTGGAGGCGGCAGCGGAGGAGGAGGCGGCAGGTCAGTGGAGGCGGCACGACGAAGGCGACGAGCTCAAGTAAGCTATATAGAATCTAGCGCGGAGTCGGAGAGTGAAACAAGCTATTCAGAGTCTAGCCTGGAAGAGTTTAGCCCGGAGTCGGAGAGACGCAGGCTTTTGGGCCGAGTCAGTAGCCGAGGGGAGCGAGGACTAGGGGTGTTCACGAGTCGAGCCGGCTCGAAAAAAGCTCGACTCGAGCTCGAGCTCGAGCCCATTTTAAGTTGTTCGGTAGCTCGCGAGCCGGCTCGCAAGCTCCCATTATTTTTTATTATATATATATTATGTATAATATATAATATAATATATATATATATTAATATTAAATTTAAATCGGTCCTACACTTTTAATCATTCCCATTACCTTTAATCATTATTTTTTATTATATATATATAATATATAATATAATATATATTTATATTAATATTGAATAAATAAAAAATAATGATTAAAGGTCACACTACCTTTAATCATTATTTTTTATTATATATATATATATATATAATATATATTAATATTAAATAAATAAAAAAGTAACCAATATTTTTTGAGCTCGAGCTCGAGCTGGGCCCGGCTCGAGTCTGGCTCGAGCTCGAGCTTGAGCTCACATTTCTGCAGCTCGACGAGCTCGAGCTCGAATTTTTTGGCAAGCTCGACTCGAGCTCGACTCGTGAACACCCCTAGCGAGGACGGAGCCGAGGCTCAATGCAAAGGTAATTTCGATTATTTATTTTTGGATTTATCTTTTTTGTCTCAAAGCCTGTTATTCCTCTAAATTGCACCTTACCGAAATCCCGCCACAAGGCCGAGGTGGCCGAGGCAGGCCGGCTCGAGTATAGGTAAATCCAAGAGTATAGGTAAATCCAAATTCGGCCACGAGGCCGAGGCATGAGTCGAGTTGAAATCCGGCCACGAGGCAGCCCTCGAGGCAGCCCCCGAGGCTCAACGCCTGATATGTCTAATTTACCTCCTCCAATTTCCCCAAAATCAAGGATGGATCAACTGAAATCCGAATTTTTTAGCGGAAATGGTATTTTATACGTGCTTGACCTTTGCTTCCATGGTTCTTAAGATTCCTTTAGAGGAAGTTTACGCGGCACATGGGGTATTAATAAAAACCACAAAAAGGAATTATGGAAACGGTATATATAATGAAAGTGCAATTAATACTAGCGCGATATCATTAATGGGGGCGGCCTTTGATAATTTGTTGATGGATATGTTTCGAATGGATACGGATACAAATTTTTTAATTGTGAAAGAAAGTTTCAGTGATGCGAAAGACCTTTTACTAGAATATTCAGGGTTGATTAAAGATTCAGGTGAATATATGTTATTCTTTTCGAAAAGGCTGATTGTCTTTTCTCATTCTCATAAACTCACTATAATCTCATTATTTGCAGATTGATCGTTGGAGGCGTTTATTGTGAATTTGGGATGAACTGAAGTTGTTCATACCGTCAGCCTTTTTGTTTTAGATTTAATTAATGAAAAATTAAATCATTAATCAGCCTGAATATTCTAGTAACAAGTCTTTCGCATCAATGAAACTTTCTTTCACAATTAAAAACTTTGTATCCGGATCCATTCGAAACATATTCATCAACAAATTATCAACTGTCGACTCCATGAATGAGGCCGCTCTAGTACTAATTTCACTTTCATTATATATTACACCGAAGATAGTTTCCATAATTCTTTTTGTGGTTTTTATTAATAACCTATGTGCCGCGTAAACTTCCTCTAAATGAATCTTAAGAACCATGGAAGCAAAGGCCGAAATGGCAACGGCTGGCACGTATAAAATACCATTTTCGCTAAAAAATTCGGATTTCAGTTGATCCATCCTTGATTTTGGAGGAGAAGTAAATTAGACATATCAGGCGTTGAGCCTCGTGGTGGGATTTCCCATCGACTCCTGTCTCGGCCTCGTGGCGGGATTTCACCTACGGTAAGGTGCAAATTTAGAGGCTTTGAGACAAAAAAAATAAATAATCGAAATTACCCCTTTGCATTGAGCCTCAGCTCCGTCCTCGCCCCCCTTGACTCCTGACTCGGCCCAAACGCCTGCGTCTCTCCGACTCCAGGCTAGACTCTGAATAGCTTGTTTCACTCTCCGACTCCGGGCTAGACTCTATATAGCTTACTTGACTCGTCGTGCCACCGTTGGGAGTTGAAGCCAGAAACTGGAGAATGTACAAAATTGGCAGATATCGACTTGGAAGCTCAAAAGATGTTTACTGAACATGGTTGCGTACCGATTGGTTGGTTAAAATACAAGGAGGTAATGTTATTTTGTATTACACAACGTCTGTGTGATTTATTGCCTATGATGCAAATACACAAAAAATTTACCCCTTTGAGTTACGATACTTTTCTTCTAAGTGTATACCCGATGTGAAGAGCTTGGTTTGCTTGGATGGATGGCTAGGTGAGTAGTAGTATTTTTATTGCATAAATTTAAATTGTAAACTTGATAATTTGACTGCTCAATGATTTGTGTATTGAATTGAATATGCCTATTTTTTGTTAACAAAAAATTGTTTTCTGAATGATTTCAAAGAAAAACTCTAGATTAGTGAGTATATGGATTTGAACATGGCTGCTAATTTCAAACTATATACTAGTAGATTTTTACATAGGGATGATGGATTTTTACATCAGCAGCTCAAGCCTGCAATTCCTGGAGCTAGCTCTATTCATGATGGCTTTGATGTATAAACAAATCAGGAGTTTGCGTTATATGTAAATAAATGCTGTGTAGTTATTTCTATTTGCACTAGGGGTTATAAACATTTATTTAGGTGTTGGTGTGTATATTTTGAATGTTAAAATTGATGATAATAGAGATGAGACTTGTATGTATGTTTGTATGTAATGCCTCCACTGATATTATGGCCCTTTTAGTGCAAAAAAAATGTAAAATCTATTAATGACGACTTTATCAGATTATAAAAATAAATAAAGACGATTTGCAGTTTTATTAGTTGTGATTTTTTTCAATTTAATTTAAATAGTGACATGTATATATATGAGTAGTAAACAAAAATGGCAATATCAAAAAATGCCGTATACAAGCAGTCCCTGGAATCCAAAAATGAATAGAGGAATATTTATGGCTGAAACGGTAAAATTCTGAAATCAAAGTCCTAATGCCGTCTACTTCTTTCGTATTGTTACCTTAAACAAATCCACAAAATGTTCTTAAACAAATCATGTAAATACTTAACAACCTTGAACTTCATCACATCTCTTGATATTTAGCATCTTTCTTTCGACTAGATTTATCTCACAAATCTGCTTCGGGATTTCAAAGAGTTGGATGCTGTCAAGAAAGGACTTGAAAAGATAAATACCCAGTCTGCAACTATTTCTGAGGCCCGGGTGCTGAAATGTCATCTATTAGAAGAGGTATCTTCATCCATTAACCACACTGGTATCACGATTCTGTCCAAGAGAGCATCCAGACTGAGAATGCAAGCAAATGAATCAAACTAAAACTTAATGATAAATGTCGCCGCAACAAATAACACAAGAAAAAGCATTCGATATACCACCTCCAAGAGTGGTTCTAACCTCACGATTAATACGAGACCAACCAGCTCGGCGGCTACTTCCCAAACTTCCTCCTGCCAATTTTCACCACAAGATTCTATAAGGTTATAATCCATATTTACCATGATAAAAAGGCCTGCAGTTTAACATGTGGCAAACGGACGGGTTGAGTTGGTTCCAATAGGTTGGGTTTTTAAATGGTTTTAAGGTAAACCCCAAGCCCAACACCCCAACTAGGGCTGGCATTGGGTGGGCCGAACCCAGACCCAAAACTTTGGGTCTAGACCTGGACCCAGACCCAATGAGTCTCATGTTCTGGGTCTGGACCCAATATTTTTTTTTTAATTTTTTTTTTTATCTAAAATGCTTTATAATTTTATAAAATAATAAAAAATTATTAAGCATCTATATTAAATTTCACCATGACCAAATAATGAAAAGAAATAAAATTCAAGAGCTAATATATATCAATTTTATTTAAATACAATTCATTTTTATCGTTTTCTTAGTTCATGTTTTTTTACTTTTTTAATTAGAATTCAAAATTATATCTGTGTACTACAAAAATTTCGAAATGAATTTTTTATCTCATAATTGTAAAATATTCTTCACATTATTATTATTAGTATTCTTATTCTGTTAATACTCTTCACATTAAACAAATGAATAACTTTAATAATATAATATAAAAGTCTTGTTTTTTTGTTTTGGCTGGTTATAAATTATAATAAAGATAAGGTTACGACATTTATAATCCACAATGGAAGTTTTTGTATTAAATTAGTGTTCAGTTCTAATTTTGATTTTAAGCTTGGTTTGGTAAAATGTCTAACCGAGCTTTTAGCGATCGAGCATCAAATATCGAGTTAAATTTTTACCCCTACATTCATATGAGATTATTGTATTTCCATCCCTCTCGTTCTTAAATTTTTACCCCTATTATTGTATTTCCATCCCTCTCGTTCGCCCCGACTCAGCTATTATCGAAGGGGCTAATACGAAATTTCAAGTTCTGATTTATAAGTTTCAGATGCAAAAATCATGTCCATTCTGAATGATTGCTAAACAATAGGCCAAATGAGTAGTAGAAAATATATTGCTAATAGTAATGAGAACACATAACAAAGAATATAACTAAAATTTCTTCTTTTCCTCTTCACATATATTACATCAAGGAGATAAATATCAAATTCTCAATCCAATATATCACATGCAAAGACACAACTTTACAACTGATACATAAACAAACAAGAGAGTGTTCATACAAATCGCGACTAAGACAATGTGATTGGTCCGTGAATGATATTACCCTTTACTTCAGCCAATCAACATCAAAAAGGAACCGAAAAAACAACTCTAAAACAAAATAACGAACGAATGAAATCCCAAATATTCAAGTTTCAGATCCATTCACAGTAACCTACTATGTCGAAAGTTGGAATCTTCCAGTAATCTTTTTCCTTCTCCATCCCTAAACGTAGGCCTGTCAATGGGCGGGCAATGCCCGTACCCGGCCCAGACCCGCACAATACCCGCAAAAAAAAAATTTACCCGACCCGGACCCGGCCCGAACATTTACCCGACGGGTAGATTAAGCGGGTATACCCGACCAAAATTAAAGTTTCGGGTCGGGTACGGGTCGGGTCTTACCCGACCCGGTCAATTTTTTTTTTTCATTACTTTTTCACATACTCATCAAATTTCGATTTTATAAAATTATATAGAAATGAATAACTTTATTAGTGTTTGACAATAAATTTAAAATTTTATTCGGACTTACACTTAACTCCATATTGATCGTAAAATCGTAATGGTACTTTACATTTAGAACAATGTATATGATCACTAAAAAAACTCATTAATAATATAGACTATAGTTTTGGGAGAAAACCATTCATTTTCACATAGAAACTAAGATGTTAATTTATTTATTAATCAAACCAAACTTGGATGAACTTTAATCGAAACAAATAAAATTATGAATAAAATCTTATTTATAGACACCAAACATAAAAAATATCCGAATACTCGATTGTCAACAAATTCAAATATTCGATACACATTCGAATTTTTAATACAAATATTCGATTGTCAATGCTAAGAAGGATTGAAGTTTGGGGGAATTGGGAGAGAAGAATTGGAGGAAAAGTGAAAAGTCTAATTCTCACGGGTAAAATTCGTGTATATTACCCGCGGGTAAAGTTCGGGTAAATTACCCGCGGGTAAAATCCGGGTATATTACCCGCGGGTAAAATCCGGGTAAATTAACCGCGGGTAAAGTCCGGGTACGTACCCGACCCGGACCCGGATATTAAAAATAATCGGGCCTGGGTCCGGGTCCGGGTATAAATTAATATAGGTCGGGTCTGGGCAGGGTCTTAGAGCGTTTTATTGGGTATGGGCCCCGCCCGTTGACAGGCCTACCTAAACGTTACACCAAACGACATTTCTAAGCTTCAGTTCATAACAACGAAGAAATTAAGGGTTAAAAGGACTTACAAATGCTGCATAATATACAAAAGTGAGCCCTGCTAGAATGATGAATCCAATTTGAAACACGTTATACCTGCAACAGCAGAGGCATTTCTAGTACCACAATATTTTAAACGCGAAAAGATAAAGCGAGTAGAAGAGTATAGTAAATGGTAACTGACTTGTACAAATATTTCATCCCGCCAATAGATTGAAGGGTGTGGCCAAATATTTCTTGGGCGTAATATGCAAATGCTGTGGCGCAGACTGAATTATGTTAATAATTGTGTTAATAAGGATAGTTTCCTAATTCGCTGAATAATCTTCACCAAACTTGATAGATAACTTTTATGGCCATGTTCCTTTACAATATTTTCTAACAAAAGTCCCAAAATTCAAGAGAATCACCTGATTGAGCAGAGAAGAATGAGTCCCACATTAAATAGAAATGAGTTCATCAGTGTAGCTCCCCATCTGAAAACAAAAGAAAGACCGTACGTTAGGCAATAACCAACAAACGGCAAAAAAAAAAAAAAAAAACGAGGAGAAACTAAACAAAATCCTAAGCACGAAACAAAAAACACATATTTCATAGGATGGATTGTTATAAAAAACCAATTTCAGACCAACCATCAGAAGCAGAAACACGCAAATGCTACAGTTCCCAGAAGGCCTAAAATCAAAAGAAACCAACATCGTTTCAAAATAATGCAGAATTTCAAAAAATAACACAAGCAAAAGATTCATAGTAACCCCAAACGTCATCCAGTTTGATGTTGAGAAATGGAGAAAGAGGAGGGTCAATCAGCAAATATATCACTATATGTGCAACCCAGGCCACTGAAACAATCAACCTGTTCACAGTAATAAATTTGTTTACTATATGAAATGAGAATTAAGTCTCACAAGTAAATTGTACACATTGCCTGAAACTTGACTTTGGATCCTTATATGGAAACACTTGAGCACAAAGAACATGATAGCTTGATATACTGTGGTCGCCTGATAAACGAAAATATATATAAGTCCAACACCACCAAAAATCTGGACATCAGAGTATGCAGCAAACTTGAGTACAAAAACATAGAATGAAATTGAAGGGAACCATGGAATGAAACTAAAAGGTGACTAATCATTTTGTCTAACCTGTCTAGCTCCATTTCCAATACATTGTTGACCCCTGGGAAGGACTGAGTGGATGAGGATAGATGCCTAACAGTGAAATCCACCTTTCCGATAAGGCCTAGGACACAAAAAAGTCAAAAATTAGGCCATCTCTAAATAAGCTAGATCAACTGATCTCACCCAGAACTCCCTTCAAGATTTACAATAATAGAAATAAATGCACAAACAACCAATCAATCCATAGGTATGCCACATGTTTCGCAGTAAATCATCCCCCTTCCCTCCTAAATACACTTACTCCGCACTTAAAAGCTAAGATTCTAAACTCCTGATTATCATGACTAAAATGGGAACTGATTCCAAGGCATAAATCATATGCCACATAACATCATTGATTATCATTACAGAAAGAGAAACCAACAAATATGAAAGATACCATCAATTCATTAAAGAAATTAGACAACCGGAAATGAGCATTAACTGAGAGATCACAAGTTCCAAAAGATTAAACAATTTGTTATGTAACGTAATTTTAGAAGAGTTATTTTGGAAGATTTAGTTATTTACGTTTTATTATTTAGAGTCCTTATTTAATTAGGGTTTGCCCTATTATAAATAGGGTGGCTAGGGTTTATGTTTTCAGCATTCAATTTGGAATCAAAGGATCGAGCTTAGGCTTTGGGCAAACTTCGGTTTGTGGGCAAGAATTTATTCTTGTAGGACTTTCGAGTAATCGAAAGTATTTTATATTTATTTTCAGTTTATTGAATTTTGTTTCCATCAATTTGGTCCGACCTGCCGGATCTCTTCACCATCATCATGACTCGTTCCAACGAATCTCGATTCACGGCCCTCGAAGAAAAACAGGAGGAGTTTGGTAACACTCTCGCCGACGTGACCATGCGTCTGACGACAGTCGAACTTACCATGCAACAACAATTTGCCGATCTGATGGCGGCAATCAATTCCCTCCGGACTTCCCCGCAGCCGGTGCCTCCGGCGGCGTCGATCGCGGAATCGAAAATAGCCGATCGATGTACTCCCGTGGCTCCAGGTCCGCAAGAGTCCAGCCCCCACCGTCTGGCACATACCCCTCTACCGGTTTTCGACGGTTCTGATCCGTTGGGGTGGCTCGCTAGAGCCAAACAGCACTTTGACATACATGAGATACCAGAAGAACATTGGCTACATCTCGCTATGGTGGCGATGGAGGGTTCGGCCCTCCATTGGTTCCGTTGGTTGCGTAAAGACCAGCCCCTTATATCGTGGTGGGAATTCTCAGAGGCTCTAATCCTACGTTACGACGAACGTCATGAGGGAAACGCGTATGAAAGGCTTGTGGCTATCTGCCAAACAGATTCCGTCAATGCTTATTTTGATGAATTCATCCAAATAGCAAACCAGACCCCGGATCTATCCGCACCTCAGCAATTGGGATACTTTCTACACGGGCTGGAACCCACCATTCGCTCTAGTGTTCGTATTTGGGATCCTCCAGATTTAGCCACACCCCTGAAACTGGCGAGACGAATCGAAGTTGCCCTCCAACGACATCAAACGGGCACTACCAGTAATCAGCCTGAGCACATGCAAAAATTTCTTGAGTCCAGCCTTGGGGACAAGGCTGTTTTTAAGGGGGGTGGAGTTGTTATGTAATGTAATTTTAGAAGAGTTATTTTGGAAGATTTAGTTATTTACGTTTTATTATTTAGAGTCCTTATTTAATTAGGGTTTGCCCTATTATAAATAGGGTGGCTAGGGTTTATGTTTTCAGCATTCAATTTGGAATCAAAGAATCGAGCTTAGGCTTTGGGCAAACTTCGGTTTGTGGGCAAGAATTTATTCTTGTAGGACTTTCGAGTAATCGAAAGTATTTTATATTTATTTTCAGTTTATTGAATTTTGTTTCCATCACAATTCAACCGAGGTAATAATAAAACTTGAAAAATGATTTCAAAAGATTAAACAATTCAATCGAGGTAATAATAAAACTTGAATAATGATTTCAAAAGATTAAACAATTCAACAGAGGTAACAAATGTTTGCTGTCTCCGACGATCAATCTGAATCTTTCTCTTGCATTAAAGTCAGCCCTGAATATTCTAGTAAAATGTCTTCGAACTTGCTGAAAAACAAACAATTATATAATCAGTAGAAAATAATAATCTAATTACAAAATTGAAAAAAAAAATCGGGTTGCTACCTTCCTTCTTTCACAATTAAATGATTTGCATTTTTCTCATCCATTTCAAATATATCCAACAATATATTTTCGAAGGCCACCCAATGAATAATCGCGTGGGATCATTAATTACAGTTTCATTATATCTTCCACCGAAGACATTTTCCATATTTCTTTTTGTCATCTTTATCAATACCCCATCTGCTGTCATATTTTCTTTCGCATAAACTTCCTCTAAGGGTACCTTAAGAACCATGGAAGCAAAAACCGAAATAGCAACGGCTGGCATGTACAAAATCCCATTTTCACTAAAAATTTCAAATTTTAGTTCATCTATCCTTGATTTTGGGGAAGTTGGAGGAGGAGGCAAATTTGGAACTTCTTCGCCATCATGTATGGATCCCGGCCTCGGCCTTGGGGCCGGATTTCACCTTCACCTACGGTAAGCGGCAAATTTGGAGGCATATCAGGCGTTGAGCCTCGGCCTCGTGGCCAGATTTCACCTTCACCTACGGTAAGCGACAAATTTGGAGGCATATCAGGCGTTGAGCCTCGAGGGCTGCCTCGGCCTCGTGGCCGAATTTCACCTTTACCAACGGTAAGCGGCAAATATGGAGCCATATCATGCGTTGAGCCTCGAGGTCTGCCTCGGCCACGAGGCCGGATTTCACCTTCAACTACGGTAAGCGGCAATTTTGGAGGCATATCAGGCGTTGAGCCTCGAGGGCTGTCTCGGCCTCGTGGCCGGATTTCACCTTCACCTACGGTAAGCGGCAAATTTGGAGGCATATCAGGCGTTGAGCCTCGAGGGCCTCGCCCTCGTCTCCTGCCTCGGCCTCGGCCTCCTGCCTTGCCCTCGAGGCTCAACGCATGATATGCCTCCAAATTTGCCGCTTACCTTAGTTAAAGGTGAAATCCGGCCACGAGGCCAAGGCAGCCCTCGAGGCTCAACGCCTGATATGACTCCAAATTTGCCGCTTATCGTAGGTGAAGGTGGAATCCGGCCACGAGGCCGAGGCAGCCCTCGAGACTCAACGCCTGATATGCCTCCATATTTGCCGCTTACCGTAGGTAAAGGTGAAATCCGGCCACGAGGCGAGGCAGCCCTCGAGTCTCAACGCCTGATATGCCTCCAAATTTGCCGCTTACCGTAGGTGAAGGTGAAATCTGGCCACGAGGCCGAGGCAGCCCTCGAGGCTCAACGTCTGATATGCCTCCAAATTTGCCGCTTACCGTAGGTGAAGCTGAAATCCGACCCCCAAGGCCGAGGCTGGGGATCCATGCATGATGGCGAAGAAGTTCCAAATTTGCCTCCTCCTCCAACTTCCCCAAAATCAAGGATAGATGAACTAAAATCTGAAATTTTTAGTGAAAATGGGATTTTGCACATGTCAGCCGTTGCTATTTCGGTTTTTGCTTCCATGGTTCTTAAGTTACCCTTACAAGAAGTTTATGCGGAAGAAAATATGTCAGCAGATCGGGTATTGATAAAGATGACAAAAAGAATTATGGAAAATGTCTTCAGTGGAAGATATAATGAAACTATAATTAATAATACCACGTGATTATTCATGGAGGTGGCCTTTGATAATATATTGTCGGGTATATTTGAAATGGATAAGAATGCAAATCTTTTAATTGTGAAACAAGACAGCTAGCAACCCGATTTTTTTTTCAATTTTGTAATTAGATTATGATTTTCTACCAATTATATAATTGTTTGTAATTTCAACAATGCCAAAGACATTTTACTAGAATATTCAAGGATGACTTTAGTGCAGGAGAAAGATTCAGATTGATCGTCGGAGGCAGCAAACATTTGGTACCTCTGTTGAATTGATGTGAATCACTATTCAAGTTTTATTGTTACCTCTGTTGAATTGTTTAATCTTTTGAAACTTGGATCTTGTGATCTCTCAGTTAATGCTCATTTTCGGTTGTCTAAGTTCTTTAATGAATTGATGGTATCTTTCATATTTGTTGGTTTCTCCTGTAATGATAATCAATGATGTTATGTGGTATATGATTTATGTCTTGGAATCAGTTCCCATTTTAGTCATGATAATCAGGAGATTAGAATCTTAGCTTTTAAGTGCGGAGTAAGTGTATTTAGGAGGGAGGGGATGCCGCTCCACTGCTATGCTGCCGCCTCCTCCTCCACCTCCACTTCCACTGCTGCCGCCGGAGCTGGATCATCCATAAAATAGAGCCCTCGTCCATGGGTATAACCTGTTATCACAAAAAATTGAAAATAAAAATTCCTATAAAAGAAAGAAATTAAAAAGAACAACAAACAATTTACCAATAATAAACTTTGGTAACTCGTATTTGTCTATTATCTTCTTGATTATTAGATGAGCAATATTCTCATCTAATCTTTCCGGAATACCATTGAAATCAATTTCCATATAGTTCACCATTGTAAACAGGATGAAGAAGATTGTGGTGGGAGAATAGGGTTTTGGTTGTGTGGGGTTTGTAGGAGAATAGGGTTTTAACCTCTATTATATTATATTAATCGTAAATGTAAAATCTGATTAAAAAAAGAGGGTAGTTAAATAGTTAAATTCACTAATGGATAGCCCAATACATATTTATATGGGCCGTGAATACATGATCTAATGGGCCCAAACTCACTATAAATAACATCACGAACACATCCATATCATTTCTCGACCTAGGGATTTGAATCCTATGTTACAATCCACCATCTCATAGGTTAATGTCATTTTGGCACGATCAATGGCCACTAGCTTTTCTTTAGACCATCTCAATTTCGAATCTGAATTATTTTGACCTTTTTCTTGTTTAAGTCCAAATCCAGAGCAATAACGAATGCAACCGGGCTCGACATTAGTGCCATGACACGTGGCAAGGCTCACGAACCATTTGTGAATCCCGAAAAAGTCCTCGAAGAAAGGCCATATTTGATTAGCCTTAAGCTTTATGTAGCCTTGTGGCAACCTTGGCTTCCCATTTTTTTGGTTTTGCGTCTCCAATATATTCTTATATAAATTGATAGAATGTTCCTATATATTTATCATTCTTTTTCTTTGTACTTGAAATAATATAAAATAATATACTTGCATACAATTTTAACATCTTATCTTGAACAACATGATAAGAAGAATTTATCATATAAACTCAATAAACTAGAATGTATACACTTTCAATTAGCAGAACTTTGAAACTTACGGATTGAGCCTTCATTAGTTCGAGATGAGGAGTCAACGCTTCATTTTGAAGAGCACATTTGGGATTTTGAGTTCTAACTATCTCTAGCATATAGATACAAGAAGAAAGTAAACACATTCATTCTAGAATAAAATGAAGACTAGATAATACATGGCATAAAAATATGACATTATTCAAGACATGATTCAAATGTGCCAACCCACAATCATGCAAGAATATCATGTTATCAGGACAAGTACTCAAGTGCTCAGTTCTACTAACAATGCATTACCATGACCAACTGTGAAGACATACATGTAATAATGCATCAGCAATCTAGCCATAACCAATAAATCACTGCACAACATTAGACAAAGATTTCAGTTTACAATCCATATTTAGAGTAACATAACTTCTGGTTCTACTCTATAAGTGTTTTTCCTCGCTCATGTTTGCTCCATAATCCTCAGATACCTCTCTCAAATTTCCTATATTGGATTTAATTTTCCTCTAGTTCAACACTCTTGAATTCAGATTGTAAAAAACACACAATTATAGGCATAAAAAACAATCTAGTGTATGTGAGATGGAATGTGAAATAATATAGGCTCCAATAAAAAATCAACTTCTCACGAAAATTCTAGGACCAGTAATAGGGACATGTTCAAAAGATATATTTTCTTCTTCTCTTTTTCATTGCCCTGCCCCTTAACCCCGTCTTTACCTTCGAAAGCCGAAAACCCAAACCCTTCCTTGACCCACCCACCACCCATCCTAGAAAATCATAACTTCAAATTATTTTTTCTGATTCTTTTCCCAGCTTTCGGTAGATTTTATCGAAACTCAATGACAAAAGGGAGACTTGTAAATTAGAGATGAAAAATTGGGGAAAAAGAAGGGACGTGAAGGGGTTGGGGTTTTTGGGATTCTAAAATTAATATATTTGTTTGGAATTATTAAATTACAATTTTGCCCATGACCTTAACTGTTGACTAACGGTCAACTAAACAGAAAGGGTTGTTTACCAAAATTTCAAAACTCGAGGGTTGTTTGCCAAAGCTAAATACCTCGGGGGTTATATCAAAAAAGCCCTAAGTTTACTTAAACAAAAGTTACCATATATAGTTGACATAATGATGACTTTATAGACTTCAACACAAATTTATAATGGATGCAATTATACACTCCAAGAAGTCAATTCACAATGAGAACAAAGAGTTCAAATTTCCCCATCCTATCACTCCCACTACCCAGATCATACAAAAGTATACCAAGCACCTTTTTACTAAACATTCCATGTTTATTATGATTATAGCAGCATTAAAAATAGTTTTTTTCCTACATTTGCTCTGCATTTTCTCACATTCATTTCATCTTTTAGCTCAACATGAAAACAACACAGGTTTCAATCTATCTGCTCTTCATATTGCTTGCACTTCACCAACATTATGCCATCAGTTCGTTTTCTCAAGGAACGAATTCAGGTAAGTTTTCTAACCACACATCAGGCGGATTTTAAGACAACTTTGTACTTATTAAGAATACTGGTTTATGTATATTTGTGACAGTTAAGCTCAAGATCAGCCATGCAGCATATAACTCGAGAACTATAGGTGAAGGCATTAGGAAAACATTGGTAAGCACATAAGCATTAATCTTTTTCCCTTCAAAACTATTAAGTATGGTCAATTAAAGTTGACAAAATGGTTTAAAATGCATTCATATTCTATAAACAGAGAAATATGATGGAGCTAAATGAGAAGAAGGTTCGTAAGACACCATCAGGACCAAGGAATTGAATGAATGCCGAAATAATGTATGCAGAGTGAAATATCTTCCTAGTTGTAGAAATAATAGATTTATTTTATGTTTGGAGTCCTTTGTACAATATGTTGAATTCTCAGAAGATTCAGTTTAGATTTTCCAAATCAAACCAAATCTTTTACTGCATAAATCATTCCTAAATTACTGTTAGAAATATTAAACCAGATGGCCGACATGAAAATGGCCACTATATATCAAATAGAAGCAATTTAACAAATATACAACGTTCAAAATAACTACAAAATTTACAAAATAATGTCATACCGCACACTTTCGCTTTGACCGCTTACTTCTTTTATGCCCAGAATAATTAGGAACTTGTTTGCTACCACTAGAAGCATATGCCTCTTCAAGAACTTCCTTATCCTGCAGGGAACACCAGATTATATTTACAAACCAGCGTAAACAAATCAGAAAAATATTAAGCATTATATTATAAAATGGCACCAAAGTAACTAAAAATAAATTAATAAAGTAAATTGACACCAGAAATGATCGGTACTGGCATAAATAGATCCTATTATACACAGAGAACATGAATTAGCAATAAAACTTAACTAAAAGGAAACTTAACCAACAATGAATTTACCCAAAGCTACATATAGGCCAAAGAAGAGTGTTGGGAAAACAAATCAAACCAAGTGAAGATAATCCTAGCCCTTGCAGCACAAAAGAAAATGATTATCAACAATGTATTGATTTTGGCCAATTTCCCTCAATCCCCAGATGTGGGTCATGTTTCAATTGGAGCGGTATTTGAGATGAAAAGATGAACTTATTTGCAGACCCATTTTTCTTTCCCCTCTTTGAACCACCATTTTTCTTAAGCCCACTCCTAATATCCTTCTTCAAATCCCTAGACCCTCTCTCCGAACTTGAAAACCTAAAAATTCTGCCATTATCCAAATCTGAATCTTGGGGCTCTGTATATTCATTTTGATGGTGATTTTGATCATTTTGAGTTAAATCAGAACTGGGTTTTTGTGTATCAACAGGGTTTATAAGTTTTTTGGCTAAAATCCCAGAACCAGCTGTGGCAGCTGCTCCTACTAGAACTTGCCGTGACGTTAAAAAATTAAAATGAAGATGCCATTATAATGGGGTTTAAAGCTTCTGGGGGTAGGTGGGTAGTTGGGGAGGATTAATTATTGATGGGGTTTGGTGGAGGCATGTGCGATTCTGATAGCTCCATAGTATTAGTGTGACATTTGGTCTTATTTACACAGTACACCTGCTAGGTCACGTGCTTCCCAGTTCCCAGTTTGAATACTTTTCAATTGGAGGGAAATTTTTGTGCATTTCTTGACATAATAAGGGCCAAGTTCATTCCCAAAAAAAGTAAGGGCCGGTTTCGATCACTGTTTTTAAAGTGTGTTTTTGTTTTTGCAAAACAAAAATATGAAAAAGGCGTTTGGTTAAGTTTGTTCTCACTTTCTGTTTTTGAAAAACAGAACTCCAAAATTTGCTATTTTGCAAAACAAATTTTATCTGTTTTTAAGTTTTATAGAACACTTTTACACTCCAAACTAAGAAAAAATAGCACTTAAACTCTCATTGAAAATAATAAAATATTTTCTCTCTACTCATTTTACTCTTCTTCGCATCAAAACACTCCCTCTTGCAAAGTGTTCCCGATTTTTTATTTTTTTTCGGAATAGTCAACCAAACAGGATTTCAATATTATTTATACTACAAAATTGTTTGGATAAAACTGTTCTACAAAACTATTTTACAAAACTTCAAAAACAAAAACAATCCAAACAGACCCTAAAAGATTTCAAAAGTTTCAGGAGCCAATTGGATGGCCCCTCATCCCTAAAAAGAATTTGGAGAAAAAAGCTATAAAAAATGCATTTATTTTGCATTTCCTAAAAAAATTCTTCCAAAAAAATCTCTCAAAATTACAAATAATTTGATTTTTTTTTTAACAAATTAATTTTACTATTCATGATTTGACAGTTAATACAGTCAATTAAAATGGTTTTTTCGACTATCTTTCAAAGCAAAAAATTAATTTAATTACATATTCTAATACAAAATAATGCAACGTTTAAAATAAGATCCATTGTGACTATTTTCGGACGTCTAGATCAACGAGTTTGACTAAACACATTTAATAAAAATTATATTTAAATACCAAATCAAACAAATTTCTCACAATAAAAAACATATCACATCAACCACAATCATTACTTATTTTTCTTTTAAAAATCTCAGGGGTCAATTGGTTGGCCCATCAATATCCAAAAAAATTATTTCAGAGTAAAAAATCTCATAAAACTCATTTGTTTGGTATCTCACAAAATATTTCTTAAAAAAAATCTCTCAAAATCCATCAAAATTCCAAAGAAAATTCTTTTAGAAAAAGAGAAAAATATTTTTAACCGTTCATGATTTGACAGTTAACATATCGATAAAAAAGGTTTTTTCGGTTACATTTCAATTCAAAAAATTAAATTAATCACATATTATAATGTAAAATAACGCAACAATCCAAATAAGATCCATTATGACTATTTTTTAATGACTAAATCAATAAGTTTGACTACAAATATTTAATAAAATATATATTTAAATATTAATTTAAATAAATTTCTCACAACAAAAAATATATCACATCAACCATAATCATTACATATTTTTCTCTAAAAAATTCCATCTAAACTTACTTCTCAAACCAGATTTCTTATCCTTAAAACTACATATTCTCATTTTTATCGCAAAAAAAAATTCTTTGAGATTAGTATGCCATCCAATTGGGGCCTCATCTTCCAAATCACATTTCTCATTTTTACCATGGAAAAAAATTCTCGGAGATAAATATACCATCCAATTGGGCCCTCAATTGTTTGGTATGTTACAAAAAAAATTTATAAAATCTCTCAAACATTTGCTGCTGCGGAATAAACCAATTTAAAAATGGGATAACATGCTCTATAGGGCATGAGTTCTAGTATCATAAGTGTTTCCTCGTAGGAACGTCCGCGAATTTGATCAATTACTCTTCTTGCTTTGTCAGCATATAGAGATATGTGTGGACCTAAAGCGTATACTTCCGTTTTTTTCTTCTTTATCCTACCATATATCATAAGGTTTCTCTCCTACTAATGAATCATAAGTATCTATCTCTATTTTTTTAAGATAAAATTAACGACGAGATCTATTATCGCTTTTTGCATGTCCTCGGAAATTTAAAGTAGGTACAAATTCGCCCAATTTGTGACCTACCATACGATCTGTTATATAAATAGGCAAATGTTCCTTACCATTATGAATAGCAATTGTATGGCCGATCATTGTGGGTATAATGGTAGATGGAGAAAAAATTATTCTTACTATTCATGATTTGACAGTTCACATAATTGATTTATAAGGTTTTTTCTGATTATTTTTCAACTTCAAAAATCAAATTAATCACATATTCTAATATAAATTAATGCAACAATTAAAATAAGATACAGTGGGCTATTTTTTGACATCTCAATCGATGATTTTGACTAAATTATTTATTTTAAATTATATTTAAATAATAATCTCAACAATTTTTTCACAACAAAAAACATATCATATCAATCATAATCATTACATATTTTTCTCTTAAAAAATTCTTTCCAAACACACATCTCACATCATATTTTCTTATTCTAAAAATATTTTTTTCTTACTTTTATCATGAAAAATAATTTTCAGAGATGGAATTACTCCCTCGCTACTTATCGTGGTGAGATGTGTGAGGTACCAAAATGATCCTCTTGCTTGCCCCTACAAAGCCCAGGGATCAATTTTGTGAATAAAAGCACAGACAATGAGCAGCAAGCTGAAACAGCAGATCGTGTTCTCTTGTTTATATATATTATATATATATATATAATCTTGCATAATGAGGATGTTTTTCCTTTTAATTATTTCATTAAATTGCTAGCTAATAAGTTCCATTTTGTGGGATCTTCATATGAAATAGTACATTTTCATGTTTATTCATAAACATACATATATACCATATATAATGATATAATATGGAGTATTTTCCTATTAATTATTTCATTAAATTATCAAACTTATTTTTGTTTTTGTGGCTTCAGATATGGTTGAGTTCAATGGATTGAAGGCTTTTACCAATCCAGAGATATGTATTTTGCTCAATTTTCGTTGAGTTTATTAAATATTTTCAGATGAATTAATTGGGTTTATTAAATATTTTTAGATTTAGAAGACAATAATATATCGGAATTGGAAGGTATAGTGGGGATTAAAGAAGGGGATATATTGAATAAGGAGTTTAAAGAAGTTAGATCGTTGCCTCCACCATTTTTACGAGACTCATTCGCCCTTTTTACAATTTTGCACTTAAAATTGTTTTTATATTCATTTTTCTATGAATTATCAAATTTATTATTTAATTTTATGAAGAATTAATTGTAATAAAGAAATAATATTTGTTGGGGCATTTGAAAAAGGGAAATAATATTTGTTGGGCATTTGAAAAAGGGAAACAGTTGGAATTGTTGTGATAAAGAAATGATATTTATTGGAGGCATTTTTTATGAATTATCAAATTTATTAAATGGAGTTTATATGCGAAAGCGGATTGTAAACTTGTGAATTATCTTGTTGATAAATATTACGAATATATTACATTTGGAACCCCTCAAATTATCAAAATATTACAACCCCTATAATAGTCATATCATAGCCAAGAAAAAAATATAACATTTACACCCCCTATAACGGTCATCTCATGGCCAAGAAAATAATATTACATTTACACCCCCTGAGGGTATTTTCGTCAAAAAATATATGACATTGGACGACGTCACCAATTGATGACATCATCAGGGGTAAAATAGGAAAAACCACAAAAAAATTTCGCTGACGTCAGCTTTTAGCTGACCGAGAATACGGGCAGGGGAGGCAAAATACAAAATAGGGGAGGTATTTGTAATTATGGTCGTTTTTGGGTGTTTTCTGGAATTACGACATTAGTTAGGGGAGGTATTTGTAATTTTTCCTAAATTAAAAACAGAAATGCTATTATCAATCCTCAATACTAATTTCAACAAAGCAGTTGGTTGCCATTTAATATTTTTACCAATTTATTTATATATCTTAACATTTTAGCATACTTTCTGATTAAATGTCTAATCAACCTTCAAAATTCAAATACTTAAACCAATAGGGTATTAACAAAATACACTTAAACTGTAAAATAACATGCTTTCACAAATTACATATCCAGCAAATTGATGGCTAAATTTGAAGTTCTTACTTCTTAGTCCTTGAGTTACAAACATAACAGAGTATCTTACCACATCATTCCACAACATTCGAATATAGCCTCCGTTGTAAGAAACATATTTCAAATCCACACAATATTCGAACGAGAAATTGTACTAACCTATCAATAAAACAGTATTTGTGCGTAAAATGATGTAAAAATCGATAAAATTAAGAGAGCATCGAAGATAAATGCCTCAAAAAATAGAGTAACGCTTTCTATGATAGGCCTCATTCAACACTACCGAAACTAACTGCACTGGTACGTTTCACAGAATAAGCTCGACTCTTCGGTCCTGATTGGCACCAACAAAACCTGCATAAAAATTTGCGTAAATTAGTATAGGAAATTATGTGAATGCAAATCTCTTACACTCAGACATAATCACTGGTAGGCTTGTCAATGGGCGGGAATTGCCCAGACCCGGACCCGTTTAATAGAAAATTTATCCGACCCTGACCCAATGACACTAGGTGGTTCGGGTCCGGGTCCAATTCACAGAGCCACAGATAAAGACAACTCGACTAAGGTCCTTATCTCAACAAATTAGAGCATCGGTCGATTAACCAATGCTTTGTTAACCAAGTATTTTCCATAACATCAACATAGTTAATTTTGACATGAATAGTTCAGAAATTCTTCATAATCTTTCTGCATGTTCAACACACAGAAGCACAATATCCACCGCTAAGGGTGCGTTTGGATGGAAAGATTTGAAATCCATGGATTTCAAATTCATCGACAAATCCATTTAAGTTTGTTTGGATGAATTCGCGTTATGATGGATTTCAAATCCCTCGCCATTCATTTTGAGCTCTTTTCTCCACAACTACGTGGATTTCAAATGACTCCATTTTAGCTGTCATTTGAAATCCTTCATCCAAATCCACTCCCCAAATCCAACTCCCTCGATCCAAACACACCCTAAGGGAACAAAGCTTGTTAGACTATTATGAACACAATTTAGATGATAAAGCAATCTGATTGTTTATCAGAAGACATTTCAAATACTTAGCTTAGTGATATGAATTAACGTCTCTACATCTTAGAGTTCTTCCTTCTTTCCTGGGCAAGAATACATATACTGTTATGCTAGCAACTCGAGATCTATATCCCCTTTATTCGATCAGTCTATATATCAATAATATATTAAACACAAAATATATATCTAAACTTCTCCTTTCTATGATTTTACTTGGTGAATTCAAGTTTCTTAATCAACCTTTCTGCAACTAAGCTTGTAACCAATAGAGTAAACCTTTCTGCAAGAATTCTAAATGACACCTATTGCAATTCAAATCGTATATCGAAATCAAACATTTTGATGAACAGCTTGCTAATCACTATTCGAAATGCAGTAACAAAGATTCAAATTTGATTCAAACCATAGGTAATCAAGAGAAAAAACCCACATACCAAATAAGCAAATCCATCAAATCATTCAGCCCTCTTGTAGGATACATGTTTCCTCGCGGCCCTCGCATTCTCATACTCAAACTTCAACACATTTGGAATATGCGAAGTATCCTTCACATAGAACAACCTCCCAAACGCACTCTCTTCAATCGCAGCAAACCTACACACAAATAACCTATTCACAACCCAAAACCAGGCCCCACCCAACACCGCCCCCAACGCCGCCCCAGCAAACACCTGGGCCACACTGTGGTACCCCAAATAAACCCTAGAATACATCGTCAACACCGCCAGCGGCCACACCGCGAGCCCAGCAATCCACATCTGGGTTCGGAACAAAGCCCCAATCCTATAATACGTCAGTAGAGTAAAATAAACCGCGAAGAAGAACATGTACTGGGAATGACTGGAAGGCCATCCGTGTGAATCGCACATTTCCAAGATTGCGCACGTTTCGGGCCGGGCTTCTTGTACGGATTTCTTGACGATTTCGTTAATGAATTGGGAGATTAGAAGGCCGAGGGCGAAGAACATGCCTTGGAGCTCGCGGCGGAAGATGAAGTGAGATACGAAGCCGCCGAGGCTGATGAAAACTGGGACTAGCGAGATCCATGCGAGGAGATGCCCGAGCTGATCGCCACGTTGGTAGCGGACGTGGGTTAGTGTTACGGCTTTTAGGGATGGGTAGGGATTAGGGTTCGTCATGGTGTTTGATTTGATCTGATTTGGGGATTTTTCGAGGATGATTTGATCTTGAATATGTTAATGATTACAGAGGTGAAGAAATGAGTTAACAAATTACAGGGGAGTGGAGGGCAAGTGATGATGATGAAGACGTGAAGGGAAAAAGGGTCCAATTAGTACTCAATATTTAATTATCAAGCTAAAAAGTAAAAACAAATGTCAACAAATTGTACTTTGATTGCTTGATATTTTGGATAATTTTATTTTTAGATAAAAGTGAGGAAAAAATTTAAATAAAATTAAAAAATATAGGTTTGAAAAGTACGTTTGAATGAAATATTTTTAGAAAAATAATATGTAATGATTTGATTTTTGTTATGAATTTATTTTTTCTTGATGTTTAGTATAATTTTTATTAATTATATTTAATCGAACACATATTCATATATCAAAAAATTGTCACAATAGATTTTATTTTGAACACATCGATTTATATATCAAAAAATAGTCACAATAAATTTTATTTTGAACGTAGCATCATTTTATATTAGAATAATTTTCAGTGTTAAAAGATAATCCAAAATCTATTGAAACTGATGGTATAAACGGTTCAATCATAAAAATATATTTTTTTGCAAAAAATTCTTTAAACTTAGCTAAAACTTTGATTAAAAAAATATTAAAATATTGGTAACATGTCAACTAAATACATTTTTGAAGTATTTTACTCTACATATTTTTTTTGGGGAGTTTCAATAGTTGTTTAGGAGCTTGAATCAAATCAAGTTACTCGTGAATCTGATAATTAAAAATTTGTCTGAAAATACACTCGTTTAATGTAATTAATAAATTTGAAAATATTTTTACTATCAGTTAGGTTCAAAAATACTGTTTGAATTCGATTTTATTAGTTAAAAATTAAAAATATTTATATAAAAGATCAAATTACTTGAAATCTATTGTGTATATATCTCGATTAAAATCAGTCTAAAATCAACTTGATTAACAATAAAAAAAAAGTGAAATACTATTTTTACGACGACTTAATCAAAATTCACTAAATCTTGAACAATTGCATTAAAATTTAAAATAAAATTAATTTAGGAAAGAAACCCACAAAAATCAAAACCGACAAAACCCCTAAATCAGACTGAATCATTTCTTCATCTCACCATGAATTTACTAGCTAGAGTAAAGCTCCGATCAGGCCATCCGATATTCTCTTCTCCTTCACTGCGAAAACCCGTATTTCACCTGCAACCATTAACCACTCTTCAACAAAGCAATTTCTATTCCACCAAAACTAACCAAAGAACCCAACAATCAACCCAACTCAGAACCCGGAAACCTTCACCATCGTCAACATTTTATCAGACAATCAAGAATCAAACAGGGGAACTAACCAGTAATGTGTGGCCTAAGCCCCAGCAGATGACGTACCAAGCAAAAGTTGCGAACGTTGTGAATTTGATCGGCCACATCAAGATGCCTGTTCTGTTTGAGGCTGATTCTGACGGTAAACACTTCGCCACCACTGTGATTAATGTGGGTAAGAGTAATTATTTGTCTATTCCTGTTGTGTTTGAAGGGGACTTAGCTCATATGGTGGCTTGTCATGTTAGGCAAAATGATGCAGTTTTCGTATCGGGGCATTTGAGTGCTAAATCTATTAGGTTGGTGTTGAGTGAGAGTGCTGGAAAATTTCATGTTGTGGCTGAAAATGTTAAACTTGTTGAGGGTCTTGAGATATCTCAAAATGTTGTGGATAAGAAAGTAGGGATTGAGAAAAATCTCAAAAAGATTGAGGAAATGGTAGGAAAAGTGGATAATAATGTGTATTTTGATCAGCAGTTAAAAGATGTACACAAAACTTCAAAAAAACCCAAATCGGTTGAACGTGTGGTAGATAGAGTGGATAACAATGTATACAAACATGCTAAAACGAAGGATGAATCAAGCTTGTTTGTTGAGAATTACGCTAAACCATCTATGATTGCTAATTGTGAGCCAAAACCAGTTTCGAAACAGTATCAAAAGAGTGGAGAAAGTGTTAGCAAGAAAAAAGACGAGGATCTAGTTTTATGGAGGGATCTTGTAAAAAATCCCGATCAATGGTGGGATTATCGTGATCACAAGTCTAAGGGATTGGTTAAAGAGAAATTTCCGGATTTCAAGAAGAAGATAAGTGGTGAATCACTCTGGATTAGCACTGCACCGAAATGGATTTTGCCTGAAATCGAAAGATTGGAGTTTGATGTTAAGGATGTTAAGCTAACGGCAGTTAAGAAAGGCGACGAAATGAGAAAGTTTGGTAATAAAAATGATGATTTGTGGAAAAATTTGGTGGAAAATCCTGATAAGTGGTATGATGATAGAGCGAAGAAGTTAAACCCGAAATCGCCTGATTTTAAGCACAAAGAGACGGGTGAGGCGTTGTGGGTAAACGTGTCACCGGTTTGGGCGTTATCACGTTTACCACCAAGTGAAAATACTGTTTGAATAGACTTTTGAGGATGGTATGTTATGTGACTTTGATGTTTTGAATATATGATGTTACAAGGATTTTGAGAAAGCTGTGTTAATGTGTTTTTACTTTGTATTGCTTGTAAAGAGGTTTGTCAATTTGTTTAACACATTTTGCAAAGTTTTGTTCAGTTTGAACTTAGAATTGATCAACTTTATGTTGTACAGTTTTAACATGTCTTATAGAGAAAGTGAGAAAAGTTGAGATTCTTGTATGCTTCAAATGCATTACATTTAGACAAAAAATTACGAGAACTAACATTAAAAGGTTAGGGAGTGATGTAACCAAACACCGTTGCACTGGAATTTTGAAGAACAGAGGATAAACAGAGGAATACCCAATAAACTGAAAATAAGATCTGGAAAAATGTGATTTATTGATATGATATGTACGATGATTGAGCAAGTTATTTTGGGTAATAATTATCTGATTGAAAGTTGAAACTAGTAAAATGAGAAAGGGAAAGATAGAAATAATTATTGAAATAATATGAAATAATGAATATAACAATTTGAAAGAATAATTGAGATAAGTAATTATCAACGGAAAATAGTATGAAGCAATTTGAAAGACTAATTAAAATATGTAATTATTGATACGACAAAGTATAGACTGTAGTGTATAGTTATGCGTAGCAATCGAAGAATGAATTTGAATAAAACATTTTATAATTTTAAATGATTTTTTGCAACTAATTTTCTAAGAATTATAGTTCATAAATAGAAATCGATTAAGTAAACATAGCCAACGATACCATAATAAAGGACAATAGGCTCAATTTAACTCAAGTTTAACGAGCTGGAACTCGAGCTTAATTTTTCTATGTAAAAAGCACGCCAGTCTTTTCACTTGTTATATATATTTCATATTTTTAGTTATTTACAATAAAAATAAGTACGATTTATAGTGCCCGTTGAACTATTCGTTTTGTCACATTTAAGTTATGAACTATATAACTTAACAAAATCGTCACTTAACTTGATTTTTATGGCTTTACGTGACTTAATTTGAGTGATTATTTTGTTATATTTGATAATTTATAATAATAAATGCAATAAAGTAAATAGTTAGGGGTATAAGTTGTATTCCACCATAAAAATAAAAGGGAAAAGAAATTGAATGAGGAGAAAATTGATAATTATTTTGAGAGAAATTATATAGATTGTTACTCTCGTTAATTAATATTTTCATTCATTTATATATTAATTATTATTATAGATGTTTTTATTATTTTCTTTTAGAAAATTTGGCTAAATGTCCAAGGCCCTAAACACAAACAGTCTGAAAACTCTAGCAGTCCAGGCTTTTACGCCGTCACCACCACCTGCCACCGTCGTCTCCGATCCTGTCCACCAGTCACCACCGCCCCACCCCGTCGACGGCGCTTCTGGGACCGCAGCTGCATTGCCTGTGTACAGCTCCCCGTCCACTCTCAATCCTGCTGCCCTGCTTCAAAATTAAAGATTAACAGGTACAGAACTAAAAAACCAAATATTCATAATTACAGTTCTGTTCAGTTCGTTTCTTACTTATTGTGTGGTTAATCGCAATTAACTTATTTCTCGTTCAGTACTCGTTTCTTGATTAATTTTAACTGGACATTATTTTCCCCAAATTAGGGCTGAAAGACGAATTACTTGATACTTGAACGACTATTATGCTCAAGTTCGACTCGATTAGTTAAGAATAATAAAAATATGTACAAAGTCCGGCTTGCGTTTGCTCGATAAAAGCTCGCTTAAATCTCGACTCGGTTGCCAATAAGTTCAATTGTAAGTTAAACTAGCTTGAACAAATACTCGTTCGTGGACTCAACTCATAAACACCCTTATCACGAATTCACTTCACTGGAGTTTTAGGTTCTGTTTTAAATTGCTGAATGATGATGCTTGTATTTTGTTTTCTTATATTGCATCTCACTCGTTAATTATCGACTAACTCAATATTGATACTTCAGAGTTATACGAATCGTCTCATACAGAACTTTGATCGTCACCAGCTAATTTATTTTTGAATATTGTGACATAATTTACTCACTTCTTTTTATACTAACAGGTCTGCTGGGAGTGAAACAAGTATGGAAGAGCAAAGAAAACGAACGCTTGAAGCATTAGAGCGAAGGTTTACACAAGCAAAAGCAGAGATTCAGACACAAGAACAAAAAAACAAGAAACGGCCACGTGAAGATAAGGATAAAGTTGCTTCAAATATTGAATCTTCATCTGCAGATACAACATTCAAAAAGCCTTCCAACAATGGTTCATCAAGAAAAGGTCTATTTCAAAGTCTTACTATTATAATATTCCCTTGCGATTTGGTATTCATTATCAGCTGGGGACATTGTCCTGTTTTTTTTTTTTTTTTTTTGCTATGGTCATGATTACTAGAAGACGCATAATCATTTTGCAGTGAGAAAGAGAAACAGAGATACCAAAAAAAATATGAACTTTAATTTTTGGCATGTTTATGAAATTATAGAATTGAGAAAGCTAAAAATAGAGTACTTTAAAAAACATAACTGGCTGCAGCTTAATATTTATTAGAGATAGTATATCTTTTAGAAGAAATTCGGATGTAGCCTATTGGAGAATGGAGTGTAGTTTACATTCCCTTTGATGTTCTCTTGTTATTCATTTATTATAGAAGTCCAAAAAGCCTCTTAGATAATTATTGAGGTGAAGAAGCGGCAATGGGATCAGGTGACTGAGCTGATAGCTGCATGCTGTTAAAATTAAATTATATGATGTCGTTTTATAGTTCATTAACATCTATCACATGCCTAATAATTGTATTCTCCTTGATTATTTTGCAGGTAACATTTCGTTCTTAGGTCATACTTCTAAACAAGGTATTTGTGTAAATTGTAATAGATGATTCCAGTTACTGTTTGAATGCCTGTTATTAACTTTATGCATCTGGGATTTCCTAGAAGTAAAAAGTATCTTCTACCAACATTTTTCAGATGTAGAAGTAAAGGAGCCAGCATACTTTAAGCTTTCGCATTCTGTACATGAAAATTTGCTTCCAGCAGGTGTCGAGGTCGATATTTAATCCATTTATTTTCTGAGTTCTTTTGGCCTGTGCTTAACATGAAATTCGATGTTAACACCACATCTCGGCTTGACATTGCAGGTTCCGGATAGAAAAATCGCGGTTGATCGTGTTTTGCATGAGCTTTTCCAACATGGTGATTCAGCTCAGAAATATATGCAAGGATCCAAAACCATGAAAATCGAGAATACAATACTTCTTGATAATTATGTCCAGAAAGGTGGCATGTCAAGTGGTGGTCGTAATCGGGCACTACAAAATGGCTCAAAACGCTCTAAAAAGCATATGTCCATAAAGAAACATAAGAGGAGTGGTACATTTGATTTGCCTCAAGAGTTCCATAAGTGAGTCCATTTGGTCATTTGATATCTTTTAGTTTTGTTTTGCTTCTCCCGATGTGTTATTGCTCTTGTGTTGCTCTTACATTTTTCTGTAGGCTTTTTGCCATGGCCCTGCATATTCCTTTTTGATATTTTTCAAATGTTCTTTATCACTCACCCTTCGATGATTTGTATAAAAGAGCAAAGTTGTCAACAAATGGAATTTCATCTGTATTAAACTATTCACACTACTTTTCATTGAAGAATGATGGCCATAGGCGGCATTTCTCAAAACCTATCAATTTATCATGTTCTTGTTCCTTTCAAGGATGATGTGACTGTCAAAGGGTTCCATTAGCTTATTTTCTTTACGAAACTCATAAGTTCTCTGTTGACCTTTTTCAGTTATGAAATCTTTCTGCCTATGCATGAAAAGTGGAAATCCTACGTACAACAACTTTTGAAAATCACCGGGTTAGTGGCAATCGACTTTTTCCATCCTTAATATGTTTATCTCACTATATGTGTGAGTTTGTAAGTTATTGAATGCTCGTACAGGAAAGACCAGTTGGCTCAGTGTTTCCTCACTGCCGATCTACATGGTGCAATTATTCTAGGTTTGTAAACCTTTCTCTTTTCTTCAGTCACTGTTAATACTTGTTAACCTCATAGATGTATTTCATGTGGAGATATTTTTGAATTATTATGACCTCTTGGTACTTTACTGGCTGTAGTAGTGTACTATTTTTTACTTTAAGTCTGTCAATGTTGATTTGGATCTTTAAATTAAAAAATGCACTCAGTACCACCTTATATTTTCATTTTAGTATAGTGAAGTATGTTTTACTCTTAATCAATCGCTACTTGCTCCTTAGGTTTCTCTCACACTGTTGATGATTGCACAACCATGGTTGCTTGTTTAATTCTGTATTTTTTACCCATGTTGTGACGTTGCCTTAAATTTCGACTTATAGAGTTCTTGTGAAGTATTTAAGAAGTCCATATGATGAATTTCAGGATTTTTTATTGTGAATGGCCAGAAGAAATTATAAGACAGCTATATTTGGAATACAAGTATTATGTTTCTTCTATTATGTGATGTGTAATTTTTCATGTTCATTTGTCGTAGTTGTCGAGTGTAAGATGGGTGCGTACGTTGGGATACATGGCATAATTGTACGAGAAACTAAAGAAACATTTGGAATCATTACTCAAGATAACAAATTCCGAGGCAACACTTCAAATCTTTGTCTTAATGAAACATACTGCTTGTACACAAGTGAAGACTCTTACACGATATTGCTTTCATTATCAACAGTTGTCCCCAAAAAGCTATCTGTTTTTGTGCTCCAAGCTGATTGCTGGAAGATAACACTGCATGGAGATAAACTTGCATCCCGAAACTTGGTTCCATGATTATAATACAGGTATTATAAATGTGATTTTCGTTTTATATAATTGTCATCTTTTTTTTATTGAACCCGGTGGCAACCAAAAGGCGCATATTTATTATTCTAGGTTTTGCGAGTTTACAAGCAGCAAGAGGGTTTCATTATATCCACGACCATCCATTTCGTAAGAAGGCTTACTTTTCCTTTTTCGGGTAAATATCAGTTTGAAAATTCTGTAATTCAATTTGCAATATGACATTTTTAGTTGATTGATAGAGAAAATGAATTGCAAAAAGTGTTTCTATGTGAAAAGCTATAGGAACAATTTTGCAGCTTCAGGGCTTCTAACTTGTAGCAACAATTTTGCAAAATAAGTTAGTTGATAATACTAAAATCTTGCGTTAGATATTGAAGAGGAATACATAGTTTATGTCTCTTTATTTTATTTTCCTAAGAGAAGATTATTGAGTTTTTTTTTTTTTTTTTTTTTATCTAATCAAATTTATTGAGTCTTATTATTGGTTTGTCAAATTTAACTAGTTATATTGAGGGCATTAAATGACTCGAATCTAATAGATGTTTCAAAT
The DNA here is from genome assembly GCA_963669365.1 of Verbascum thapsus. Taxonomy (NCBI): domain Eukaryota; kingdom Viridiplantae; phylum Streptophyta; class Magnoliopsida; order Lamiales; family Scrophulariaceae; genus Verbascum; species Verbascum thapsus. The sequence continues at coordinate 21,925,331 of OY770104.1, forward strand.
TTGTTTGAATTATTATTGAGCTTCATAATTTGTATTTAAGCTTGGTTTGATTATTAGTAAGATGAGCTTAAATGGATTTCAGTCGAATCGACCACGAGTTAATCTTAAGTAATTTGATTTTTTAAACATACTTAATTACTTTTTACTAATTAAGTCGAGTTTCAAGCTTCTGGTACACATAAAAAGTGGTTTGAATTTGATTTGGTATGTGAATTTATTAACGATCGCAAATTCAAACTGACATTCCTAAATCGAATATCGAATAATTTAATTAGCAATCATCTATAATTAATTCTAAGTTCTAACATGATAGAAATTGGGTTAAAATTCCAAAACACATATACAATTGGGCCACTGGCTCATATACAATTTCTTATTGGGCCACTGCCTAATATACAATTTCTTATTGGGCCAAACTTCGAGACTCGTGGGTTGAATTTTAAGTTTAACAAGTTATGAATTATTTCCTCCATATTTATAGTCTTATGAGTTATGAGTTATGATTAAAAAATATCGATTTGAGTTTTATCGAATAAAAATACTCAATTTGTATAGACTTAAATAATGTAAATGATTAATTTGCTTTATTGAACCAAGTTAATTGAATCTTATTATAGGTCTATGGAATTTTACTAAGAGTTCATCATATAATTTCCTCTATTATTATTATTTCTAGATGAAAAGAATACTTGGGCCGATAATTTTTTTAATTATGGCTCATATATACATTATAACTTCAAATTTAAATAAAAAAAATTATAATTGTAAAATCTGATTAAAAAAAAAAGTAGGGTACTTAAATAGTTAAATAAATCCACTAATGGATAGCCCAATACATATTTATATGGGTCGTGGGCTTATAATGGGCCCAAGCTCACTATAAATAAGACCACGAACACATCCAGATCATTTCTCGAACTAGGGTTTAGTAAGCGCCTCTCCTATTCTACTCTCCTTCCGTTCATCTCAGCTCTGCAAACTCTGCAATCATGGGGTACGTACACGGTTTGCCTATATGTCAATTATATGTTTTTTGTTTATCGCGGATTTATCATTTATATATCAATGTTTTGAATTTGAGTGTTTTTTTGTTTAGATTGGTTTTCTGTTCTTGTATGCCATTATAAACCGAAGTGTCCATGAGTTAAATTATAGTTTAATTAGTGATTCGTGCTGTTTGCTGTATATCGTTTAATAATTAGCATTGTTGTGTTAATTTAAGGGATAAAAACAATAGCTCGTCCAACTTTTTGAGATTTTATGCCTTTTTTACGAACTCTCTTGCAGTTTTTAACTGAATAACATTAATTGTTATGATCTCTTATATTTTAGTGATAATAAGTGTAAAAACTCAAAAGGTTTGGACCTGTTACTGTATTTACACTTTAATTGGAAGTTATAGCACAGTGCTTGCCTGGAGATTGGAAGTGTTAAACAATTTTGTCATCATGGCTGCTATATATTTGCAACTTACCTTGTATTGCTATTGTTCAGTACCTAATGGATCTTGTTTACAATGTTACAGTAAGACTAGGGGAATGGGAGCTGGGCGCAAGCTCAAGTCCCACCGTAGGAGGCAAAGGTGGGCTGACAAGGCCTACAAGAAGTCTCACCTTGGTAACGAATGGAAGAAACCATTTGCTGGGTCATCCCACGCCAAAGGCATTGTGCTCGAGAAGATGTAGGATTATGCCTTTCAACATTTTGTATCAAGTCTGTGTTTTGTTTAGTATAGCCATTATGTGTTTCGTGTTGAACTAATCTTGTACATCATATGCAGCGGTATTGAAGCTAAGCAGCCCAACTCCGCTATCCGTAAGTGTGCTAGGGTTCAACTAATCAAGAACGGCAAGAAGATTGCTGCTTTTGTCCCCAACGATGGTTGCTTAAACTACATCGAAGAAAACGTGAGTACCCACCCTTTTGTTCAAACTCCTTAATTACGAGAAACATATTAGAAATTTCATCCGTTTGTGAAAAATGAGAGGCTCGTGTTATTTACCCAACAAGTGAAGTGTTGTGCATGTAATATAACTATTTTAATGTCTTTTTCACGAATGAATAAACTCGTAATTGATTGCTGATTACAGGATGAAGTTTTGATTGCTGGTTTTGGTCGTAAGGGACATGCCGTGGGAGATATTCCCGGAGTTAGGTTTAAGGTGGTGAAGGTATCTGGGGTTTCACTACTTGCCCTCTTCAAGGAGAAGAAGGAAAAGCCTAGGTCTTAAATTCTTGTCATTTTTCTCTGGCTATGAATACTGCTTAAGTTTTGATGAATCATTTTGTTTTAAAGTTTATTTTGTGAACAAATGTCAGTAATATTTGTGGTCTTTGTGGAATGTTCTAATATTCTTGTTTATTTTTATGGGATTAAGCATATCCTTAAATTTCATAGTTTTGTTTTGTTAAATCATTTGGTAAAAGCTAAAATTGAAAATTATATTATCCCAACTTGTACAAAATGCATAGTTCATAACTTAAAATATCCATACATTTAATAATATGAAATAGATAATAGTACAAAATCAATATTTTATGAATTAAAATTGTTATATTAACACAAAATATATAATAATGAATAAACATACGATCTTGTCGCACTATTATTGGTATCTCAACGCAATGTTGTTTGTACTTTTTTTATGTCAAATAAGTGTAGACTCTTTTTTTTTGTTAATCTTGTCGCACTATTATTGGTATCTCAACGCAATGTTGTTTGTACTTTTTTTATGTCAAATAAGTGTACTCTTTTTTTTTGTTAAATAATCTTCTATTCCTTGAATCGGTCTATTAGGAAGACTGATATCCCGATCGTCTAATCGTAACAATTTGCTGAAAATACAAAAAATACAGTTATCTCATTCATTTGAATATTATCATAAAAATTCAAAAATACAACAAAGTCACAAATAAGATCAATTGGACCTCAATTCGAGTCACAAATTTCTTTTAAGATGTTTTTAATTAAGAAATTTTCAATCATCAAACATTTTTCACTATCATATAATAAGTAATTAAGAAAAACAAGATCAACCTAAATGTCAGATGAATAAATGACCGGTCATTCATTTTTTAAAATTTTAATAATCTAAACCGACATAATTATGAGATGAATCACTGATCCGTGGATAATTTTAAATTTTATAATAAAAAATGTTTTTAATTAAAAAAAATTAAAATAAAGATAGGAAGTTTAATGAAGAATATAACAAAAAAAATATTAATTATTAATGTGATGATTATTAAGTAATGTTTCAAAAGTTTCAATTCATTTGTGAAGTAATTATCAAATTTCATTAGGCTAATAATTAAATTTTGTCATATCAAGTAATTAAAATTAAATATAAATAGAATATGTCATTGTGATGACATCTTCTATTTGGATATTTTAAAAAAATAAGAAATTGAGAAGATGTCATTGTGGTTGACGTCTTCTAATTTGAATTTTTTTTTGTTTTATTCAGCTAAAATACCCAAAACTTCTAACTGTTTGCATTAACACAATTGTAATAATATTATTGATGTACTCCAACTTCAAGCATAGTAAATAATCATAATTCATATCAAAATAGGTTATTTAGAAGATTGTTGCTCGTCGAAATATCCACCTGATTCCTTTCGCATATACGATCACGAAGCTATGAAAGTTTTTATCTTATTTGAAAGTTTTCAATTCTAACAGCCGACTGGGAAGACTGGGGGCAGTGACAGACTGGGAATATTGGTCTACTGATTCGGTATGTCCGTCCAGAGATTGTAAAAGTTTGATTGGACAGATTGGATAGATCTGTTAACCTGAACACCGGTCTGTTAATACTGTTCATCATCTTTCCCACTAAATTTTACGATTTTTAAGTAAAAAAGTCAAAAAAAAAAACACATTCTTGATAACATCTTATATTAATATTCTTAAAAATGAACCTAATTTTTAAACAACAAAGTTTATATAAAAATATGAGATTTGAGATGAAAGTACCAATGTTGGAGTTTATATCTGGACATTGAATGATGGTAGTTAGAATTGAAAATAACTTTGTCAATGATCAATGAAAATGTAAGATAATGGAATAGGGTTTGAATAATAAGAGAATTGGGTTTTTTTTTTCGTGGGAGTGAATATTCCTGCTTGGTATGGGGAATATGTGAATATATTATGGGGATTGGGTGAATATTCTTTGGAAAAAATATATTTTCTTTTAAATTATTTTTTGTTCAAAAAGGTATTTTAGACAATTTGAAAGAACATATTTTTTCTAAATATTTTATTTTATATTATTTTTATTCAAAACGGTATTTTAGGCAATTCAAATTTTTATTAAGTAAGAAGGCTATCCAATTTAATTGTCTCAAAATGAAGGCTAGTTTTCAATAAAAATGTCATTTTAGTGCTATTTGGCTAAATGCCTCGGTCGACAAGAGTAAATTTGACCGTCATCAATTTTCAGACGTAAGATAGGAGAATCCGGAGATTTTGGTGTATAGCCCTCAAACATGTATTCATTTAAATATAGCCTTCTATTAAAAAATTATAATTAAATTTATTTGTTTTATTCAATGGTATTGTAATATAATTAATTTACCCTTTAAATCAAACTACAACTTAATCCTAAAAAACTAAATCATCCTCTCAATTCCTCAACGGCATATACTTGTAAATATTTCATAATTCTCTTTGTAATATTAAGAGACATGTCCTAGAAACATTTCATAATCCTCTTTGTAATATTAAGAGACATGTACTAGAATGTTCATGTGAGTTTAGTGAAGAGTATGTAGGAAGTTCATGAAGTTTGAAACACATCTTCCTTTTCTACAGTTAGATTGAGTCGATCTCGACCTTCCGTCGAGGATTATGATTAGTATATATAGGAGTTTTTATTTCATTTGTAACTCATCCAATCCAACTTTTGAGTTCTAAATATAATTTCTAGTTTATAAATCATTTCTCTAAAAAGCTCTAAAGCCTTCTCTAACACAACAGGAATATGTTTGAAGAATAGTGATTCCGATTTTTTTGTTTCGTTTGAAAAAAATATTTTATTTTATATTATTTTTATTGAAAATGATATTTTAGACAATTTGTCTAGAATTAAAATATATTACATAAACTTAATTACTTATAAAATGTGCAAATGATTAGTTTGCTATAAAGTCTATCATCTCCAAATTTTTCCTCTATCAAACCAAGTAAATTGAATCTTACTATTGGTCAATGGAATTTAACTATGAATTAATCATATTATTTTCTTTATTATTATTTCTAGACGAAAATAGTATCTGACCTATAATTTTTTAATCATACAAACATTATAACTTGAAATAAAGGGAGAAAAATTATAATTTGTAATAACTTGGAACTAATCGATATCACGAGATATATCATATAAATATGAAAATTATACTCTGCAATCATGGGGCATGTACGCGCTTATGTAACGTTTTTTCTTGTATTTTCTGGAATCTGAAATAAACAAAAATAGAACTGCCGCCGACGCCTCCTCCTCCACCTGCCGCCGCCGGAGCTGGATCATAAATAAAATAGAACCCTCGTCCTTGGGTATAACCTGTCATCACAAAACATTGGAAATAAAAATTCTTATAAAAGAAAGAAGTTATAAAAAAAAACAACAACTTACCAACAGTAAAATGTGGTAAGCCGTATATGTCTCTTATCTCCTTGAGGACTACTGAGTTTAGAACAGCCATATACTCATCTACTCTTTCCGGAACACCATTGAAATCAGTTCCGAAATAGTTCACCATTGTAAACAGGAGGATGAAGATTGTGGTGGGGAATAGGGTTCTGGTTTGAAGGAGAATAGGGTTTTAACCTCTGTTTTAAGCAGGAATTGAGGGGTACAAATGTCATTTAAAGTATTCTTATCATGTCTACATATTTTTGATGTTCGGGTCCAGTTCATGTCTTATTCGGATGCGGATGCAGCCCAATGGGCTTTTATATCAAAGTGAAGTCCACAATAAGGGCAGTGAATAATGCAATTGATTGGGCTTATGATTGGGCTTTTGTTAGAGAATTGATTTCGGTGGAATGTGGGATGGATCTAAATCAAGTCGAACGACTCTGAATTTAGGACAAAAGGCTCGTCTGTTGTTTACCACTTTTATCTTAATTGCATTAGTTTTTCTGATCTCTGTTATGTTCCTAAATATGAGTGAGGAACACACTCCTTACAATTGAATAGAGAAATAAATTAGAAACTAATTCTGAATTTTTTTTTCTTTTTTTTCATTCATAAGTGATCATCCTATTTATACAATAAACCTAAATCTATCCACTAAGCCACTAATAAACCACTAATCTAAAATAACTAACCACTAAATCAGCCCACTAATTAATTACAACTAATAAAGAAAAGATTAATAACTAATAAAATAAAAACTACTAATTTAATTACTACATAAAAACCAATATTCTATCAATACCTCACCCATTAAAATGGCCTTGTCCTCAAGGCCATAGGATATTTAATTCTCCATTTTGGCCAAAAACCAAACATCATGTAAATTTCTTTCATTTCATTGGTAAGGAAGAAGAAATGGATTGATTGCGACTTGTGGTTAAATAGGTATTTTGTCAATGCAATAAATTTTTTAAATTGAGGTGACTTTGGTTGGTTGGATGAGTATTTAGGTCGGTAAGAGTGTGGATGCGTGAGAGGTATCATTGTAGGGTTAAGCTTGGTGATGGAGGGGTCTTGTTGTGGTTGTAAGGTGTTAGCAATTTGAAATTGCATTTTCGCCACTCCTACAATCCGTGAAATGTGGGGTTGATTAAGGGGCATTTGAAAGAAAGGGATGGGGGTTTGGGCGGTGAATTGTGGACTTGGCGTGCTTGATTTGGAGGCAAAGTCTAGGGTGGGCTGTTTTGGGGAAGTGAAGTTGGAAAGAAGTGAGAGCAAGGATTCATGGCGTTTAGAAGCTTCGGTATCTCGGTGGCATCGTCAGCTAGTTGTTTGCATAGGTTGTTGGTAGCCTCGAGTTGGGATTGCATGGATCGGAGGGGGGCGGCCAGTTGAGATACCTGATCTTCCAAAGAAGGATTGGGATTGTCGGGCTCCCGTCGTGGAGGCATCGGTCGAGAGAATGAAAGCACCATTGTTATGTTCCTAAATATGAGTGAGGAACACACTCCTTACAATTGAATAGATAAATAAACTAAAAACTAATTCCGAATTTTTTTATTTTTTTTTCATTCATAAGTGATTATCCTATTTATACAATAAACCTAAATCTATCCACTAATCCACTAATATACCACTAATCTAAAATAACTAACCACTAAATCAGCCCACTAATTAATTATAACTAATAAAGAAAAGATTAATAATTAATAAAATAAAAACTACTAATTTAATTACTACATAAAAACCAATATCCTATCAATCTCTTATTTTTATCATCTCTTACAAAGTTAAAGAATTAATTTTTTAACATTGATTTTCTTATTTATCTTGTGATTTAATTATTTTGAATTATATTTTTCGAAATGTCATTTGAACTACAAAAGTTAAAAAATAAAAAATAAAAAAGTACCCATAAAAGGGTCGCATGCAATATATGTAGTGGAATCGTGACTAATATCTCGTTAAAAATGCTAAAAGAACAAAATATTGTAAAAATAAATGTAATTTAGATAAGAAAATGTAAAAAAGAAAATCATTTATGTAAAAAGTGTAAAAAACAATTTATCTAGAAAGTTTAAAAGAGAAGTTTCATAAAACTAGAAAAATTTAGACGTGATATGATTTACACCTTTTTAGAGATTAGTGCTTGCTTGGTCGTAAGGGACATGCGGTGGGAGATAGGGGTGTTCACGAGTCGAGCTCGAGTCGAGCTTGCCAAAAAATTCGAGCTCGAGCTCGAGCCATAATTTTCGAGCTCGACGAGCTTCAGAAATGTGAGCTCGAGCTCGAGCTCAAGCCAGACTCGAGCCGAGTCGAGCCAAGCTCGAGCTCGAGCTCAAAAAAAAAAAATTAAAAAAAAAAATTTTTTTAAAATTTTTTTAATAAAAAAATATTTGTTTATAATTTTTTTTATAAAAATATTTAATTAATTTTATATTTATTCATATATTATTAAATATAGTTATAATTAAAGACAAAAATATTATTATTTATAAATATATTATTATAATATATCATTTTATATATAAAATTTAATAAATATTTATTTTTTATATATATTAATTAAAAATTAATTTTTTATTCAGGCTCGCGAGCCGGCTCGCGAGCTCGCGAACAGGCATATTTAGGCTCGAGCTCGGCTCGAAAAAAAGCTCGACTCGATATGCTCGAGCTCGAGCTCAAATTTTTTCGAGCTCGAGTCGAGCTATTTTCGAGCCGGCTCGACTCGTGAACACCCCTAGGTGGGGGAGATATTCCCGGAGTTAGGTTTAAGGTGGTGAAGGTGTCTGGTGTTTCACTACTGGCCCTCTTCAAGGAGAAGAAGGAAAAGCCTAGGTCTTAAATTCTTGTCATTTTTCTCTTACTGCTTAGGCAGTTTTATTCTTGTCATTTTTCTCTTACTGCTTAAGCAGTTTTGACGAATCGTTTTGTTTTAAATTTTATTTTGTGAACAAATGTTAGTACTCTTTGTGGATTGTTTTAATATTCTTGTTTATTGTTATGGGATTAAGCAATTGAGTGTCTGCAAAGCAATTGAAATGACTATTCGAAGATTGTACCCAATTTTTTTTCAAATATTTATATCTTCCCAGGAATCTAGCTCTGATATTAGTTACAAACCATGAAATTCTGCTAAAAGAGCAAGTGTATAAAGCTATAAGTTACAACTGATTTCCTTTGAGCTTAATTTAATCTCCAGTTAGTTCAATATCAGCAATACAAGTTGATTCTGAGATTTCAAACCCATATTCTTGATTGTGTGAAATTCACGAGACTCCAAGCAACATTGTAACTATCTATTGAATGGCCAACTACAACTCTGGAAATTAACTGATTGAAAGTCCAAATAATACTCAATTAACAAGAAAATACAGCAATATGAAATACAACTCCAGCTCAAAAGTGGCTACAGCTAGTCTTATTCAACACATTTTGAACTCAACAAAGTGAAAAAAACAAAACTCCACAACACAAACAATGCAGAAGCCTCACTTCTACATCTCGGACATGCAGCAAAGCATAAAACTAAGAGCCTACAAACACACACAGAATCATCAGTGTGCACTACGTAAGATCCCATGCAAATAGCCACCGGTCATGACCAATGATACAAAGGATACAACACCAGCAGGGAAGATCTTTCCCGAGTGCTTGAAACGAGAGCCCATCACTACCAGCAGAGCAGCAGACAGTCCAAGACCAATAGACGATGCCAAAACAGGATTCAAAGGAAGTTGAGTGTACACATAATACAATAACGACGCTGAAAATCCATTGCAATTTCTGGCTTTCACCCTTCAAATAGCCCATAACTCCTCCAATCCCAACCAAAGCAGCATAGCCCAGTGTAAGTTTCTGGGACATTGACATGCCTTTCTTCTCACCTTTATCACCATCACCACCACCACCACCGAGATTATTATCAGATCCACCGGAATCCGGTAGAATGTCAATGCCTTCCCCAGCCGAATCAACTGTGAAGGTTGTTGGAACCTTAGAGTCTGAAATAACACTAGCTCTAGCTATCAAAGAATGTAGCTTTTGCACAGCATAACTAGTTGGAAACATAGGCAGCCTTGTTGATGTCACACGCGTAGCTGAAGTTACTGAAAGTGATGGTCGAATCTGACCAATGCGAAGCTGTCTAAGCTTTGATGTGTGAATCTTGAATTGGGGCAGTAACTGAAAATGACAATAGCTCTCCCATAATAGTTCTACTAGATAAATTGAGTCAACGAAGTTAATGTTAATTCAGGAGGTTGGTTCTCCCGGTCTTGTAGTCTCTGCGATTTCCACAAAAATCAACCTTCCGTCCACTATCTGAGTTGCATAACAGTTAAATAGTTAGGTAACAAAAGAAGAATTTCCACAAGTATTCTTAAAGCAACAATGGTAAAGATTTGACAAAAAGAATGAAATAGTGGGTACTGTGGAAAAAATCGTGAAAAATGCACCAGTTAAGATCTCTAGCGAGACTTCTCTATGATGTTGAGAGAATATAAATTTATTAACAACACCAAAAATCAAACTGGAAGTAGAGAGCAGTGAAATTAAAAAAAAGATATAAAAGCATAATATGTACTGCCACAAACCACATCAACTTATATTTGAGGTACTCAGTGGACTATTGTCTAGTTGAGATGAAGCACACATGCAACTAAGGGGCATCACAAATAAGAACATGAGTAAAAGCACATGCCTTTTCAGAGAAAAATAAACAGTTGTAGCAAGAATTACACACAGGGAAACTATGCTTGGTAAAAGTGGTAGATACCTTGCCATTCATAGCCTTCAGTGCACGTTGTGCATCTACGTCTGACGCAAATTTGACAAAACCAAACCCTTTAGGCCTTTGAGTTTTAGGGTCCTTGACGAGCCTTACTGCATTAGTTACATATACAATATATAATTATGAGGAATCATACACTATTGTTCTCATTGTAAGCAAAAAATCGTTCAGTGGTTTGATAAGAACATGCTGGAAACTTTATTACCTTGTTCAACAAAACCAAATGGTGAGAATAACCTCTTCAATTCTTCGGTCGTAGTGTAAAATGACAACCCTAATGCCAAAATCCATGTTAGCCAAAATTCCTTTATAAAATACTTTAGTTTCATCTGAAGGAACACAAGAAGTACAGGTAGAGGTTGGGGGAAGAACACTTACTGCTTACAAATAACTCAGAAATCACTCTTTTTGCCATTGGAGTAATACATCCCTGTCTTGCCAGTCACAGCTGATCTGAATCTTGAAATCCTTAAATGTCAAGCATGGAGATTTCATTAGTATTCTTATACGTTCATTATAAAGGCACAACAACCAACAGATTTCACCAAATAAATCATATCCCTCTTCCACAATTATAGATTTAACTTATAGCAGCTCACCGCAATTGAAAAAATCGATAGACACACAATTAAATGTAAATAATCGAAACGATTATGTCCCTACATCACTTACATGAAAGATTGCAACGAAAAGCATGGAATTGAAAAACAACTTCAATCCTATATTCATTTTTCATTAATAAAATCTAAAACAAAAGGCAGATTTCAAATTGAGAGAACCAAAATATATAGACATATATGTATATGTATATGTATATGTATATGTACAGAGAGAGAGCTTACCTAGAGTGGAGCAATCTGTTGAGTGTTGAGTGTTAGACTTAAGAGTTGAGATATGGAGAAGAGAAAACCCTTTTAATTGGACTGGATTACAAACTAATGGGCTTTAATATGCTCGGCCCAAAATGGATCTAAAATCCACCCATTCAATTCGGCCCAAAATGAAAAATGGGCTTGGGCTGAAGATCCTTAGACCCAAACCATCAATTAAAATGGGTCTTTATATTCTTCTAGAAAACTTGTTGTTCATTTTCATTCTTCGTTTTCAATTGAAAAATAGTGCATGAATAATTTATATAGTCGATTATGTCGAGTTTGAATGGAATTGATTCAATTGTCAAAAGAGACATAGTTGACAGAGTCAATCTGTCAATTTAGACATTTATTTTAATTTCAATATAATTTATTAGAAAGATAAATTATAAGAACATCGCTTATTATTAAATTTATATTTTACTTCTCCCTTGTAATCTTTATATGTTTGAAACTTGAAAGAGTTCATTCTACTTATCAACACCAACTCTATAAGAAGATCAACAAACATTTATGCAAATACACATCTTTTGCAATGATGAGTGTCATTAGAAAGAACTATAAATCCATTCCAAAAATTATCAAATACAACCAAAAAACAAAGCTAAAAGGGATGAATTTAGCCTGCAAAAACTTCACCTTTCTCTTTTGCATCCTTATGCTGCAACACAAACTCCTTCAATCTCTGTGATTTTTGCTTCATCTCAGTAATCATCTCCTCTGTGGCATCAACAATTTGCTTAGGCAAAGAAACTTCTAAATAATCAAACCATTCGCCCAACGTCATATTCTCCAAAACAACCACACCACAATCTTTAACCCCAGATGTGCTAGCGAATTCACCATCTCCTACTACTTCTGATTTTCGTTTCTCATCCTGACCTATATTATGATCATAATCCGATTCATCCTTCTTATTTTCCTCTACGGGTATTTTCTTTCTTCCTCTAGTAGTACCCTTCCTTGTTTTATTTTCAGTGACACACAAATCGATACCTATTTCGCCAATATTTTCTTGCTTTCTTGAACTCCTAGTCCTCATCGTACTCACCCTGTTTATATTCGAACCCTCCAACAAATTCTCATTTTTCTTGGGATTTCTAGTCCTCAAGCTCATACTTCTCCCTTGTTTCACCTCAACTTCACCATGTTCATCAGATTTATCCTCATCTTCATCGAGCCCAGTTGTCGAAATCTCCAAATTTTCTTCCTTCTTCGACATTCTAGTCCTCCTCGGCCTTACATTACCCAAACTCTCTGTTTTTACATCGACTTGTTCAACCTCGTTTCCCAATTCTCTAGCTACTCCCCTTGTCCTTCTTCCCCTCACCTTTTCATTTCCTAAACCCTCATCTTTCTCATTAACATTGCCCAAATGTTTATCCCCTAACACTAACTCAGAATCCTCATCAATTACCACCAATTCAGCAACCTGAGTTCTCACCCTCCGCCTCGGGTTCCTCTTCACATTTCCATTACTAACCTCAGTTTCAGCCCCGTTAACTTCAAATGTTACCTTAATCGATGTCTTCTCACCGATTTTGATGACATCACCATCAGAAAGAACAGCAGGCTGGGACGGTTCAATCTTATTATCGTTGAGAATAGTTCCATTGGAGGAATCAAGGTCGGTGATAGTCCAGTAGCGGCGATGGTCATCAACTTGGATAATGAGGTGATTGGATGAGATTCCGGCGTCTTTGATGGTGAGAGTATTACCACGAACAACACGGCCAATACGGATGCGAGATTCAGGTTTGAATTCGTTTATTTGGCCAGCTAACTGGCCTTTTTCCATTGTCAGTTTCAGCAATGGACATTCATGTTCTTCGTTGTTGCCTCCTGCTGATTTTTTCCTCGCCATTTGATTAATTATGGAGTAATTGTTTATAGGACTTGTATCATTCACCCAATACCCTGCAATAGGAAATACACCAGATCTCATTTGGTTTCCTTGATGGAAAGAGGAAGGTCCATTTTTTACCTTCTCACATCTTTGACATTTGAATTAGTTTGGATTTTTATCAACAATAACTCAATAGATAGACAATTAACAGATGCAAGACATAGAAATTACAAATACTATCTACTTTCTTAAATATCAAATGCTCAAGATAATTCTCAGCACGCAAAGCTGGTCCCTGATTAGCATAGTAATTCCGTAACAAATGTAGGCTCCAATTTGGGGATTTAGGGTTTTGAAATTGAGGAATAAGAGTAAAAAGGTAGTAAGTTAAACCTCCGGTGGTAGTCTGAAGTGGGAACCTTCGACGCCAGCAACCAAGAAGACGGCGACGACCTTCTCCGGTGAGAAGACGGCGGAGATATGGTGGCTTGGGGACCCTCCTGCGTGCTCTGATCCGCTCAAGTGTTCGATTTGATCGGTTTGTGGTGTGTGTTTGGGTAGGGTTTGGAAATTTGAATTTGTAGTATAAATTTTGGGCGGTATAGCTTTTTGCTTTTCTGAAGTTTTTTAGGCTATGTTTGTTTGTTAAAAATTTGAAAGTTTCTCGGAAATTATATAATGATCGTGTGAAAAAAATAATAAAATATAAATTAAAAATTTGTAAATTTTGGAAAAGACAAAGGAAAGAGAAATAACAATTGATTGATGAATATATGAAATGATGTATATATAATTTACGAATAGTTATATAAGGTATTGAAAAATATGAATTTGAATAAAATTTTGGTGTGCTACATTTATTTAGAATTTGTGATCTAAATATTTGAAAATTGAATTTGAAACATACACAAACAAGGCCGTCTTTTAGTAAAAGATATTATAACCTCAGAAACTCGAGCATATTATTTACATATTATTTATTTAATTATGATTGCCAAAAGTCCGTGGCGATCTAAAATTAAATACATGACGTTTCCTCGTGTAGTTAGGCTAACAACTTCGGGGTCAATTTATTAGTTTGTAAGTCTTGGTTTAATTTATCATTATGAATTTCATTTATAAATTTCTTGTAAAGTCTTAGTGGTGTTTGGCTGAGTTTATAAGCTGTTTTAAATATCTTATAAGATATTTGAGAACTTACAAGCTCTTTAAATGTGTTTAGATAATTTTTTTAATAAGAGCTTATAAAACCAAAAAAATAAGATGTTTTGGTCTTATAAGCTAATAAAAAATAAGTTAGCCTAGCCCACCTTATTTCAAAATCTTAAATTTGGGATGTTGTTTATATTTTTAAAAGACATAAATTGCCCTAATTAATTTTCTCTTTTCTAAGAATACCTTTCTCCTAAAAATGTTGATTTTTATTATTGCAGAAATGCTCTCATATAATATTTAAAAACATCTTATACGTCAAATATACTTATTTTATCCAAACTTTTAAGAACTTATTTTTTAAATGAAACTAAATATCTTATAAGCTATTAAAATATCTTATAAGTCGTAAGAACTTATAAGATGAGTTGTAAGAATTTATAAGATGTTTTAATTAAGTTTAGCCAAACACCCTCTTAGTTTCAGTTTAAGTGAAAATTTACATGAAGGTAATTATCCACAAAAAAATATGCAAAGAGATGTTATGTTTCAAGTTAGGTCTTTTTTTTGGTAAAAGTAAAACCATGAAAAAAATTATAATATATTATGTTAAATTTGATTGGACATAAAATTTTCTATAAAATGACAGACCTAATATATCTTAAAATTTCTCGTAAAATTAACTTAAAATTTCTCGTAAAATTATCTTACCTCAAAGTCCTCAACCAATTTTATGCTAGTTTATAAAAGATCATATCAAAATTTTGGAACTTTGTTTTTCCAAAATGTATTCAAACGGTATATTTACCTATTGTATTTGTTACGTGATTGTTTTCTTATGATTGTGGTTTTAATAATTTTTTGACATTTTCTTTTTGTATATTTACCAATTTCTTGTTGTCATATACCAAATACCATTGGATAGGTGAGATTATTTTTCTTTTGTCGTTTTTTTTTCCACTTTATATTACAATCAGATCCGATTCTAAATTCGCGTGCACCATAAAATTTATGTCCAACTGCAATATATATGTATGTGTACTTATATATAATATTAATTTATTGATCACTATTTTATACTATCACCCATTTTAAGATGATACATGATTTGTTTGCTCAAATATATATGTTTATAATATAGTAAACATGAGTTTATGGAATATGTCACGAATTAATTGGGCAACTGAATCTTGTAACCTTGGTCACTGATTTGATTCTTAGTGAATATTAGCCTATTACATAGGGGTTTTCCCATCATCCCAAAAAAATATAGTAAACATGCATTTATGGAGTATGTTACGATTCACAAATTACAATCAAAAAAATTAAAACTAAATTATTTTTGGAAGAACACTGGGACATTACTCGCAAAATAAAAATTTTATTAGTGGGTTACAAACAATTGCCTAAAAATGATCTATATGCATTTCACCGTAGAATTTATGTTATGCTTTTAATTATTTAATGGCAGTTTCATAAATATTATATTTAGAGTAATGTTATATACCACCGTTTTCATATCACCAATTTTTCACCTCCTCTTGATTTAGAAAGTGTGAATACATTGAATTCAATTGAATTAATTAAAATACAAATGATTATTTACTAATAATAGAAAGAGTGAAAAATCGGTGGTATGAAAACGGTGGTATATATCATTACTCTTATATTTATTATGATATCTTATTAATAAAAAGGTTTGATCTTTTTTAAACTATTAAGAACTTAGGAGTTAGGATATGTTTGTACATGTTTTTAAGTTACAATTTTTAAAACTTTAAAAAAATTCGAACTTAGAAATTTGTGTGAAAATTATGTTATGTATATTTTATTTGCTTATACTTTTAAGAAATGGTGAAAGTTATAACATTATATTTATATAATTTTTTTGGTTACCATTTATTTAGTCTTACTGATTAAATCAAGTATGACGAGGCAAATGATCATAAAAATATAAAAAAAGATAAAATTAAATACTGTGAAGTAAATTATTGTTGACCGATAATTATATGAAATAATAAATGTAGTGATTTGTAAGTAATTATATTACAGAATGAACAAATGAATTTGAGAAAATATAAATCGGAATTCGGAACAAAAATGATTTGTAAATTGAATTTTCAAAATTTTGTAATTTTAGAATACTAAAATAAAATTAATTTGAGAAAATATCGGGTAGTGCATAAAACACGCCAAAATGCTGGAGGTGCTATCCAAATACTCTCTCCCGCCAAAACACCAAGCACAGGAATTTCAATCGACCGAAGCCTCACCGCCATAGCCACCGCCGCCGTCGGAGATGTATGGACAATCGGAGAAGATAATGAGTAACAAAATGAAATTCCGATCGACGGAAACTAGTGACTTGTGGCGCATTCTGGCCTTTTATTTTCCCCAAATGAATGATGAGGATTGCGAGCTCCGATTCCATCTCACTTCCGAACTCTTTCACTTCTTCTCCTCACCTCAAGCACAACAATTTGTCGATCAGGTATTTTTGGTCTTTTGTATGCGTGATTTTCTTTTCATCTTGCTACTGAACCTTGTTTATTACGAACAAAATCGTTAAGAACACGATAAAATTGCTAGTAGAAAACAATTTTAAATAGAGAATTTCATTTCATAAGTTCATACTTCAAAAAACATATAAAATAGATACCAATGTTGTTCCTATTGAAGATGATTTGCTTTTTATTATCGGTCTTGGTAGCTAAATACTAATTCCAAAAGGCCACCAATGTCCAGTTGACCAGTAAACTCTGGGATTTCAGTAATACTGGAAGTCTTATTTGAAACCATCCTACCTCCTCTACGTTCTTGACAACCATTGAGTGATATTATTGATTTCTGATATGACTAAGTCATGTAGATGCAAGTTAGCGAAAAAATAATGATGGTGATATTACTAGACGAGCCTACTTACAGCAACATTGTAATTCATGGATAGGTGAAAGAGGATGATGACTTATTCTTTTTGCCGCTCGACTTCCAGCTGTTCCGAAAAGTGTGTGAAATTGAGAAATTTTACAGGACATTAGAGGAAAAACCTAAGGATGCTCTGCTGTGCATGAGTGCCGCGGTGCACAAGGTACGCAGAAGTTTAGAAATTTTGTGATGTAAGAAATGGAGCTCTACGGTGTAACTTAAATGATTGTTTTTGTGCACTCGAAACCTGAGTAGGTCCTTTTTATCAAAGCTGATCTGATGGAGGAGAGTGCAAAGATTAATATCCGTCTGCGCAATTATCAAGAGTCTATGATTGCTTTGAAGAACCTTAAGGCTGCTTATATTGGTAATTTTGCTATTTTCTTGATATGGTTTAGCATTTTGAATTCAGGTTATTTGTAGATGCCTAATTCATGCTGCAAATGGTGGGTAATTGCATATGTGGATGACGCTATAGACAGACTTGTTTCTGTGAGGGGAACCGTGATAAAAGTTAGCACAGTTCGTCCTCTGGTAATACAAATGAGTTTTTCATGTGCTAAATGTGGGACCGCCATTACTCGTGACTTTCCTGATGGAAAATTTTCCCCACCCCCAAAATGTGAAATGCAAGCATGCAAAAGTCGAAATTTCAATCCAATCCGATCTACTGCTCGACCCATAGATTTTCAGAAAATAAGGTACAGTCATTAGCACTTATTAGCAACTATACTTAATAATTTACCACAGTCAAGTTTTAGCTCAACCATGCTTTCCATCTGATCTTCTATTGTGCTTTAATATCACTTCAGGATTCAGGAGCTGCTGAAATCAGAACATCATGAAGAAGGACGGGTTCCTCGAACAGTTGAATGCGAACTGACTGAAGATCTTGTGGATGCATGCATTCCTGGAGATGTTGTGACTGTAACTGGTATAATAAGAGTGATTAACAACTATATGGATATTGGAGGAGGTATGTGAAAGTGTTCTTAAATGACCTCAATCCTGCCATAAACTTATGCATTTGTTTTTGAGTACTTGATGATTTTGTGGTTTAACTTAAAAAACTTCGTGTTTCATCATTTAAGCACGCTTGTTATACTTACCATGAGAATGGACCCAATTATGTGGAACCATAGTGCTGCTTATGTAGCTTACTTTACTGTTGCAACGAATCCTTTAGGGAATGCAGCAGGTGTAGCTGATTCAGTGGCTATCTTTCATCACTTCGGTTAACAGAAATTAACCTGTTGCATTTATCTCTTCTTCAGATGATACTGCTGAAAAAAATACGTCATGAAGTAGATATTCATGTTACCAAAATTTTTATGTCGCATCCATGTTCTTAAATATTTTTTGCAATCACTATTTTTCTCAGGAAAAGGAACTTTGGGGTGCTTTTATTTACAGTATACGTCATATGTTCTCATATGTAATGGTCTGTCTGAGTCAGCTAAAACTGCAGATCTAGAGAAATGTTAAGTCTGATGTCTTCATGTCCATAGATCCACTGCATTTGTTACTTATGCAATTATGGGCTCACTTCTGTTTTTATGCCTGTACTTCCTAGTTATCACATTTGGCATTCTGGGTTTGCACTTTGGAAATCTATATAGGTCACTCATTTTTAGATGTATGCAGTTTATGCTCTAAATTTAGTCTGTCATTCAAGTAATTAAGAATCCTAGCAAATTGTATGCACTTTTCAAATGATGTCGACTTTATTTCCTTCTGCTGTTAAAAGTTGATGCTGCTGCTGCCTTTCCTACTGATGCATTTTCCTATATTCCTCATTCTTATGTTCGAGAATCATTTTTTGGAAAGATATGCGTACTGGAATATATGTTTGTTTATAACGAGTTAAAGAAGAAAATTACTCAAGAATTTGATTGTAGTTAGTTTGTAGTTTTTCCTTCTGCGTGTTAAACTTGGTGTGCCCGATTATTATAGTTTTTCATTCATCATCTTCCATTGCAAGTTGACTTGATATTCCAGCTTCATGCATGAATCCTGGTTTCTAATTTTGACATTTCAGGAAAATCAAAAGGCAAGAATCAATCACTTTACTATTTGTACCTAGAAGCTGTTTCAATAACAAACTCAAAGTCACAGTCTGTGTCTGAGGATATGCAACATACTGACACCAATGCTAGGGATACTGAGCATTTTGATTTGTACTCATTTTCTCCCAAAGATCTGGAGTTCATCGTGAAGTTCTCTGAGGAGCACCGTTCTGATGTTTTTCGACAAATTCTACAATCAATTTGTCCATCCATCTATGGCCATGAGCTTGTTAAAGGTATATGAAATTAACTAATGATTAGACATTCTTTATGTCATTTAAGCATGGGCAATCATATTCAACACCATTATTTTGCTGTATCATTCCAATTTCCAGCAAGCATTGCAGGCTCATTTTGGTAAAATAATTAGATATATCTCATATGGACAGAATCCTACAAGAAATCAAAGTTCTGATAATATACAACTTGGCTCGCAGGCACTATATTTCTCAGATATTACCTGATAATCTTTAAACTCTTATTTAGAATTTTAGATTCTCAGAGCCTCCCCTCAACATTCCAGGAAACAAAGAATTAATAGCAAATTCGGCCTAGTTTAACTCATAGTTTAAAATGGAACAATGTTGTGGCATTTTCTGATGCTTAAATAAAGATAATTGATTAATTCTTTTTTACCATTAGTTTCTTTTGCACCTACGTTTAAACTTATACATTAACATGAATATCTGTAAAGACATGCTTCAACAGTTTTTTTGTTACTTACAATGGGTTTTAATTATTGATTGGAATATTGAAATGATGTATCGGATACTTACCCTCTTTCATTTTTTCTCGGTCGGTCAACAGCGGGAATCACATTGTCACTGTTTAGTGGTGTCCGAAAGCATTCGATGGATCAGAACAAGGTACCTGTCAGAGGAGATATCCATATAATTGTTGTTGGTATGGAGCTTTTCTTCTTATGCCTTAGATGACAACCTACTTTACCTGCCCTTTAGGCTTTGTCCAGTTACTATACCTAAATGTTACCTAAAAATTATGCGAGCCCTTATATGCCAATATTTGTCATGAAAGATATTTATGCAATTAGGTGATCCTGGACTGGGTAAAAGTCAACTACTTCAAGCAGCAGCTTCTGTTTCTCCACGAGGCATATATGTATGTGGTAACGGCACAACTAATGCTGGCCTTACTGTTGCAGTAGTGAAAGATCCAATGACAAGTGACTATGCATTTGAGGCTGGTATACTTTCTTCTTCTTCCAAATTGGCTGTTTTGATATACTGCAATGTCACCTTGAGACCAAGAATAAAGGGCATATCAGCTCAAAATAATACTCACTGCTAAAGTTGCTGTCACATTCTTTTTACAGGTGCCATGGTACTTGCAGACCGTGGATTATGCTGTATTGATGAGTTTGACAAAATGTCAGCAGAACACCAGGTTTTTCAACTCCTTATTCTGGAAACATGTTGGACTCCAAATGAAAAATACGCTGATTATTTAATTGTCTCCAGGCGCTATTAGAAGCTATGGAACAGCAGTGCGTTTCAGTTGCTAAGGCAGGACTTGTAGCAAGTTTATCTGCTAGAACATCTGTTATAGCAGCAGCAAACCCTGTTGGAGGTCATTACAAGTATTGCACCCATGCTTTAATCTAAATTGTGATTTACCTTTTATCTTTTTTGGAATTGGCAGTCAGACTTAACCCAGTTTACGCATCTTATCCTTTAGTAATGAAATATTACAACTTCGACTCAAGTAGAACCCAATTCTTATGTAACCATGAAGTGATCACTCTGCAACGGTTTTCAAAAATGTCTTGCTCTGATTATCTTTGTTCTTGAACATGGATATATATGTATAGTTTGCCAAAAAAAAAAAAAATTCCAAATGGTAAGAGCAATATAGGTCTAAAGACAGATATTCTATTTCCATACCTAAATCTTACATTAAAATATCATATATGCAATCTTTTATGTTCTTATGGTTTTAAATATCGTACATGTGTATTTAAAAGTTCAAATTTTAATTGCAGTCGTGCAAAAACTGTTAATGAGAACCTGAAAATGAGTGCTGCTCTTCTCTCACGATTTGATTTGGTTTTCATATTACTCGATAAACCTGATGAGTTGCTGGATAAGAGACTTTCGGAGCACATAATGTCAGTAAGTCATCCTTACTTCCCCCGAAAATAGATGCATTAGTGAGGATCTAATGTTGGTATCTTGTTGGTGTACGTGATTGCTGACATTTGTTTTACAGATGCACACTTAACTATTTTCTGAACCAAATTATTTGGCTATGCACCAAATTTATTGGAGTTGCATGAGCATCTAATTACCTGAGTACACAAACAATAAAAATACTCTAGAAAAAAACAATTGGTTGGAATTTATCATTTAGTTATTAAAACAAAATGTTAATTGATGACTGAAAACTGTACTAGATACCGTGAACCTTAGGATCATGCTTGTTACTAACTCAGAAACCAAGGTTAACAAACCTAGTTTTGGGTAGTTCAAGATGTGCATCAATTGCTTCAGATATGAGTTGTCTCACATCTTGGCTTCTCAAACAATCTTTTGAAGAACTATGTTAAAAAATGATCCGGAAGCCCAGATTTGGAGAAAGAAAGGGAAGAATTGCAGTGCTTTTGTCTTTGTGTGCATTTTCAGGTCTCCCTCCATGTGGAACAACTTATTACCTCGTTCATGAATCACTGCATGCAGGACTGAACTTGCTCCAAAAAAATTAGTTCAACACGATTATATATGTGGACTATTCTTTTGTTTAAAGTTCTGGTTGTTCCAATTCATTCTCCCTTCTTTCCCTTTCTATTTTGCTCTAAATATTAGTTCTCTGTAGCAAAAACGAGGTATCTTGATGTTATCAACAAAGACGTCTCTGGGTGTTAACTTAAATGCATAAGATCTTCAGTTCACACTATTACATATAAAAGTATTCATGGGGACATTTTTTTTCAGCTTCACTCTAGCAATGGACAACCATCACCCTCTGGGAAGAGGTTATGTAGAGGTGATATTTCGACCTGTGTTAAATTGTTTAGAGATGTAGGGTCAATAGTGAACCCATATTTCATTTGCCACTTGCAGAATCCCGAGATATTAGAGATGTAGATATGAGTGTAAAAAGCAATTCCCTTGTGGCGAGGTTGAGACTTGACCCAAAGAAAGACAGTGATTTTGTTCCACTGCCTGGTCCTCTTCTACGTAAATACATTGCTTATGCAAGAACTTATGTATTTCCAAGGTGATCTGATGTTCTTTCTGTAATGTCCATAACTTTGTTGGAAACTTCTCTATATAAAAGATTCACGATTGTTTCTTCTGAAGGATGACAAAACCAGCAGCAGAAATCCTCCAGAAGTTTTACTTACGTCTAAGAGACCATAACACTTCTGCTGATGGTACTCCAATAACTGCTAGGCAGTTGGAAAGCTTGGTAAGGCTGGCTGAAGCTCGAGCTAGAGTGGACTTAAGGGAAGAAATAAGCACACAAGATGCCTTGGTAAGTTTGTCATGTAAGGAGTAACTGGCTCCAGAATAACTTGTGTAAATTATTCCCAGCTATACATGGCAATATGTAGACCTTTTGTTCAAAGACTTCATAATGATTTCCCTGCTATAATTTTCGCCTGAACTCGTTGCTCGAGATTGTGCATCGCCATTAGTACTGTGTAAGACAGTTCTATTATTCATTTCTTCATATATGATTCATGCAAAAATTATGGACGATTGGTGCAGTTGGGTATACAACTTTTTTGTGGAGGATGTATCTTTGCTTAATAGAACTTTTGGGATGAAAAGTTGCGCGAGGAGCTAGATGTCTATCTGAAATCAACTTTGCTATGGAAAGTTACAAAGAGCTTATCACCAAGTATTTTTGACCCTATCATCTCTGAGCAATATTTTTGTCTATATTGTATGCCCCAAGATTTAGATGATCATATTTACTGTTCGGAGGACTTTATTTTTGTTTAACAGTAAGCTATCAGATGCTTGATTAGTAAGAATGTCAATCCCCTGTCTGGAAACTCCTAATGTTTTAACTATGTGTTCAATTTAGTGCTAACCTTTATCTCCTCTGGTTTAAGTTGCTATATCCATCAACCACAATATATTAACAAAGACAGAGGAAAAGAGACCCAAAGTCCCTTGTGAAGTGCTTTAGAGCAAATTTAATATTGTTTTGGATCTCTAGACAATAATACAGATAATGGGATTCGCCATATCTTTGACATTCTGAAAGCAACTACAGAAAAATGACCTTGCAATGACTGTCATAAGATTTTGCCATTAGTGGTTTTGAGCTTGCTAATATTCTGAGTGATCTTGCTTTGTTTTGGTATATACTTGGGTCTTTTTTGTTTGACGTGTTGGTTCCAATAGACGATGTTGATACACCTAATGCAGGACTATGAACTTTCTAAACAGAGCTTACACGTATATGTACTTTCTTAGCATAGTTTCCAGATTATTTGTTTGCTTAAGCCATGCAAATTTCAGTTTAGTTTCTGATGTCTAAATTGCACAGGATGTTGTTGAAATTATGAAAGAGTCCTTATACGACAAATATGTTGATGAAAATGGCTTTGTTGATTTTGGACGGAGTGGTGGAATGAGTCAACAGAAAGAAGCCAAGCGATTTTTAAGTGCCCTGAATAAGCAATCAGAATTGCAGCAGAAAGATTGCTTCTCTATATCTGTAAGTAACCTTGATCCTATTCAGGATTTTCTCACATTAATCTCGATTTGATGGACAACAAATATTTGTGGTGAAAAACTTCTCATTGATTGATCTCTTTACCCAGGAAATATATAGTTTGGCTGACAGGATCAGTTTAAGGGTTTCAGATATTGACACATTTGTGGATAATTTAAACAGTGTTGGCTATCTTCTAAAGAAGGGGCCAAAGACATATCAGGTACCTTGCTTATATAACTTCCGCTACTAGTTTTACCATTAAACAATTTTTAATGAGAAACACATCACATGAATGAAATAGTTTTTTTTTTATCTGTCTGCTTCAGTTGAACTTCCATTTCCCGTTCTTAGTTTTGTTGATGCATCAATATAGCATTTCAATTTTGTTCATACAAGCTCCCTGTACGAACTTTCATTGTTAGAGTTCTAGGATGTAGTGTATAAGAACTCTGTGTATTATATTAAACATATGTAAATCATGTACAATAGGAGATATATATACAACTATAGTAGAGCCCTAAACTATACAAGAATATGGGCCAAAGCTATGTATCGTATACACTAACACCCCCCCGCAATCCGAGCAGTGGGACCAACGCGAAGATTGGTGCGAAGCTGAAGAAACTGAGGTGTTGGAAGTGGCTTCGTAAAAATGTCTGCAATCTGATCTTTGGAGGAAACATATCGAACAATAACATCACCGGTGGCTACCTTTTCACGAACAAAATGGTAGTCAATCTCAATATGTTTGGTACGAGCATGGAAGACGGGGTTGAGAACAAGGTAGATGGCGCTGATGTTATCACAATAAACAGAAACCGGATGAGGAAGAACTACACCAAGATCACGAAGAATGTATCGAAGCCAACAGGTCTCAGCCACTGCGAAAGCGATGGAGCGGTATTCTGATTCAGTGCTGGAGCGAGAAACGGTAGCCTGTTTCTTAGCAGACCAAGAGATCAAATTATTACCCAAATAAACAGCAAAACCAGTGGTCGAGCGACGACTATCTGGACACCCAGCCCAATCAGAATCAGTGTAGACCGTGAGAGAATCCGACGAAGATGGTGAGATATGTAGACCATGATCAAGCGTACCCCGTAGATAACGAAGAATACGCTTGACCATCTGAAAGTGAGACTCCCTCGGAGCATGCATAAACTGACTGACAAGCGCTACAGCATATGCAATATCAGGTCGAGTGTGAGTAAGATACTGCAAACCACCAACAATACTCCGAAAAAGTGTGGAATCTGAGAATAGAGAACCATCCATAGTAGAGGGACATGACTTGGCAGAGAGAGGGGATGAGACGGGTTTCAGATGCATAAATCCAAAACGATCTAGTAAACCAGTTGCATACTTCTGCTGAGTAAGAAACAATCCCTGAGAATCACGCGAAGCCTGAATACCCAAAAAATAGTGAAGATCACCTAAATCTTTCATAGCAAACTCCTGAGATAGCCGAGTAATGAGAGAAGAGACAACAGTCGGATCAGTGCCAGTAAGAATAATGTCATCAACATAGAGTAGAAGTACCATAGTAAGAGATCCACTGCTATAGACAAACATAGACATATCAGCCTTGCTGCAGGAGAAACCAAGGCGAAGAAAATATGTACCAAAGCGCTGAAACCAAGCACGTGGGGCTTGTTTCAGACCATAAAGGGCCTTCTGTAACTGACAAACATGTGTAGGATGCTGCGGATCAATAAAGCCCTTGGGCTGGGCCATATAAACTGTCTCAGAGAGATCACCGTGAAGAAAGGCATTCTTCACATCTAACTGTCGAATACACCAGTGACGAGATATAGCAATAGATAGAACAGTACGAATGGTGGTGGGTTTCACCACTGGGCTAAAGGTCTCACCAAAGTCAATACCAGTCTGCTGTTTGAACCCCTGAGCCACTAAGCGAGCCTTATAACGCTCAATTGAACCATCAGAACGGAGCTTAATCCTATACACCCATTTGGAACCAATAATATTTTGGGAGGAGTTTGGTGGAACAAGGATCCATGTGTGGTTAGACTGAAGAGCATTAAACTCATCCGTCATAGCAGCACGCCACAGAGGATCCTTCACTGCCTGAGAAAAGCATGTCGGTTCTAGGGAAGTAGAGACAGCAGTAAGAGAGGGCAAAATGCGAGGTTTAGTAATACCGGCGCGAGAGCGAGTAATCATCGAATGACGAGCAGGAACATGAGATGAAGTAGAAGAAGCTGAAGGTACAACAGGGGAGTCAGAGAGTGGCGTTGGAGAGGTTGAAGATGGATAGAATGGAGAAGATACCGGAGATGAGGAGGTCATACAAGGAGACGGAGGAGTAGGAGGATTAGGAGGTAGTATACTGGAGGTCGACAAGGGTTCAATGGACGAAACAGTAGTGGCAGAAGTCAAAGGAAGAACAGATTCTAGCGGTGAAGGGCCAAGATACGGAGATGAAGACAGAACTAAAGGAGGGGAGATGAAGGAGGAGTCGTGGGCATCATGATGAGAAGATAGAGATGGGTAAGGAAAGGTGGACTCGTCAAAGATAACATGACGACTGATGTAGACTGAACCTGAGAGAGGGTCATAGCACCGAAAACCTTTGTAGTCAGATGCATACCCAAGGAAGACACATGTAATAGAGCGGGAATCGAGTTTGTGATGAGAGCGATGACCAAGGTAAGGATAACAAGCGCACCCAAAAACACGAAAAACACGATAATCTGGTGAGCGACCAAGTAAAGACTCGTACGGTGATACAGATGATAGAGTAGGAGTGGGTAATCGATTAATGAGAAATACAGACGCATACAGGGCCTCAACCCAAAATAAATGTGGAAGAGAGGCAGTGACGAGAAGAGTACGGATTAGTTCAGAAATGTGTCGATGTTTGCGTTCAGAGACACCATTTTGCTGAGGAGTATAAGGACACGATAAACGTAATTGAATGCCATGAGTAGCAAAAAAAGAGCGGAATTGTGCATTGTCAAATTCACGCCCCCCGTCACTTTGAAAACATTTAAGAGTAGCAGAAAAAAAATTTGAAATAAGGGAGTAAAAATGCATAAAATGTTGAAAAACTTCCGATTTGGCCTTCATAGGGTAACACCATGTAAAACGAGTGAAATCATCGATAAAGATAACATAATACTTAAAACCAGAGTTTGAGATAACCGGAGAGGTCCAAACATCATAGTGAACTAAAGAAAAAGGCGTCGTACTACGTGTTTCAACAGACTGAAAAGGTAGTCGACGTGAACGACCTAACTGACAAGATGAACAAAACTCAAAATTGCATTGTTTGGATGTCAAAATACCTTTATTACATAACATTTTTAAAACAGACGAGCTAGGATGACCAAGACGACGATGCCATATAGTGCTGGAAACAGGTTGAGCGACGAGAGCAGATGCGGAAGCGGTAGAAGGAGTAGCGTGAACCGGATAGAGACCACTAGATGAACGGGACGTCAGTAATGGGCGACCGCTGACTTTGTCCTTAATAATAAAACCAGAGTCAGAAAAAGTGACTAGACAATTGTTATCACGACATAACTGGCAAACAGATAAAAGATTATGTGATAGTGAGGGAACATGTAAGACATTTGATAGACGTAAGGAGCAAGAAGGTGTATCAAGAGTAGAAGAACCAACATGCTTAATCTACAATAAATCACCATTTCCAACTAAAATTTTGTTAGTGCCAGAATATGGAGATGTATGAGAAAGCATACCATCATGAGGAGTCATATGAGCTGAGGCGCCGCTGTCTGGAAACCAAGTAAGATCAGGAGTCTCGCCAACAGTCAAAGCGGAGAATGACTTTGGTAAGTCTTCGGATACATATGAATGATCAAACCGATGTGGACAAGAAGGTGAGGTATGGCCCGGTGTACTACAAAGCTGACAAGTCTGTCCAGTGCGAGAAGGTGGCAGAAGGCCCTGAAGGGAGTCCTGTGAAGAACTAGAGGGGCGTGTAGAGCCAGGAAGAAACCGAGAAGCCGAGGATGAACTATGCCATTGAGAAGCGGAAGGAAGGTGTCCACGACCATAACGACCACGTCCACGTCCGGAACTATGTCCACGACCACGAGATGAGCTACGACCCCGACCACGGGAAGGTTGGGATTGGGCTATAAAGGCTGGAGAGGGTGGTGTGGAGTTTTGGTTAAGAAGACGATGCTCGAATTGAAGAAGACGGGCGCGAAGGTCATCGAAGGTGATGAGGGATGAGTGCATAGTAATAGAAGTGACAAAAGAATCGTATTCAGATGGAAGCCCATTTAATGATTGAAGTGGAAGAGACATGTGATTTTACTGCCTGGAGATTATTTGCTAGTTGTTGTAATTTACTGAGATAGGCATCACAAGACAAAGAACCTTTTTGAATAGTGGAAAATTCACGTTTGTATTGGAGCTGTTTAGCAAGGGACTGTTGTATAAAGCGTGTCTCAAGAGCTTGCCAAATTGCTCGTGAGGTGGGAAGAGAATAAACTGATAATAATATTGACATAGTATTGTGCATCCATGTTTTGATGCTACTATCAGTACGAACCCAGGATGAGTAAGAGGGATTCGGAATTTGTTGCCCAAAAGAATTGAGAACATGTGAAGATGGACATTGTATTGAACCATCGATATAGCCTAAGACTGAATGACTTCCGAGAAGATTTTCAAATTGAGCTTTCCATAAGAGATAATTGTCGGAATTTAATTTGGTGGTCATATGGTTTGGATTTGGTAAAGAAGATAAAAAAGGTGAAATGGGCGAGAGAGATGGAGTCGGGTCGATTGGAGGAGTACCCAAGAGAGATTGGGCTGAAAGCATGGTGATATTTGGGACTTGGGATGTGGCAGGATAATTGAGGGACGAATGAACAGTAGGTGAGGCCTCATTTGTATAGTGGGTTGGTAGTGAGGTGGAATAGTGGGCTTCATTTGTATTGTAGGTTGGGAGTGAGGTGGAATAGTGGGCTGATAATGGGTTTAGATGATGGACAAAATGTGTAGAAGAATATTGGGCTAGGTTATTAATATCATTTGAGTGGGCTTGTGCGTGGGCAACAGGCAGAAAAGAATTGGGGGCTAGGTTATGAGGGTTGACTGCGGGATTAAATTGTTTGTGAGAGTTGGCTGCGGGATTAAATTGGAGATGAGGGTTAGCTGTGATTAATGGATGTGCGAGGGCGAAATCGGCGGAAGATGGTGGAGCGACAGAGGTGGTGAACGAGGTTGTTGCCGGAGAAGAAGCGACGGCGGAACGGAGCAGAGGTGGTTGAGAAGAAAGTATTTGAGCTATATCTTTTGGGGTGAGGTTGAGAGTGAGGAGATGTTGAATTGTTGATATAAAGTTGACATCAGCGGTAATCGGAGATACATCGCCGGTGACGGGAATAAGAGTAGGATCCGTAGAGAGGGCAAGTGAAGGAGAGGTTATTATGGTCGGAATCGGAGCAGCGGTGGCGGCGGCCATGGTGCCGGTGGCGGCAGGGAGGTCGGAAGGTGGTGGTGATGCCGTGAGGGCGGTAGGCAAGGTCACGGGAGTGTTTTGCCCGGTGACTGATACCATGTTAGAGTTCTAGGATGTAGTGTATAAGAACTCTGTGTATTATATTAAACATATGTAAATCATGTACAATAGGAGATATATATACAACTATAGTAGAGCCCTAAACTATACAAGAATATGGGCCAAAGCTATGTATCGTATACACTAACATTCATGAAATACTGGTGCAAGTAAATAGTGTTTTGTTGTAATTTTTCCGGCTTTGAAACCCTTTCAGTAAACGTCTCCAAATTGTTGCCCTGCAGGTGTTATCGTCATCTTATTCTCGCAGTCAATCATCGAGGTCAAGATAATATTTTGCAAACATAACATGCTACATTCTGAAGTCAATTTGCTAACCCAGAAGCCAGTTTTTATGTGGTAAGGGAAACCATGGTAATAGGTTTTGCACAGTCTTGTTTTATTTTTGAGTGTAATATGAGTCGTTAATGGAGTTCAAGATGGTGGTGCTCAATTTTGGTGTTTCGGCTATGCATTTATCATGTGATACGTTTAATAATCATGAAAAGATGGACGATATATAACAGATTTGGGACGATCTGAGAAAAATAGTAACAATTGTAAAGAAAAACGTATGGGTCACGTTTGGAATGTCCAATAAGGATCACAAATGTGACGCTTTTGGAAAGTAATGAAAATTTGAAGGCCTAAAACACAATCAAATTAATAATATTTTCGAAAGCATTAATTAATGAAGATATTAAGAATTGAAATATTAGGCTATTTGAGTATATGCGTTCGTATATTCATCAATTAATTCTAAATTAACAACTATATACAAGGGATAAAGGATTTGAAAACCCAGCAGCTGTAAGCAAAATATTAGTTTAACATTGGTTTTACTGAGTGGATACATAACTTGCCGGCCCATTTGATTAAAATACCCAAACGAGTAGCATATAATTTTGCCAAAACCCAGCTCGATAATACCCAAATGAAAGACTGTATACTTTTAAGAGATGGCACACAAAGATTATCAATTTATTTCACCCAAAATGCTACCCAAAAAAATCAAAGTGCTAAGTTCAAGTAGCAAAAACAAAGTTAAAAAACATGCAGAAATTCAAGTTAACCATAAATGTAATCTTAGCTTCAAAACAAATGTTTTAACATAATCAAATAACACAACTAACGCAATCTTACTACAAAAATAAGAGGCGAAAATAGCCACAAAAGGCCATTTAAAATCACACCATATATCCTAATGCAGCACATACAGGAAATTAAACTCCAAAACCATCTGCCCGTTTATCCCTTTCTTCATTCTCGGAAAGGGTACACAACTTTACGCATCTCATACTTTCTGTTTCTTATTGCTGGAAAATTTGTTCTTATTGAAAGCCCGAAAATCATCAGTCGTCTCAGCCGTGTTCTGTTTCTTCAGCCCTTTCCTCCCTCCAAACCCAAATTTAGAATCTCTCCGTTCTCTATTTTTGCTCGTTTTATCACCCCCTTTTTTACCCTTATTACCACCACCACCACCAAATTTCGCCTTACCTCCAGAACGATCACCGGGCCCCACTCCAGGCCTCTTCTTATTCGACCTCTCAAACGACTTTCCTTCTTCAAAAGCCAAACTAAAATCAGCGTCTTTATCATCAAACCCGCTCTGTTTCCTTTGTTTCCTCCAATTCTTAACGGATTCGATCTCATCTTTCTTCTGTTTAGCCCTCTCCTTCTGTTTCTGTGCTTGTATCTGCTTAGCCAACTTTTTATTGTCTCGGGATTTCCTTCTTTCATCAGCCTCCTCGCCCCTTTTCTTATCTGCCAAGAGACGGCCCTTCACTTTCTCCATGTGTGTATCAGATTTGACCATTTCGGCGTAATAATCAGCGGGCCTCAAAAATGGAAGGCCCATTGATTGGAACTTGAGAAAGGCGTCCCTTGCACCCTCTAGCGCCTGTGTAAAGAAAGCAACCTCCCGTGTGAGGTCATCATTCACATCCACTTCTTGCTCCTGATCAATATCAAAAGAAAGCTTGTGTATCCAGTCTATGTTTTCAGGCCAGCTAATATCCCCAAGTTTATCGAGCAATCCAGCCTTGTTGTTTACAGCAGTTTTCGAGGGCTCGTTTAATTTCACATCTCCGTCTTCTTCTGATTCTGATTCAGACTCAGAAACAACAGGATCATCATCCTCCATACCCACACCATTCATTCTTGCCATACTTATTTCTTCCTTTGCAGTAACTCTGTAGTCTGTGAAATAAAATAAGAAAGAATATCAGCAGCCTGAAGCCCAGAGCTTAGAGGCGCGTACGCACACACAATAGAAGTACAAAGTGACTTCAGCTATATAAATGTAAAAACAGAACAAGTCCCCACCCTTGGCTACAAATCAGAAAACTGGTGTATCATTTTGTCAATATTGCATATAGATCCAATTTATCTAATCACTTTTTCTGAGAATCCCTTTCTGTAATTAAATTTGAATCAAAACTTTCTAACTCGCCTGTACAATAATCGAATTGAGATAAAAATCAATGCCAAAGTCCAAACAACCAATATCAACAGCCTGTAGTCCGGAGCTTAGAAGCACACACAAAAACAACTGTTTAAGCGCAAGGGAAAATCATATACAAGTTTCGTATGGCTTCAAACCGAAAGCACCCTTTATCATTTTGTCAATCTAATTAAGTTCTTAGCCAAAACTTTCTAACTCAGCCTGTGAAATAATGAAATCAGGAAAAAACGACGAAACATCATCCACAAGTATCCAAGTTACAACGAGTTAGCTCACAAATCCAACACAATCAATGAACAGTCCCATATTAATCGGAACAACCTATAAACCCAAAGAGCATTCAACAGAAATTGCTTTGACAGACAAACAAAATCTAATTAACAAAATTCACATTAAAAAAAAAAGCACCTCCAACGAGAAACGAGCTCGAAGACTCTTACCTCAGCGAGATGTGAAGTGGAAAAATAGTGGAGCCAAATTAGGGTTTAGTGCGATGAGGGTGGATAAATAAAACCCTAGCATTTGATGCAATATACAACAAAGCAGGAATTGAGGGGTACAAATGTGATTTCATGTGTTCTTATCGGGTCTACATATTTGTGATGTTCGGGTCCAGTTCATGTCTTATCGGAGACGGATACAGCCCAATGGGCTTTTATATCAAAAGTGAAGCCCAAAATAAGGGCAGTGAATAATGGGCTTTCAAATTGATTAATGTTGAGGAATAAATAAAATTACTTGATATTTGATTAAACACACATTTTTAGTTGATTTAGGTGGAATTATGGATTGATCCAAATCAAGTCGTGAATTGAGGACAAAAGGCTCTTTATAAACTGCACTGGGAAAGATCAAGCTACTTAGGCCTTGTTTGTTTATGTTTTTAAATTCCATTTTCAACTTTTTAAATCACAAACTTTAAAATAAACTTAACACACTAAATTTTCATCCAAATTTCCCTTTTTCAACTCTACTATTTCAATCTCCTATATAACTACTTATTAATCATATATACAAACTTTTACACAATTACCAATCAAATCAATCATTATTTCACTTTCTCTTTCATACTTTATAATTTTTTATCTATATTTTTTTATTTTTTATTCATATAATCATTACATACATAATTATTCTACACATATCCATCAATCTATCATTATTAATTTGACATATTTTACAACTTTCAATCTATTTTAAAAACATAAACAAACAACTATCATTTTCACACAAATTTCCATAGTACACAATTCCCGATAGAATTTCAAGATTTCATCTTAAAAACATAAACAAACAGAGCCTTACATTTCTTGAGGAACAAGTCTAATCGTAGTTAAAGGTGTATGTCATATTCATATTCGAGTTGAGTATGGCTCGATAGAATTATATTGTAGATATTGTACTTGCAGATCTATATAGTATTTCGCTCCCCCTTCCTCTTTGTATATAGTTCTATTTATAGAAATGCCTTGCTGTACGGATAGTTTCTAGCCATGTATTTGATCTATGGCTCAGATGATTCGGATCATCATGATCATATTTGACACGGGATATGAATAACATGCAAATTTTATAGTGTTCCAACAAATTCATCTCTAGTGGGGTCTTTATGCAATAGAATAAACTAATAATATGACCTGAACTGTTACATTATACGAGTCTCAATCACATTGGTCTTATACGACCCGTTTTACATTAGCCGAATTGCTACATATCGATAAATAAAGCTCTACATATAAATTTTGGACATGGTATTGTGTTTGACAACAAATGAAGCTCTACTTAATTAGCTTGAAATAGCTTGAAAGTATAGAAGTTTAGAAATGTAAAGCTACTCTAGTCAAGTTGGTTCGAGTCTATTCGAGCTTGTCTCAATTAAAAATTAAACAAACTCACATAATCTTGAAGTTGGATAATCACCCAAGCTGCCCAAGTTACTTTCAGTAGTATCTAACTCGATTCGATTCACTTATGCTATGTTAGAATCTAGTTATGCAATCAGGAGTATTTAAATTAACATGAGATACGAGTTTATCACAAGAAATGTTACATTCATATGAAATAACTAATTACCAATCATCAATCAACATTAGAAAAGAAAACTGTACAATCTTTGCACAAAGTGAACCAGGAAATATCATTTTACCTATACATTCATCTGTTCAACTTTGTGTTATTAATCAGTGAGCCCCCGATATACACTGAATTAACAAAGAGCTTCAACATCATATTTTCGTCTCAATCATATCTCACGTTATATATACATATAAATTACTTGAACCTAAACAAACCCATATTCAAACCTCTTCAGCCAGCACATCACGAAAGGTGAAATGATCCTTGCCCTTCGGTTATGGCGTACAAGAGCTTCTCCTTCATAATTTCCTGCCAAAACGTTAAAGAAAATGAATATATATATATATATGTATGTATGATATATATCAGATATTTTCATATACAAAAGAATGAATAAACGATAAATTCGAGTGAAAAAAGAATAAAGGTCAACTTTTGAAGAGTAAGGAGGAAGCTTCAAGTAATTTGCACAGGTCATCACACTTGGCAAGTCAGCATCTATGCTCTTGCTACAATGCTGTCAAAACACGAAACAACAAATCCCGTATTCAGTTAAATGTAATAAAAATCGAAAAACAATACAAAACCCGAGAAATATCTGTAATAATGACCTTTCGAACAATTGTGAGTTTAGGTTTGAGAGAAGCTAATCCCCCAGTGGGAAGCCGGGGTGCACCAGTCACAAACTGTAAGAATGCTCTTTGCTGCCCACTATCAAACTCTCGCATTATTTCAAGTAACTGATGATTCAAAAAAAAGTATATTATTAGTATTTATTTGTCGAAATCGGAAAAAAAAAAGATATGATTTAAAGCAAAAGCAAATAAGAGATGAGTACTGACATTTACGATTGGTGGGCTGCTAATTGTGTAGCCATGGTCGAATTTGATGTGATCCAATAGTTCGTCTGACTGAATCCAATAAAGCAAATTAAAAACTGAGAAAAGAAAATGAAGCAATTCATTGTGAGAAGTTAGATTAGTTAACAGAAGGATTAACAAACGTACGCTCCACATCACATGTTCTCCGCAGAGTAAACGCTCCAATTCTTCTTCTGTGAAAATCTTAAGATGTTTGATAGGGAAGACCTGAACATAGTTAAAGAAGAATGGGGTAATGTAATGTTATGAAGTTCTCTCAATATAATGATGTGTCATTTGGAGAAGAGTGCAGCAATAGCAAAGACTAGGGGTGGCAATTTGGGTCCATACATATATTTGGACACAAACCAAACTAAGTTTTCAATGGGTTGGGTCCTAACATTTTAACATTTTAGTTCCAACTGGGTTGGCTTTTAATAATATTTGGGTCCAGTTGGGTCTTAAATTGGGCCCAATTTGGGTCTAAATTGATCCAACATATTCTCCACTTTGAGTCAATAATCTACATATTACACTCTACAACAACCCCTTACACCACTTTGATTCATCATGAGTCCTTATTGGGTCCATTTTGGGTCCACTTCGGATCCTTGTTGGGTCCAACTATAATGCATATTTTTTGACATTGGACCCAATTGGACCCAACCCACTTTAAGCCCAACCCGACCCAAACCCAACCCATTCAACCCAATTGCCACCCCTAGCAAAGACCTCCAAAAAGAAAAGGCTTCATAGGAACAAGAGAGGAATAAATATTTTACAAAAATGAAGACGACTGTTCGTGATTGAAACAGCAAACCTGATTGAATCCTGACTTGAATGCTTCCATTTGTCTAGAGATTCCAGATTTTACTGTTGCATCCACCACGAGCGTAACATATTCCTCCAAATCATTGAGATGTACCTATATAAAAATCCCATTTAAATAGAATAAGTTCTGATTGTTGACCTGAATTCCACAAAGGATAACCGCAGGAAGACTAAAAAAAACTAACCATCTTTGAATCAGGTGAAGAAACAAGATCATAATCAGGATAGCCGGGAAGGGTAAAATCAAGGCAAAGATCCTCAATTTTAGTACTCCGCAAGCATACATCAACATCTTGTGATTTTTCTTCACAATGAGATATCAAATACGCCTTCCTTTCAACAACAGCCTGAAACTCTAAGAGAGCCCTTCCAAATGCGGGATCAAATGACTGGATATCGTAGACAGTAAGTTCCTGCGTAAGGAACAATGCATGAGATATACAAATCAAAGGGGAACTAGTAGAAATCGTAATGAAACAAATTGTCAGTTCTTAAAGGGTGTGTTTGGATTGAAGGATTTGGATTTGGGGAGGGGATTTGGAGGAAGGATTTGAAATGACACCTAAAATGGAGTCATTTGAAATTCACCGTAGTTATGGAGAAAATAGGTCAAAATGAATGACCAGGGATTTGAAATACATCGTAACATGAATTCATCCAAACGAGCTTAAATGGATTTGTCGATGAATTTGAAATCCATAGATTTCAAATCTTTCAATCCAAACACACCCAAAGGGATTATACCTTGTCCAGAATGAGCTTATAGAAAGCCTTGGAGAATGGTAGATCCAAAACCCGACCATCTTGAAGAGCTTTTGCAACTATCTTTCCCAAAAGAGCAAACTTTCTAATCACCTCCGAATATGCTGTGCCGCTAGATGGTGACCAAGGACGGGGAAAGAGTCCAAAGGGACAAGAAACCATAGATTCTGAATTATCGGCCTCTAAAACTCTTGTGGACTCAAACAAGATATGGTCATCTCTCCACATGCCTAAATCACTTTTCTGAAACTCATGACAGACCAATGTATAGAATTCCAACGTGGGGCCCAGACCCGTACCCACCTCTTCACTGTATTCAACCTCGAGAATAATCTTTTGACGGGCATGGAGCTCCATCATTTGAGCAGCAGATTCTAGTATTCTATCCCTATGAACCAAAAACTTTTTGCGCATAACGTTTCCATGATTATTATGCTGCCTGCCAATCCAACCTCCATTATCACGAGACAAGGTTTGAGTTTGCATTGGCAATTTACCTAATGCTGCCAAATAAAAATATTTAGACCTTGCTTCAAAACTAAATAAGAATGGGCACCAAGACATTAACTGGGTACACCATGCAGGCATGGATCCCACAGAGACAGTCATAGGGTCCCTCATGTGCTGCTCTAGTTTTTCTGTTAACTTCTTGTTGACAAACTCATTTTGGGAAACTTCATAAACTGCTTCATTTAACTTATCCAAATCATCTAATCTTCCTTCAGCAAATGCAGATGTTCTCTCTTGCGACACCAGTTGAAACCTCAATCTGTTTATTACTTCCAAGCTTTTCAGAAGGGATAATATATCATAAGTTGGACCTAGTATGTCCAAATCAGCTTCAGAAACAAACATGCTAGCGAAGAACGGAGTGTACTGACAAAATGAGGTTCTTTTAGATAAAAGAGAACAATCATCCTCATTTGGTTTGACTGTAACCTGTCTTCTGTATGTTATTTTGTATAAACGATTCCACAAGGAAGTACTTGGGTTATTATTATGTTCTGCTTCAGTTTGATGTTTGAGAATAGACTGATATAGCGATAATTCGGGGTTCAATTGCTGACCCTCCAAATAAAATAGCAACTTTGGCAAATTATCTTCACTGTCACTACATCCGGGATGATCTATGTTCATACCACCATCCTCTTGAAGTGGATTATGCTCCTTTAGTTGGACAGGATCCTTATAGAGAATCAGGTAAAAAAACAAAATAAGGGATGTGTAAAGAGTAATAACACACTAAATGGGAAAAGAAAAGACCAACTAAATACTTCCAACTAATTGCCGTGTGAAAGCAGCAGAACAGAGGAAAAAGAGAGGTAATGGCAGTGAACTAATAAACTAACAAATAAATATCTCGCAATGACCAGTAAAGGACAAACATACTCTATGAAGATCAGTTACATTCGCTGGATCAGTTCTTTCTGTGAAATGGGATATATCAGTTGGTGAAGACAAGAACAACTCTGATTTACCCTCCTGTAAAGGATAAAATGACCTTTAGATGTCATAATTCATGTTGAACAAAGGGGTCAAAGAACTATAACTGAACTAGATGCAATCCCAAGCCAAAGCACGAGATACAGGTTATGTTATGAAGTAACAAAAAAGATTTTAAATCATGATGAAAAATTGTCTGAGTGTTTATATAATACGAGCCTTTGATTATTTAATATTATTTACCAATTATGGTTGCCACATACTTTATCAGATGTCAAAAAATTATGTTCGAGTTTGAATTAAGTTGAATAAAGATGAATAATGTGTGTTTATCTACAATAAAAAGACACATAATCCTACTTGGTAAAATAGGTGAAATGTGAGCCTATCCATATTTGTACTTGTGTGGATAGCATCAATGTTTCTATTTTACTATATATGGATTTCGTGTTCCAAAAAGCAGCTGGACAGGGGCAAATAAGTCAAATCAGCTACACAAGAATATACCTGCAGCTTGTCAACAAGCATTTCAATAGATGCTATAACATCAGCACTTTTCCCTCCAGAAGTGCTTGAATCTGATGGTGAATAAGAACATGAGCCATCTTTCTCCTTCGACTCCTTAGACCCTAAGGTTAAGTTCTTGGTTTTGCCATTACTCACTCTAGGCCACAAATACCCCTCAATTGCATCCAAAGGCAAAAAGGGGTCAACATTAACAACATCTTCAGTGTAATCACCGAGACAAACCTCACCATTTTCCCTCACAAACTGAACTTTCAGACATGGGTATGAAGTGCACCGCCCATATGGAATAGTGGCGTAATAGTTTCTTCGTTTAGATGTTTGGCCTAAAATGACGGGGAAATTTTCAACAGAAGACAGAGCACATTGTAATCTCCGTATTAGTGTTAAAAGTGGGAATTGCTCTAGACCCGAGTCTGCACAGGATAATAATAGTCTTCCAAACGCCTCAAATCTCTTTTCCATAATGCGATGCACACAGTTCAATAAATAATTAACTAACGCTTTTACAATTCCACTCTCGACAAACTCGAACGTAGAGATGGTATCTTTTTCATTGAGCTCTGACACGATTTTGTTCAAAAAATCGTAAATTTCTTTTTCCTGTTGACTAGAAGCAACGTCTTTCAGGGAATTATTCACGAGAGCTGTTAACGTACTGGATAAAGTTCTGAGCTTTCGAAGAACATCAGTTACTCCTTTCTCAGGGTACACTGATTCTGTTTCAAAATAAGTAGTCCACACATGCTTTGCCAGATTATGAACAGTGTCTTTCTGAATCTTGCAGGCCCCATTTTCTGTATCAAATGCAAAACACGGGCATTTATGGACATCTGGATAAGCTGATTTTAGAGTTGCATCACTTTCCAACCGCATGCCATCAAGAACTGGAGAAAGCTTTAAATCTGTATCTGGAGAAACTAGTGCATAGATGGCAAAAAGGACACCTTCTTTGATAAAGGAATTCAAGAAAACATGTGGAAGCTTGAGCATTATTGTATCAACGATCTGAAGTGCCAATTGTATTACATGATGATCCTTCCTTGAAAACACTCCAGCCAAGAAACTATCATTCACAAATGTGTTCTTCAGATTTACGATTAAAAAACAAATTAAAAGAAGAAGAATATCGTCGACAGACCAACCCACTAATAGAAAAGAAGCCTTCACCTTGAGAAGTTAGTTGTTTGAAGGAAACCATGAAGCACGTCGGATGTGCTGAAATGAACTAACTTATTGATCACAGCTACACAGCCGTAACATATAAACAGATTCACACCAGAATTCACCACCTGGATCAAGATAGGAAGTAGATCAACTCCAAACTTCTGCGTAACATCAGGATGCTTCAAAAGAAAAGATTCTTTGTCTGACTTTTCTTGACCATCCTGTTCTGAAGAAATAGTGGGGAGGAGCTCATTCAACAACTTTAAAACTTCATTTAACTGAAAAATGTCAAGAGGAAGTCTCAGTACTTCACAATGATAACTTGTCAAAGTTCAAATGGTATATTTACTGCATACATATAAAACCATTTTTTTGTGTTCTCGAGGCTTTATTTGAGAAAGTAATCACAAACAAGGACATGGAAATATTTCCGATCATCCACACCCTAACCAACAACGAATTGCCTCACCAACCCCTCAACCAATTCCGCATTGTTCTCCCCTCAAAAAGATGGAATATCTATTCCATGGTATAATAACAAAACATGAATATAACCAGAAGTGATGATAGAATATCAAGATAACTAAGTATACTGGAATTGGAATTCCAAAGTTTCTCAAAATTATCCATTCACAGAAAGGCAATAGTGATTACCTCGATTGAAATATTCAACTATTAAAACTTCAAACATTTCATGTTATGAGTGAGTTTGCTCATTCGTGTGAGTGTGTGTATGTGTGTGTGTGGGGGGGGGGGGGGGAGGGGGGGGGAGGGGGAGGGAGGGAGGGAGGGAGAGGGAGAGGGGGAGGGGGGGAGGGAGAGAGAGAGAGAGAGAGAGAGAGAGAGAGAGAGAGCAAAGTGGATAACCTGACTGTGATTCCCGTCCAACAAGGAAGCAGGCTGCATCCCATTTGACAGACCATAAGTGGATAGCATGTCCTTAACTATGTTGCTTATATTCAGCTCAAGAAGTGTCTTGAAAGCAACGGTAGATCCAGCAGCCAACTTTACGAGTAACCCTATCAACCCCTGCCGAACAATTTTGAAAGTTACAGTTTGTGGAACTCACAAAGCACGAGAACTTTATAACCAGTAGTTTCTCCACTGCAATTGGAACATAAGTAAAGTAAATTTTCTGCTTACAAAATATGTTGGTTGACAAAGGGTAGTTCGACTATTCAAGCTTATGAGATGTAGAGTGTGCTGAACCAGCCCGTGATTACAGACTTCATCCAGCATATCCGAAGAACAATAGATTTGCTCCCCTATTCTAATCAAGCAAGTGGCCACACTCTCAACAAGCTAAAGAAAATAGAGACAAAAAGTTGATGTCAGATAATAGAAATGGAAATTGAGGAGCTTTTAGGGAGTTATTCACAGGTGATGCTTGCAGGATGTATACCTGTCTATCCTCATACTGAAGAAGGTTACATAAAATTGGAACTGCCTCCATGAATAGTGAAGGATCTTCAGAAGAGAGTTTCTTACATATATTAACCACGGTAGA
This sequence comes from Verbascum thapsus, assembly GCA_963669365.1. Classification (NCBI taxonomy): domain Eukaryota; kingdom Viridiplantae; phylum Streptophyta; class Magnoliopsida; order Lamiales; family Scrophulariaceae; genus Verbascum; species Verbascum thapsus. Next base: position 21,966,513 of record OY770104.1, read on the forward strand.
CAGTGCAACCCTCTAAGGATACAAGAAAACAAACAGAACGAGAGAAAACATAAAGGGCTCAGTATCAAATTCCATAACCACGTTAAAGGAACCTGTATTACTTAGTAGAAAAATGTCTGCTACGCCAGTTGATAAAATTACCTGCACACTTGTAGAGAAAAACTCAATATAACTTAAAACAGCCATTATTGCACCCGACTGCAAGCAAGCAAGTGGTTGTTCGCTCGATATTTTCTCCAAGGCTTGCAAACACTACAATGGTGAAAACATAAGTTACTAATATACGAACTACGACAGTATACAAACTCAAATTTATATCCACGTTAAGTACGAACAACGTACTTGCTCTGCCACGTCCAAGTATTCAATTGCCATTAGTCTTTGACAAAGGGCAGGAACCGCGTCATGCCTCACAAGAAAACCTGATGAACGGGGATTAACATCACACAAATAAGTCATAGCTCTTACGGACAGGAGCATTATATCTGGGTTGCTCTCATGCCTCGCCAATTTGACAAGTACTGGAGAAAATGAGTCCGCCATTAGGCTCGATAAAGAATTATCACTAGAAAAGGACAACAACTCGCAGAGGTCAGTGAGTACAGCCAACTGCCCCGATTCCTCAACTGCTTCACTTAAATTCGACAAAACTTTCTTGAACTTGCTTTGATCATTCATTAACCGATGATGCCTGTAGTGTTCATGGAAACTACTTTCAGAATCACAAGAGCCATAGGTGGATTCTTTCTCTCCATCGCCCTCGGATCTTGTTGAACCAGAAGTGGAAGATGATGTATCCATGTCAGCATCATGGGCTTCACGAGGAGAAGTCATCGGAGTTTGGACTGATAAATTGGAAGGGCTTGGCCGGAGTTCTAATGAACTGCACGCACGCTTATCTGCTGGCAATTCATCCACTGCTTCAGTTCTTTTTTGACCTCGATGTTCCATTCGCCAGCGCAACTGTTCAGAAACTAAAACAACATTGAGCAAACATCGAATAAACACTTACCCTATAAAACACACACAAAAAAAAAAAAAAAAAATCACATAGAGGTAGCCGAAATTGCATTCAACTAATAAAGCACCTCAACAGTATTAATCAGTTAATAACCAGATAAATATAAAATAGAAATAAAATCCGCTCAAACTAAAATTTCCAAACTGACATCAGTAAAACAAAGCTATATAACAGAGTGATAGCGGATGAACAGAACACATGGAAGACGCAATTTTTTTTATTTTTTTTTTTTAACTTCATTTTTAGGAAATACACAAATACTGATGACTTTACAACAGAGTATACAAAAATCAACCATCAGAAATGATCACCCAAAAAAAGCAGGACTTTTTCGACACGAACAAAATGAACCCAAAAAAGGCCAAAATTATTGAACAAAACCAAAAACATAATCGGAAGCTAAATATTCAAACACCGATCAGAACTCGTTACGTATTACCTTCGGTTATGGACGATTGATCTTCGCCAGCGTTATACAATTTCTAGGTTTTTTATTTGCGAAATTCCACCTTCAGCCGGAATATTATATACATATACAAATATATGTGTGATATATATATATATATAGGGATTGAGAAGTCTGTATATATATGGAGTTGGGGATGAAGGGTGAAACAGAGTAAGCAGAAAATAAGGTAACTTATTTAAAATCACTTTAATTAATTAATTAAATAAATAAATGAACAAAGCTTAAGCTAAAGGAGTATTACTCTGTGATTCAACATATCCTACTAATGATGGGGTTGGACACGTGTAGGGTGATGATGTGATTAGTTTTTAATACGGGCTTTAATTAAGATGGAATATGGGCTAAGCTAGCCTATTAGAATTATTTTTCTTTTGAAAAATTCAATAACACATTATCGGATTTAATAGGATCAACATTGATGCGTCATACAATATTAGATACAAGAGACATGATTGTTTTTATTGCATTGTTCATGCATCGGCTTAATTGATGCAAGCTTGGCATTAGGTGGGTCGAACCATATCCAGACCCAATATAAAATAATTATTGGGTTTGATTCTGGATCGACCAATAGACCATATAGTCAATCATATATTTAATGTTAAATTTTGACCATTTTTAGAATATATATTCTGATTTTTTTAGTTTATACCAATTTATTGTATCTTGTACTTGCTTGAAATTTAATATTCAATGTTTGCATTTTTTACAAGTTTTGGATTCAATTATGAGTTTCAAATAAATTGTTAATGCACTAATCAATATATTCGGTATTTTTTTAAAATTCAATATAAATTCTTTTTTATTTTCAAAAATATAATTTATACAATTAAGAGTGTCATGCTCAAATTCGTATATTTTATTATTTTACAAAATTTTAAAGTATAAATAATACAAATTAGATGGAAAAAAGTTTAAAACCGCAAGAAAAAAGAAAAATTGGGTCCAGACCTAAACACACGCGATTGAATCTATGAAATAGACCGAAATGCGAGATCCATTTAAATCTGGATTTTGGGTTTAGATCCGATCCACCCAAATTGAACTCGTGTACCATAGTAAGTTTGACTAGTGTTTTCTTTGGGTGGAAGAAAATGTAATAAAGGTTGAAAGTGACCTTGTTTCTATTTTTCCATTTGATTAAGATATATAACACTAACACACATTAATTTAATCATTAATGTCTCCAAACTTTTTTTCTCAAAGTGTTTTTGGTACTAAACTTCCAAAGCACATTTATTATACTTTTAATTGTATAATAAAAGCAATCCAATTTTGATCATGTATATCTTAATTAGGGATAAATGCAAAAAAAACCCTTGTAAAATAATTTATTGGCTGAAAACCCCCTGTGAAAAAAAAAATAGGCTAAAAACCCCCTGTGAAATTTTTTCATTGCAAAAAACCCCCTCGGTTAGTTAGGTCAGCTACCCCCTGTGAAATAAATGCAAAAAACCCCCCTGTGAAATAATTTATTGGCTGAAAACCCCCTGTGAAATAAATATAAGCTAAAAACCCCCTGTGAAATTTTTTCGTTGCAAAAAACCCCCTCGGTCGTTGCAAAATATTTATTTTATTTTTAGTAAATATGCCTTATAATAGTAAAAACAATAATGTTAATGATCTATAATATTTAAATTTAAATATTATGAGGCATATTTACTAAAAATAAAATAAATATTTTATGAAAAACTATTTTTAATATCGTTTTTTTGTGTAAATATGAGGTTAGTTTATTTTTAGTAAATATGCCTCATAATAGTAAAAACAATAATGTTAATGATCTAAAATTTAAATATTATGAGGCATATTTACTAAAAATAAAAGAAACATTTTATGAAAAACTATTTTTAATATCGTTTTTTTGTGTAAATATGAGTAAAAGTGTATCCCAAATGAATATATAAGTACTTATATGTTAATGATCTAAAATTTAAATATTATGAGGCATATTTACTAAAAATAAAAGAAACATTTTATGAAAAACTATCTTTAATATTGTTTTTGGGAGTTTTTTGCAACGAAAAAATTTCACAGGGGGTTTTTAGCTTATATTTATTTCACAGGGGGTTTTCAGCCAATAAATTATTTCACAGGGGGGTTTTTTGCATTTATTTCACAGGGGTAGCTGACCTAACTAACCGAGGGGGTTTTTTGCAATGAAAAAATTTCACAGAGGGTTTTTAGCCTATTTTTTTTTCACAGGGGGTTTCAGCCAATAAATTATTTCACATGGGGTTTTTTTGCATTTATCCCATCTTAATTAGGCTACAACCAGTAATGAACCAATTTTATTGCATCCAATTCTGAAAAATCGACACTTATTTACAGAGTGGGGCTCAAACATCTATTTTAAAACTTATAAATCTTGATTTTTATGTCAAATTAGGTCCTAATATCAATTGTAACTTTTTTCCTTCAATCTATCAAGGCGATTTTCAGCTGAATTTCTTTTTTACTTCTGTTTAAATAATGTCATTCTTGATGTACCTTGTAATTTGACTGAAATCAAACTCTTCATCCCCTTTCAATTTGGTCCATGGTAATGTGATAGTTGGCAATAGGTTATATATTCCTTTTGCTCAAATCACTTTCCACCATGATATACCAATCATTAAGGAGATTGATGAGCATTTCAGTATAACATCATTTACGGGTGGCAAATGGGCGGTTCGGGTTGGGTTTGAGTTGGTTCCAACGGTTTCGTTCTTAAATGGTTTTAAGAAGGAACCAAAATCAATCCAGAAGGGAACCAAAATCAATCCGAAAGGGAACCAAACACAACCCGAGTTAATACCTTATATTTTGTTCTTTATAATTTATAGAGTATTTGCACGAGATTTGGGTCTATGTTGAAATTAGTTGAACCCAAATTGGAACCAACTAAGAACCAAATAAAATTTTCTTAGAACCAACCCAACCCAACCTAGTTTAATTGGGTTGGAACCGTGGTTCCGGATCCATTTTACCACCCCTAACATTCTATAAAAAAAGTTCGGAAATGGCATAAAATGCACTCTCTGCACCCAAACTTACTAATAAAGTATAAACAGACAGAACGGATTTTACCTACCTGTGGGTTCCCATAATACATGCCTTGTGAAAAAGAACCCTGGTGAACAAGCTGTGGACATTACGAGATACAATGATTAAGCAATGCCCATCAGTTTCAAATCCATAACGATTCTCAGTACTGGAGCCAGTCTAAAAAAGCACAGAAGCATTGTGTGAAAGTTTACCTGCTTAGGACTTGGTTGTGGTAATCCATCCTTCCTTGCAGATCCATCTGCACCCTTAGATGATGATCCCATCCATGGAATGTAAACAATTTGCACCATTTCTATGCTTAAAAGTTAAGAACCATACGAGTCTCTTAATATATATTGATGCTTCAATTGCTTTGTCATAAATTAGAACTTAAGAATCAACACAAAGCAAAATATTAATTCACGAAAAATATGATACATATAATCATGAATATCAAAAACACAATTAATTCTTAAGGGTTGCAAAATAAAATTCAAAAAGTTTTAAAACACGACCATATCAAGACTAATCTAAACCAGTCACTATAGTTTCAACTGAAAGGTTGACCTCGATCCACTGTAGCTTCGAGTTCTTTCATTAAAGCTAACTCGCCTGAGTTTGCTGAAAATGACGCTCCATAATGATCCTGAATTCGGGAAAATCCGTAAATTCCTCCCGTTCATCAAGAGTAAAAGAGGGTCGTACTAGATCCTTTCCTTTGTACTCAGCCTCGAACTCATCAGTATTGAAGTCCGGATTGAGGAGCCCATCTTTTTTTAAATAATCAATGGCTTTATAAAAACCATCCAATTGATCATTCACGGCGTTTGACATCATAAGGTCGTATAGCTGCTTGGATTTGAGGAAATCCCTTATGGCAGTACGACGAGCATCGAAGGTCACATCCTTCAGCCGAGTTTGAAATTGGGGGGATGCGAGATACATACGAACTCCATCTTGTGAACCTAGCTCGTATGATCGCCTCTTTTCACTATCAAGGCAGTTACGGGCCAGAGTAAGTTGCTTTTTACGCTCGAGATTGTCCACCCTCAGCTTATTAATTTCTCCTTGCAGTTGGATATGCTTCAGCTTTTGTGCCTTGATCTGATCAATAACTGACTGATGCTTAGCATGTTCGGCTTCAAAACGCTTACGATCCTCTTGGATCGTAAGGACCTCAACAGCCACACTGCTCTTATAATCCTTTAGTCTCTGCTTGATCTTCGTACATTCATGCTTGTAGTGTGAACAAGTCATCGAAAGTTGATGTACGCATAAGGAGAGCTACAAAGAACATGCATGTCAATTAGAAATAGGAAACAATAAAATAATTATGTACGATTAAGTTACAAAATCGTATAAATAGTATACCTGACAAAGAAGAGACGCTGCTTCCTTCTCAATCCATGGATGTGCATGCTTGAGTAACATTGTTTTGTCACGAGGCAACATGGAATGACTGTACAACTCCATGGCCACATCACCAGTCTTGTCTAGCAAAATGCTGCTATCCTCGTATACACGAGGCTGGAAGTTAAGAGGTATGCTATCCAAATCGATGGGAGGTCGTTTATGAATGTTGAGTTCCATGAAATCTGACTGGAGCAATGACTCAAGTTTGTTTAACACCTCTGTCATCCCGGCCTCTTCGCTAGTATCATACGAGCCGGGACCCGGAGCCACAAAGTTAGGCCCTGTAGAAGAAGAGGCAACTGCGGATGAATTGATTCGTGGCCTCTTTTGCATCCTGGGATTGGGACCCACTGGAGCAGTTTGTCGAGATGAAGGAGCTGGAGCAGCCGGACTAAGAGCGGGTGCAGCCCGAGATGGGAGAGGTTCGTTGGGTTCGATTATCCTTATTCCCCGACCACTCGGCCTTGGCAGTTTAGCAGTCTCGTCGTTGTCGAGCATTTTCTTGCTCATGTGTGCACTGCGAGATGCCATGACTGCACAAAAACAAACCTCAGATTAGACATGATAATAAATAAAGGTAAAATAGGACATAAATGATAAAAATCTACCTGTGTCGACGGGCTCAACATCAACAACACTTATCCCACATGCTCGTAGCATTGGTTCAGATATTAGGTCTGAGCTATAATACGATCCTAGTAAGTTCCTACATTCGCTCCCAGAAATAGTGGGATTCCCTAGCGATAGTCTAGTTGGAACGTTCAGATTCCATTTATGAGACACTCCGCAAGGTGCCTCGTTGGGCATGGCAATATAGAAGTACTTGTCTTTCCATGCCCCGTAAGAGTACTTAAGGTACTCTTGTACTCCCTTTGTGAGGAGACAGGTAATAAAAACTTAGTTCGGAGATGGACTTGCACCGATTTAAACTTAGAAGCTTGTTGAAATTTTGGATGTTGGGTTCGGCTTTATGAACACGCATAAGAACAATAAAATATATGAGGTGGCGATATGAATTGGAGAGAAGTTTAGATGGGCAAAGTCGAAGATGGTTCAAAATTTCTATAATAGAGGTGGAGAGGAACTCGAAGACCTGCCATTAGATGAGCAATATGAAATGTACGGTAGTTGGGAGGAGTATGGATACTATCTGTTGGCCCAGGAATTAAAAATTGACACTCGGAAGGGATATGATAATTTTTTAACTATTTGAAATATACGACCCTCACTCATAGTGGAGCTTATACCTAACCACTTAACCTTCTCATTCGCATGCCTAATAGATGCGAAGAGATTATCATTTACATGGTCACCACCTTCCAAGTCAATAGGTGATGACGACCTGAGGTACTGCTTGAAGATTCACTAGAGCTACTCGACTCAGAGGAATGAAGATTAGAAACAAAATTAGAACTACCTTCTAGATGATCTATATATATGGATCCTACTTTATCTACTGACTCATCTGACCCCTCATATTCCATGATAACACAACGAAAATAAAAGAAGAAAGGGAAAGGGGTATACCAAATGATTTTGTGGAAAATAAAAGAAAGGGAAAGAGGTATACTAAATGATTTTGTGGACGGTCGAACGGCTGAACCTTGTACGCAAAATACGAAACTCCGAGAGAAGGTTGTTCTAAGAACGAGTCTGCATAGAGAATAAGAATTGTGAAAATGGTAAAAAAGGAATCATTGAAAAACAACTATATATATACGAAAATGACCCGCCAAAAAACAACTATATATGTACAATCCCGGAAAGGTAGCTCGTCACCTATCTTACGACTCCTAGCCGCCCGGATAGTACGATTCCACGTATTAAAACCCGAGCTAAGCTAACTAATATGATCCTAGACAACATTTTGAAATTTTAGACTTGATCCTATTGAAAGGTAGGTGGGTAGCTCAATAAACCTGAGTGCAATCTATAACTTTTCTACAATTCTATTAGGCTTACAAACGAGTCTCGGCTTGATTTAGATACTCTCGTTTTACGAGCTAAATCAAATAGCATACCAAAACAAATAATTCAAACGAAAAATTAAGAGAAAAAAGAGAACAGATTTACCTCTCTGTACAGCCAGGTACAGCTTAAGAGGTTCAATATAATCTTCAAAACCTAGAAACGCCATAGCCCATAGCAAATCATCCCCATTGATTGTCTTTCTTTTCTCTCTCCGGCACTTATCACTTGCCCTTCACATTCCAACCCAAAAAATACTTTAGTTTCTAGTCTCAACAAAATCACCCAGCATAAATTTACGAAACACAGACCCGAACACACCATTCACTAGGGATGAAAGTGAACCAAACTACTTAATATTCGACTCAAACTCGATTGTTTAAAGCTCATCAGCTCAGTTTGTTAACAGATCAAACCAAGCTTAAACAAGTTTTGTGTTTGACAAGTTTTTGAAACTAGTTGCAGGTTGGCTCGAATGCTCCAATCAGTGTATCACAAACGCAAAAACATAAACAAGAAATCATCACACGCTATTGCAACAACCGAAAAATCCAAACAACGTACGTACTCGTTGGTGACAAAGCTAATAAACTCCGAAACACATTCCTGCACCATCTCCTTGGCGTCTTTCGCAATCTTTGCGGTACCAGGGAGCGCCTTCTTCATGATCCTGCTAATATTCGCGACCGGTAAAAACCTATCCTGCTCACGAACGCCAGATTCCGGGCTCATATCGTCACCGCTGTCGTGGCTACCGGCACCAGGACTCCCCGGAGCTCCCAGCGACGAAAGACCCGCCATTCAATTGAAAACCCTAACAATTTCATGGATGTGAAGTGAAGGTTTAGAGAGAGAAAGGAAGAGAGTCAAGAGTAGATAAAACGTACCTTATATTGATTTAGGCGGGAGAGAAAGATCGTAGGGTGAAGAAATGGTGGAGGAGGAGACGACGGCTGAGATTGAGAGATTGGGAAATGGGGTTGGGTATCTCACCACCGTTGTTTTTTATATCTGTTTTGATGTCAGGGGTGTAAGTCGAGCCGAGCCAGCTCGCAAGTTGGCTTGAGCCTGATCAAATGAGCTCGGCTCGAGCTCGAGTTTTTTGTCCTCGAGCCGAGCTTCACGAGTTCGAGCCCGAGTCCACTTATCTCTGAAAAAAGCTCTTTCTTTTTTAACATATTTTTATTTTTATTATTATATTAATATATATATATATTAATAATTAATAAATATATATTAAATAATTAAAAATAAATAAAAAATATTCGGCTCGGCTCGAGCTCTCGAGCTTGGGCTCGGCTCGAACTCGAACCCAAGCTCATGAGCTCGAGCCCGAGCTCAAAAATTTTAGGTTCGACGAGCTCATCTATTAAGGTTCAAACCCGAGCTCGAAAATTTTAGGCTCGAGCTCGACCTTGGCAAAATCGTCAAGCTCGGCTCGTTTACACCCCTAATTAGGTGGGTGGTATTTACTGTTTTTCATAATTGTTTTATATTTAATTTACACATAAATTTTTTTATTTCTAATCTCTATTTCATCTTATATTTCATATGATATTTGATATATGTAATTTATAAATGCACTTATTAAATGTTATTCAATATGTGTATAGATTCTAACACGTGTTAAATATTTAATATATGAAATAAAAGATGGAACGCTCTAAAGAATTTATGAGTTTTTGAAAGTTATTTAATTTTTTATTTCTACGTGCTATAATATATATTTTTTTCATTTGTTAGCTCTGGAAAATTAATGCATAATTTATCATATTAGCCTGTTTTTTAACTTGCGAAAAAAATAAAAATAAAGAATCTCTCGGTACAAAAACAGTGTATTTTTCTAGTTCGATTCAGAATATCCTAGCGTGTTGTAAGATAATATCTTGGTCTAGATTGGATTATATGTTGCTAAATATGTATTTTTTGTAGTTTTATAAGATAAACAAAGAGAAAAAAAACTAATGTAATGAAATAAAAATGTAAATCGATAGAAGTTATTTGATGTGTCCATATCGTGTTGTGTCCTAAATTTTTTGAAATTGTTGTATCCCATATTTGTGCAATGTTTATATCTCGTATTTGTATTTGCATATGTGTTTGTGCATCATAAATTATAGCGAATAGTGATTTTGTAGATTATGGAGCTTAGTCCGATATCTTTGATAAGAATTTTTTGATAGAATTTAATAGCAAAATTTAACACCCCAAACGAAATATACATAAAGCAATATATAATTTTTTGTAGATAAACTATAAGATGTTTTTATCAAATATTCGATTTTGTAAGAAAAGGCGTGTTATCAAGGCATTTTATCTCTGAAATAAATTGCTTTTCTTATAAGGTGATTTATATATTTCACTGAGTTTTGATTAAAACACATAAAAAATGAGAAGTCGATGTATGATTTTTATGACAAATTTGAAGCGTCAAGAATATAAATATATGAGCGCATCGAATTATAATATTTTAAGAAATTATTATTTGTATATATTTAAAAATGAGAACAAACAAGATTTGAGAAATCTAAATAGAAAGAAACATGAATTCGAAGCCAATCATGTTAACTAAGTACAATAGAATCTATCCATCAAAAACCATTTATTCAATTATTTAAACGTGTTTTTACTATATTATTTGTACTCGTATATTATAGCTCCTAAACGAATTTCAACTCCTAGTACCAAACACAGAATAAAAATACTCAAAATTGCGAAAAAAAATTAACCATTAATATTTACTCGATAAACTTCAGAATTTACAGTTTCTCTACAAATCATTACAAAAAACCCATAAATAACTAAATAAGATCACAAAATCTAGAGTTTCATCAATGAAATAGAAATAGGAAATGTAAGAAAAATCAAGATTTCTATCGAGCTGTTGGCCGTGAAATAGATTCGTCGATCGACAAATAATGCTCGCTGGTGCCCAAATCCAACGACCCTAAATTCAACGAAGAATGAACCGAATGCCTCGAGATTTCATCAGATGAGCCTTCTCTTACCGTGCCCTTTTCGATAGTGATTGCATCTTGAATCTCTTTAATCACTTCGGAAATCGACGGTCTCATGCTCCCGTGTGCTTGAACGCACATAAGAGCCTTTTCGGCTATTTTCCACATCGATTGGATGTCGTATTCGGTTAGGGTCGGGTCGATTATCCCTTGTATATCACCGCTCTCGATGTGCATTTTCGCCTGTAGTAAGATTAGCGAGGATTAGATTAGATTACGTAAATGTCGTATAAGTAGGTTCTTGATCGCGAGAAATATCGTGGAGTTTGAGAGATTTTGACGTATTTTGGCGTGTTGGTAAAAATGTAGGTTACGATTTTAGGCCATGTTTATAGAGTTGTCGAGATCTCGCGGGGTGATTTGGTTAACGTGCAAACCTTAGGGGGATCGTGGTAATTATTCAATAAGGGAAGGATGTGCGCACGCAATTATCTTGAAAAGTTAACTCATCAATGTTTGGTGGGATAATGGGTGTACTTTGTAAATGTAGTTTATTCGTGATGTAGTTGTATAGGTCTATCTAGGGTGGCATTGGGTGGGTCGGACCCAGACCCAAATTGGATTTGGCTTTGGATCCAAATCCAAATATAATATTGGGTCTGAAACTAGACCCATTGACCTAGAACCATAAAAAAAAATTATTAGGTCTTGGTCCGAACCCAAACCCAAATATAATATTGGGTTTGGACCTAGACCCACACCCAAATTTATTGGGTCTGGGCCCATAGACCCGTACATAGACCCAATGACATTTTTTAAAGTAAAAGTTAATAGACCCAATCACAAGATCCATTGGGTCAGGGTCAGGGTCAAGGTCTATACCCAAATCTGGGTCCGACCCACCCAATACCACCACTAGGTCTGTCATTGTGATAACACAAGCAGTTTTGTTATACACGGAAGATTGTTACTCTTATGAGATTTGAAGTTTCGAGACTCACTAAAATTCACTGGTAGCACTCAGAACCCAGAAAACGGTGAATGGTGTAAAAATGGAGACGCCAATTTTAGACCCTCTAATACGGATTAGTTACCGCGCAAGCAAATTCATTTTATAGAGCTCAAGAAAAATCTATCAAACAAAGAGGACTTAAAAATCGGTATTGAAAATCTTACCCATTGGACTATATTCCGGCAGTTAAGCCCGAAGTTTTCATTAGAGATCGCCTCTTGACCCGATATCAGCTCCAAGAGAATGACCCCGAAACTATATACGTCACTTTTGTCTGTCAACTGCTGAGAGATGTAATACCTGCATAACATGGACAAAGAAGAATGAAAAAATATACAAATAAAATACGTTTTTTTGTATCCCAATCATATTTTTTCCCGATATATACTATGTTAATGTTTTAAATCTCATGTTTCATGTTTGACAACACGCACATTGTGGCGATAATAAAGACTAAATTTTTATGCTACTATTTTCATGTATATTCCTCTAAGTATAGTATGAAAATCTCATTTATGATAAAACTTAACAAAAAAAAGAAAAATCTTACTCGGGATCAAGATAACCAACGGTCCCTCGAACAATGCTTGAAACATGGGAAGCTCCATCTACGGCTAGTTTTGAAAGGCCAAAATCCGAGACCTTAGCTCTCATGTTCTTGTCGAGAAGAATATTACTAGTTTTCAAATCCCTATGGATGATCATAGGAACACAGCCAGTGTGAAGGTACTCGATCCCTAAAACGAGCATGAGACGTTAATTATATGATAATTGCTTCGTTTTTCAAATGCCCTTTTTTCATCATCTTTGGGTTCATTTTCAACCAAATTGAGTTGATATTAGATAAACAAATGCATGATAATTGTTTCGTTTTTCAAATGCCCTTTTTTTCATCATCTTTTTGGGTTCATTTTCAACCAAAATGAGTTGATTTTAGATAAACGAATCGAGCCGAAATAACAAACCTCTTGCAGAATCTTCAGCAATCTCGAGACGTTTGATCCAGTTAATACCTCTTCCACGCGTTAATGGCCCTATATATCATAATATTTTCGATTGAGCGAATGTGAATTTGGGTCATTTTTTATTTAGAAAGAATATACTTTACCGTAAAGATGTTCCTTAAGAGTCCCGTTGTGCATGAACTCGTAGACAAGAATACTTTTGTTGTCTTCTTGGCAATACCCGAGAAACTGTACGAGATTCCTATGATGTATTCTCGAGAGAAGAGAAACCTGGTTCAAGATCACGATTCAGTATTGAACAATTTAAAACAAATAAACGAAGAAAGGAGTAATTTCCTCAACAAATCGCTTGAAACAAAACGATAAGGAAGAATGAAAGAGTTGTTCGCCATCCCAAACAAAATTTTTGTCACATTAAATAAAGGGCAAATTTCATTCACATCCCTGCTTACCGAAACACCTTAACTTCACCCAGTAGGCTTGTCAATGGGCGGGGATTGCCCAAATCAGAACCCGTTCAATAGAAAACTTACCCAACTCGGACCCGGCCTGGACCCGATGACACTAGGTAGTTCGGGTTCGGGTCGAGTCCGGGTCGAAGTTTTACCAACGGGTATTTTATCCGAAACTTACCCGAACTTTACCCTTAGAAAACACACGCAGTCTATACTCGAACAATACCCGAAGTTTACCAGTGGGCATCTGCCTGGTACGGACCTGACCCAAAACGTACCCGGCCTGTCGGATCTAACTTTTGTTGGACCAGTCAGGAATACGATCGGTCCGGGTTGGGTCCGGTAAAGTATTTTTTTTGGTATTTCATGGGTTCGGTTTGTGTTTGGGTATTCCCCGCCCATTGACACCCTACCTGTCACTAAAAACGTATTATAATTTCACCCTACTTTTTGAGTTGTTAGGAACCGACAGAGATATCTAGGTAATTTGGAAGACCTCAAGGGCTCGTTATAATTACATAATGAGTGAGGGGCTATATATGTAATTATACCTTAAACAACAAAAATAAATAACTCGTTCAAAACATTAGCAAACGAACTCGAGATATTAAGACAATATACCTCGTTCGAAAACTCTCGCTTCCCCTGAAACGAATCATTAGTCAGAATTTTAACCGCAATTTCTTTTCCATCTTTCAGTCTCCCATAATAAACAACTCCAAATCCTCCCGATCCTATTTTCCTCTCAAAGTTCCTCGTGGCTTCTTCGATCTCGGATAATGTGAAGTAATGAGCAGCTTCAGTTGCAGTATCGAGGGACGATGCAAAGTTCTTAGCAGATAAACCGTGTTGAAATTTCCCTATATCCCAAAAAAAAAATCCTGAGTTTTAATCTAACTAAGATTTATAAAAAATTAAATTTTTCACTAAGATTTGTATGCATATAACCTTGCTTGATAAATTTGTTCTTTTTGGGCAATAAGAAACAGGCGATAATAGTGGCGATAAGAAGAACAGCAGCTCCTACTGATGATCCAATGATAATTTTCTTACGGCTCCCTCCATTGCTGCCTCTATGGAGATTCGTGTTTCCCGTGTAGCTGAAGTAAAATTTGATAAATGTGGAGATTAAGCAAATATTCATAAGAAATTAAGCAATAAATTGATGTAACCGTTATAACATGAAATAATAAAAGTTTTGGCTGAAAAATATTTTAAAGCGGTTTCGTTTTTTCCACTTCTCGTGAAATATTAACAAGCATATATGATATTTTGTTTCTATAAAATGTTATATATAGATGTCAAACTGAAAATAGAAAAGAATGGTTATTGATCAGCAAGGTCATATAGGATTAAAAAGTTCGATATATGATAATTATTTTAATATCATTTCACAACGTAAGAAATTTTCCAAATAAATAGTAATCTTAAGCCTTCAAACTAAGATTAAATACTCACTTTAAAACCAGATCTTTATTGAGGAGACCAGATGGCACATTTCCTGACAACATATTGTTCTGAATATACCTGCATAATTGTGGTCATTCAAACAGTAGTAAATATTTCCAAACTATAAGTGTGTATACTTACATAGTATATTAGGCTACTTAAACATTTAAATTAAAAACCCTTTTACATCAACATTGTCTCGAAGTAGCCAAGTAGTTTATTCAATAAAGACTAACTTCCATTACAACGCTATTCTTCAGAATAATTTTTCTAACTAAAATTAAATTTCGAAACAGAATTTAATGAAAAGTTTTGTAAAATGAGATAATATTCGATGATTTTTGGCTTTTAAACTTACAATTCTTCCAAATTGGTAAGATCTGCCAAGGAAGAAGGCAGCTGACCCGTGAAGTGGTTATCCTCGAGATGTCTGCCACATGGAACAAATCATCAGCTAACTTTAACCAAACACAAAATATACGAAAACGAAACAGAAAGATAGGATCTTTACATCTTTTTCAAATTTGGGCACCCAGAAAAATCAGGAATTGAGCCACTCAATGAGTTATTATTAAGCCATCTGCAAGAAATTTTTTAAAAAAAAATGTTAACTTTACAAAAAATTATAAGCCGTTACATCTGGCTATGGACTACAAAAAGAAGCTTCAACTTACAATTCAACTAGGCCACTCAACCTTGTGAACTCTCGGGGTATTGGCCCTGTCAAATTCTTCCCAGATAATTTACTGTACAAGTATAAAAAAAATATTTTCGGGTTTAAGTTAAATTATAACAGTGAAAAAGAAAGTTTACATATTTATTAGTACAAATATATTTATATTATATTATTACATTGAGGTTACTTTTGGTTGGGGATCAGAACTACACTCGATCCAGGACCATGGAGCCGGGACGCATGGGTCACCACCCTCTTGTGCCCAATCAGCCGATGAATAAGCTGTGGTTGCAGCAGCAAGAGCTGGGCCTAAAAGTCGAAAAACGAGAAGAAAAAAATGAATCATAAAGATTGGTGCTTTAATAAGTGACATAAGATATACATGTTTAAGAAATTTAACTCGTTCTTAGTGATATACGAAATTTGATAAATATTAGAGATGAGAAAAAATGAACTATTAAAACTGATGCTTTAAGAGGAAAAAGGAATATTATGTTTAAATTGCTCGGTGACGTAACAAATGCAATTTTTAACATGTTTAAGAAACTTAACTCGTTCTCAGTCACATAAGACATTTAAGAAACTATTAGGGTGTGTTTGGATTGAGTGATTTGGATTTGGGGAGGGGATTTGGAGGAAAGATTTGAAGTGACACCTAAAATGGAGTCATTTGAAATCCACCGTACTTATGGAGAAAATAGCTCAAAGTGAATGTCGAGTGATTTGAAATCCATTATAACTTGTATACATCCAAACGAACTTCATGAATTTGTTGACGGATTTGAAAGAGATCCTTCAATCCAAACACACCTTAGAGATTATTGAAAGGAAGCAAATGATGCAAGTAATATCTCAGTTCTTCCTTTCAACCAAGCACGGATTTTCGCATAGTTAAAATGCAAGAAAAAACTAATCATAAAAATGATATTTTTAAGCAAAATTTAGTCTAAATTAATCATTACAAATGTAAATTTCAACATGTTTAAGAAAAGTTAACTCGTTCTCACCATCTGCACAGCAAATCGAATCATAAAAATGATATTTTTAAGCAAAATTTAGTCTCAATAAATCATAACAAACGTAAAATTTCACATTTTTAAGAAAAAGTTAACTCGTTCTTACCATCTTCACAGCCGTCACTCTTTTTTAAATACTTATTTATCTCCATTGCATTAAGGAGAGGGCCCATAGTAGAGTCCGAAGTCTTCCCAAATCTGAAGTTCAACACGAACGGTAGAGATATATTGTAATAACCGGGCTCATACAGACGATACTTTCCTTGTGCATTCTCTTGTATATTCACAATAGCCTTGCTAAGATCAGGGGCCCCAGGTAGTACAAGCCTGAACTTCCTAGTATCAGTGGGACCCAAATCCTCGATTTCAGCAAAATACGTAAAAGCCCAACCGTTTGCGGGAAAACCGTCGAGGTTTAAACGGTATGTAAGAGATCCGTTTCGGCCCACTACAGCTGTTTGCATCACCTTTTGAGGCGGCCTTTCGTCCATGCTGACGTCGATGGGCATTTTGGTGGATATTCTTTCGGTCCCGGGGGCAACATCGACGAGATAGTTGGCTTTTTTCACCAAATCGGATTGCCAAATTCTGTCAAATGGATCATCTGGATACCTGTCGAGAAAGATTTTGATTTCGGTCAAGCATGGAAAATCGATAAGGTTGCATTTGTATTGAATGAATGGAGTTAAGAAAGGCTTTGTAGCTAAGAGTGTGTTTGGATTGAAGGATTTGAAATCTATGGATTTCAAATTCATCGACAGATCCATTTAAGTTTGTTTGGATGAATTCATGTTGAGATAGATTTCAGATTCCTTGGCATTCATTTTGAGCTATTTTCTTCACGATTATGGTGGATTTCAAATTACTCCATTTTAGAGTCATTTGAAATCCTTCGCCCAAATCCCTTCCTCAAATCCAAAATCACTCGATCCATAGGGTGTGTTTGGATCGAGTGATTTGAAATCCATGAATTTCAAATTTATCGACAAATCCATTTAAGTTCGTTTGGATGATGATGGATTTCAAATCCCTCGCCATTCATTTTGAGCTCTTTTCTCCACAACTACGGTGGATTTCAAATGACACCATTTTATGTGTCATTTGAAATCCTTCCTCCAAATCCACTCCTCAAATCCAAATCCATCGATCCAAACGCACCGTAAGTGTATTTAAATCACTCAAATTTTGGAGGGATTTCAAATCCATCACGATGATTGGAAAATAATTCAAGATGGTGTATAAGAATTTGAAATCTTGAGGCTATGCTCGGATACAAAATTGAAAATGAATTTTCGTTTTGTGGATCACGATATTTTGAAAATTCACACTACAAACCATTTTCAATAAAAAAAATACGCTTTTTGAAATTTAAAACTTTCCTTAAATGACTACTGATCAATCAACACATCTACTACTTAAACTATCACTGATCGACATTACGACTCAGTTATTCTTTCTTTTCTCTTTCGTATTTTACCTTTTTCTTAATCACATAATCATTACATAATTACCGCAATCATTGTATAGATCATACATCAATAAACCCCACATGATTTGACATATTTCACTAGTTCAAAACATTTTTTCAAAAACATAACCAAACACACTCAACAAGTTACTATTACTACACATTTCCTGATAAACTAAAAAACTCAAAAACATATCCAAAAGATGCCCATAGTAACTGAAAAACAAATGCAAGGTTTTTGTTATATGTACTTGAAATCATTGGCTCCCAAATCCACCAATTCAGATGCAACCTAATACATGCTATCATCCAAAATTCCAACAACCAATTCAAAACAGTCAAATCCCTAGGCCTTGTTTGTTTATGTTTTCAACTCAATTTCCAAGTTTTTAAATCACAAAATTCAAAATAAACTTAACATACCAAATTCCCATCCAAACAACCAACCATCATTTTCACATGAATTTCCATAGTACACAGCTCCCGAGAAAATTTTAAAATTTTGTCTCAAAAACATAAACAAACAAAGCCTTAAAATTTAGGCATACCTGACCGGTGCCTCACTTTCAGCACCAAAGTTTATTCTTGCCGATACACTAAGAAAGAACTGGTTCTCATACTGATTAAGATAGATAGAACCATTAAATTGCCTCAGCTCAAGTGTAGATATAAAGGGCTGTCCAGTTGTAGCATTCGACAAACAAACGCTTATAGTAGGATCCGTAGCCAAAAATATCAATTCCTCGATCTCGATTGTATTAGCATCTGAAATTACTATTGTAGCCCAATGAGTGGGCCCAAACGAGACATCAAACTTGGGATACACATTGTTGTTGTCAAAATCGCCGTACAAAAAGGTCACTCTTATAAGGTATCGGGTTCTGCTAACAACATTGAGCGTGTAGCAATACTTATTGTTATCTGCTGGGAAGTATCTTACTGTTTGGTACTGTTTTCTAGTTTCATTGGCTACAGATACGTTTGCGGTTTGTCCATTTGTGAGGCTATCGTGGGTCCAATTCAGGCCAAGCTCGTCTGTGAAATCATCAGCACCGCCACAGTCCAAACTTACAAAGCCTGCATAACATGGTTGTATGTTAGAAGAAATTAAGTATACGTAAATCACTTAAGGTCTGTTTGGATTGAAGGATTTGAAAATATAGATCTCAAATTCATCGACAAATCCTCGTTTGGATGAATTCATGTTATGATGGATTTCAAATCACTCGATATTCACTTTGAGCTATTTTTTCCATAACTACGGTGGATTTCAAATGACTCCATTTTAGTTGTCATTTCAAATCCTTCATCCAAATCCCCTCCCCAAAATCAAATCACTCGATCCAAGAACACCCTTAATGTGTTGAAGATGATCCTAGACTTGTAATGTTACCACGAGAATATATGAAAAGAAGATTGATGTGTTTAGATTATGCTTCTAAAAGTTACAATATATGATATAATGAAAAGGCATCATACTACTGTAATGGACCATCACTACCCAAAAGAAGAAGTAACTAACTGTTGTAGTAATTTGGGATCAAAACTTTTTACATAAACGAACCAATATATCAAAGAATATCAGTTTTTTGGTCTAACATTTGGTTTTGTCATATTTCCATTTAAACCAAAAGAAAAAGGAAAAGCAATTCTGCAAGTATAATGCTGTCTACTACTATGGTAGTTTATCTAAAGTCATTAAATATTTTGCACATAAACGAGAAACCCCTTTTGGTATATAATTAAAGGCACAAAATAGGCACTAAAGGAGCAAAACACAATTTTCATCAATAACGACTTGCAAAAATTCGTCATTTGAGAAATGTCTTTCAGTACAAAGATTACTAGGTGGTCAGAATGAAAATGAACTGTAAAATCATGCAAATGGTCTATCCCAAATCTTCAAGGCTATCCTATGTTGCATACAAATAGGTACTATTTTGAGCTATATATTCCAAGCAGGTGATACTTGGTGACCATTGGAAGCATATAAACTATGCGAAAATTGAATCATATTCTTCGAGCTTGAATATTTTTGAGCAGTGGTTTATGTAATAAAAATGTGATCTTGAATTTGTTTGGAATATTACATATTTCTGAGGGAAAGTGAGTTGACTTGTTCACTGTGGTAGATCTGAGATTTGTTCTAATTTCTTGCTCGAGTGTGTTACAACTTGTATAAAGATCCCATTTAACTTATCTGATGTAAAATGCTTATAAACCTAATGCATTTTGCATTGCACAAGATCCCGTTTTTATAACGAATCAATTTACCAAACGAAACATTTAAAAAGATATACATATAATAGCTTTTCCCATTTGATTAGAAACAAAAATTCAGCATTTTTGCACCCCATAATCGAGCCTCTTTTTGTCCTATCCCATCTTCATTTAACATTAACTTCATGTTCACCTGTCTTCATTAATGTCTTTTGAAACTTCCATTGATGTCCAAGAATTTAAAACTTTGTTCAACTACCTTAAAAACTGAATCTAAAGATACTCACTTTACCACCAACCACATCAAGGATGCTATAAATATAAATTTTGTTCAGGTAAAAAAGAATTGAAAAACAAATTACCAAAAAAAAAAATACAGAAAATTACTCAAAATTGCAAACACAACAGATGCAAGCAAAATAAAATGTACATATCATCCCAAAAAAAAATAAAAAACAGAAACCTGGTATCTGGGCTATTGTGGTATCCATGAGAAGAACAAGATATAAAGAAAAAATGATAAAGAGATCTCTAACAGTCGCCATTTTCGTCTGGGATTATGAAAAAGATTACTAAGAATATGAACCCATAAAAATTAAGAAAAAAAAAGTGTACAGATTGGAAAGTAACTGCTCAAATCAGTGTACAGAGAGATTGGAGAACCAAAAAAAGAATGAAATTAAATGAAAAAAGTGAAGAGTGATCTGGAGAGAAGATTAGCAGCAAAAGTGGATGAACATATCTGGATTTGGAGGCAAGAGTCTTTTTCTTAGTATTAAATTACTGTAATGTTTATCAATTATTATTATTATAGTAAAATTATAGTAAAAAATCTCAGTGCTTATGAAAAGTTATTGAACTCTAGAGAGATTAAGAAGGTGGGATTTTATTTTTTATTTTATTTTATTTTATTTCTGTAGTTAAAGTGTGGTAAGGACTCTGGCACTGTCAATCGGATTTTCCATTTATTTATATTTTTTGTATTTTGTACATTATATTATAGTGAATTTATATTATATATTTACTCCTATTTTGGACTTATAAAATCTTTTTGCTACCTATATTACTAAATATTTTTAATTAATGTTTCTAAAGGAATTATCGAGTCTTAAAAAGTATTTTTTGTAAAAATGTATGTTCCAAATTGAAAGGAGTTGATAAACACAAATAATTGTTGTTTGATATGGTGGATCATTTAATATAAGATTACGATTATATAAAGATTTAAAATGTCGAGAGTTTAGAAAAATAAAAACATTCTAAAATAGTAATTACTTACTTTGTGTACTATTTATATATCTTTTATCTTTGCTAACAATTTTGCAATCATTTGAGCATTTGTATTAATGTGGAAAAATAATACAGACTATAGTTTGTCAAAAATTTATTTGAGTTCAGCTCGTCAATGTATTAAACTGATTTTACACGATTTTTTATTGTTTGATAAATTTAGAAGCTTAAGGTCATTGTGAAAGATGATATAATATGTAAAAAAAAAAATGAAGTTAATCTAACTCATTTACTGTTTAGTTTAATTCAAATTTGTTTAAGTTCGACTAAGTTATCAATCAAATTGAAACTTTATAATAATTCAATTTAACTTGAATAACAATATTCTGCTCAATTCGCCTCGTTTACGCTCAAAATGTACTATTACTCAATTCTCAATTTCTTTATTTTTTAAAAGTTTTCTCAATTCTGAATTCATGATTTGGAAAATACATAAATGAAATTGAAAAAAATATAACAATTTACAAATCATATTATATCCGTTGCACTTGATAGATATGAATTTTAATAGATTTTGTTACATGCCGATAATCTAAAATTTCACCTAATATCACTTTATATCTCCAAATTATCAATCTTATTAGTTTAGGTTGAAATCTATCAAAAAATTAATTTGTAATTTATTAGGGATTATATTAGATGTATTTCTATTTGTTTTATACTTATATTTATAATTAATCAAAATTAAGATTTTCCAAACATATTATATTGGTCAACTGGTCAATTGTCTTCACAGTCATATGGAGTCAACTAGATCCAATACGTGGCAGTAAGTAATTGGTTATTCCTCCTGCAACAAAAGTAGCTAAAGGACGAGCCTCGCCAACCTCAGACCATCTATGGGCCCCACCAAATTATGGGAAAAAATTGCAAAAATATTATGAAAAATCTATAAATATTAGAAATAAATACAAAAAATTATCTCCTATTTTTGGGACATAAAACTCGATTTTCGTTTGGTTTGATAGTCTTTAGGAAATTGGATAATGGATTTATATATATTCACAGTTTTAAGTTTAAACAATTTGTAATATATAAATTTTATTAACAATAGAAAGTAATTAATAAATCAACAATAATCTTTGAATATGAATAAATGGTCCAAAAATTCGGAATATGGATCTAATGATTTTAGAGATTGATTATATACTGCACTTGATATATCCAAGTTCATGTATACCTTAATTAGTATCAAATCTAATCATAATTCATAATATAAATTTAAATTCATATACAAGTAGTATTTAACTTAGTATATTGCATGCAATATTCAATTAAATAAGTTGAATTCTTGATAATTATATCTTGGCTTTATTACTTTAATAAATTTGCAGCCTTTGGAGACTAATGTTTAGATATAAATAAAATTATAGTTTCTACATATAATTTTTGTTTCCTATTTTTCCAGCAGTCCTTAACGAAAGAATATTATAAATTATTCTTTTATTTAATAATTCGAAATTCTCTAACAATTTAAATTGGTCAAATGTGTGTGTGGTAGTTATAGACCCAGTCCAAAGTGTGTCAATGTGAATTAGAATGCTAAGTCAATTTATCAATTTTATTATAAATATTATGTGGGACCAATTATACTTATATTTTATCGATATAGTTTGTGATTGTTTTTAGTATACGCAGATTAGGTAATTAAGTTTATGACCCGATCCAATCTCACCAAACTCAGTCATTTTTTTTTTTTTTTACCTTTGTTGATTATGTGCTCTGAGTTCTAATATAATGCCAATTTGTCGAATTTACATACTAGAAAATGATTTGTTTGTTGTTACCACATTTGATTAATCATAAAATAAGTATCAATTACTAGTTTCATTAGTGAGCATTTTTACTCATTTAAAAATTAATTATATAATAAATATAATATAATTATTACTTATTACTTTCAATTCGATTTGATTGAGCTATAATCCTTGCGATTAGAGATAGCTAAAGAGCTTAACGCAGTGTTGAAATTTAATTAATCCATTTCTAAAATGAGATTTTTTTATATAATAAGATAAACTGTAGCCACTACTTTTAGATATACATTAAATAATTGTCGCTTTTATATAATAGTCTGTAAAATACATAAAAAATTTAAATAAAATTGATATCAAAGAAAATCGAAATCATAATAAAGATATGCCAAATAAACCCACATAAAAATTGCCCTCAAACAAGACAATTTCAACACGTTATTTGTTTAATAGGCCACTTTTTATCAAGGTGGTACATTTATTGAAACTTTTATAATCTTTATAAAGAAAGTAGGGTTGTTTCATTACTTTCGAAGCTACTTTTTTTTCTTGGACTTTTAAGTGGAATCCTAACACCACTTGCATATTTATATTTTGAATATTGTATTCTAACCATTATCATAAATCTACTATTTCTTAGTGTTTAAGTATTTACATAACTTTTCCATTTTTCCTATTATGTTGATTGCTTTTATGTATTTTATAGTTTTTGTTTTTCAATTTTGCTATTTCTATTAGAGTTGATTGGATAAATTTGTGTAACATATACAACACATTTGATGACACAATAATCTGTTCTAATGAATGTATCATAAAATTTCTCGAGTTGACCTTTGTACTATTCGTACAAGATTTCTCCACCTAATTCGTATATATCAAGTTGTTTAATGAACCAAAGAAAAAAATATTAAATAGTGTTTGAAATCATGTGTTTATTTCATAAAGATTCTGCATCAATTAATCAATTCATGAAATCTTTTACATACGCAATATGCACATAGAAAAAAAAATTGTAATAAAATTTCACAGCAAAAGAAATTAAATGAAACTTTTCACAGGAACATAAGTAGTGATGAACAGATAATATCAAAAAAGAGAAAGCTTCGACAACTTTTGCCTGTGAAAGTTGTTGACATTCTTTACTAAAAAAAAGGTCATGTTTTTTAAAAAAAAAAAAAATTAAAATTAGGACTCTCAATGAGAGCATAGAATAGTTCGTACTCACAAAATACCCACAATTTTTCTCACACCTCACGGGTCTAAAAATAGTTTGACCAATGGGTCCGATACAATTCAAACAAGACTCGGATAGAGTAAGAACTGAGGGTAAATTTCAGGTATTGTTCAGTTAAAAACCGATGAGTATTTTTGAAGGAAAAATTCGAGTAGAATGCAAGTAATATTCTGATATTTTTTGGATAAAATACCCACGAGTAAAAATTGAACCCAGACCCGAATGACTTAATATCATCTAGTCTGTGAGTCGGGCCCGGGTATGAGATGGGTTTAATAAAAATTAAATTATCCTAATTGGCAATCCCCACCCATTGAGAATTCTAATTCTGCCCAATTCTTTCGATCAAATTTTAAGTAATCATCTGTAAAAAAAAAAATATAGGAAAACCCATAAATAAAAGAAGAGATTATAAAAATTTACAAACTGTTTATTGCTGTAAATACGTTTAACACGTAGATACATCATCAGGATAAAGCTGGCAGAGAAACAGCTACTGGATCACACACATACTTGAGAGGCAAAACCACAATGGTACAACAACACACTTTCAAGTGTAACATAAGTTTAATACTAAGTATTAACTTCTTATACTACAAAACAGATCCCAACTCTCCCTTGAAATTCATTCGGCATCCGCAAATCTGTAGTTAAACACAGACAAAATCATTAATCGTTGCGATAATTTGGACAATCGACAACATGAGTAGCAGTATGAGCCACGATTCATTCATCTTATTAGACATAATGTTGCAATAGGGTTCAATCGTCTTAAATCATTAACATAAACTACAGTTGTGACATTAGATCAGAATAAGTAACTTGTTCAAATATACCAAAGTCATATAGCGAAAAAATAAAGAATGGATTAAATCAAATCCCTTCATTCGACACCGTTTAGTTCAGATATATGTGATAACACTTACCCTAGCTCGGAGAGCTTTAAGTGAGATTCAGCATAGTCTTGAAAGAAGGCATCCTCGTCCTAGTGAAAGTACGAAACATTTCAGAAGCTATTAACAAAATACGAACAAATAAATTTGTCAAGTAAATCATATTATCATCTTACCGCTGCGTATTTTTCAACAAGAGGGCGGAAGACAGGGTCTTCGAGTAGAGCTTTGTCCGTTGGCAGCTGTAGGAGACCTTCTTTCTCCCCACTAAGAAGTTCCCTATGTTAAAAAATTCAGTAGTTCAATATTAACACATGTTTCTCTTAACCTTATTACAAATTCAGATAAACTAGTGATTAGTGCTAAAAGCCTTAAACCAAGTGACTAAAGAATTAATTATTTAGAGGGCTTACTTGAAGTAGGAGTTATCAAAGATAAGAGGATTAGGGGTCCATGCACCCTCGAATCCAGATCTTTCTTTATGGCACCTACCCTGAAAAAATCACACGAAGCATATTAACCGAATTAAAAACAAGTTATGTTTCAAGGTGTTATCGATTTAAGTAAGATTCGTTTTGTATAACATACAAGGGTATGACCACCAGATAGAGCAACAATGTCTTTATCACTTAGACCCATGTGCCCGAAAACTTCCCTCAAATGGTCTGTGCCTGAGGATTTTATGAGAAAATGATCAGTTTCTTGTCTACAGAATGTTGAGATTTACTTTATGGTGTGTTTGGATTGAAGGATTTGAAAACTATGGATTTCAAATTCATCGACAAATCCATTTAAGTTCGTTTGGATGAATTCATGTTACGATGGATTTCAAATCTCTTGTCATTCATTTGAACTCTTTTCTCCACAACTATGGTGGATTTCAAATCACTTCATTTTAGGGTCATTTGAAATCCTTCCTCCAATTTCCCTCAAATCTAAATACCTTGATCCAAACACACCCTTAGAGTTTGTGAACAAGAAAAGGTTACCTTTCGTGGCATTTGGCAAGCGGCCTTCTGGAGGGGGGTCTGTTTTGTCCTGAAAGCATATATATTTTTCAGTAATTAGTATGATAAACCAATAGACGAGATTTTCAGAACCTGAAAATATACTCAATCATCAAGATTGATTAAAGTTCCATAAGAAAATAGGGAAATTTTCCTAACAAAACAATAAATAATTGGATTATCATACTAGAGAGTAGTACACTAAACAGATAGACTAACCTGTCTCCCAGGATGAAATGGAATTTCAGGTCCTCCAGTTACTTCAACAGCAACAACCCCAGCAAGCTATAGCAGATTAATCATGCAGAAAATATTATATACATATATATATATATATATATTAATCTAACAATGTGTTACTTGGACTCGAGCAAAGAAAAGGAAGTTACTTGGTAGAAGTCTGCATAGCTAAGGATGGGGAATTGCTGCTTAATTGGCTCCAATAGCCTAACAGCAATGTCGAGTCCATTGTTAGCTTCATGAGAAAGCTCATCAGGGTGCCTAATTGTTCCGAAGGGTCCTCCAGTTTTTGTTTGCCAATCATATGTCCCAGCCGAGTGCCATCTGAAAATCACAATGAAGCGAATTCATCATCATTGTTAATACTTAAACCTTGGCAAATATTTACTTCGATAAACTAGTAGAGATTACATTCAATTACAGATAGTCTTTACAATATGATGGTAAGAATATTCTCCTAGTCAATCCAACTGAATAATTCATACAGTTTAATAAAATTTAGCAACAGCCAAGATAGAAATATCAAATGGCTATTGATCTTGTTTAATCTTTTCGCCTCATTTCCATTGTGACGAAAAGGTAGTCATAACTTTATCATTAACATGAACTCTAGAAACATGAAAATACCCATAGAGAACTAACATCGTGCGATCTCAACTAAAAGCAGATGAGAGTATGATTATGTTGGCAACATATTTTGTAAAGTCAACAACATGAACTTAAGCATATACAGCATCAAACCCAAATTGTGCATAATTTGAAGATTAAAAGAAATCAAACCATTTCAGAACTTAAGCATAATATACATTATCAAACCTAATTTGATGAATATAGTTTCCCCCCATGTTTCAAACTATTATATTATCAGTCCAAATGACAGCTCAAGCCGTTAAAAAATTTGCCTATTTAATTATTCAAACAAAATCAGCACGCATATCAACGTCACGTATTTCAACACATCCGAACATAAATCTGAAGAACACAAGATTTAGTGTTTACAAACATCCATATATACAAACATGCATATCTACACATGAACTGAGATCCAAAACAAAAAAACAAAGCAGATGATAACGAGCTTACGCCAATCGAAGAATGATCGGAGCGCAGTGTTTCTCGGCAATAAGACCTCTCAATTTCTTCTTGCATTTCTCCACGGCCTCCTGGTACTCTTTGCTCACCACCGGGTAATTCTTCACCATCGCTACGAACTTCCGATCACCGTAGCTTAAAACTCACCGCAACAAAAAATTGACACGAAACGAGAGCTTGATATGTATGACAATTCGACGAAAGATTTGATTGAAACCAGCCATATATATAGAGAAATCGAGCAAGAAACCAGAAGCTTCGATAAAATTCCATTTTGCTTCGAAAATGGAAGCGTGGCGAATGCCGTTTAGCGCCCTCTAGATCATGCCTTCTTGTCTGATTCGTAGGCTGGCGGGCCCCACTTGGATGTCTGGCCAATAACTCAATGCAACGTGTCGATTTATATGTGGCTGAATTATTGACATTTTTATATGGGCCTGATTTTGAAATCATCAATATTTTACTGTTTTTTGATTTAAAAAGTTTAAATGCAATAAATTTATTATAAGTGATTTTTTTTGCATATATTAGGAGATGTGAAAAATCGATAGTATATAAAAAATAATATATCATTAAACATGATTTATACGTTTAATAGTTAATATTAATAATATCGTAATTTTTTATATCTATTTATAATCGATTTTGAATTTTGCTTTCGAAAAGATGAATCAAACGCATTTTGAAGTGGAAATCATTAAATTTTGGTACCAATGTACTAGAAAATATTAAGTTACATGGTTTCTAATGATTTTTAATGATGAGTTATGTAAGTAAATGATTTTGAAATTCATTGTTATTTATAAGTATTTAATTTATTTAAAATCAATCAAATTTTAAGGGGCGAACTAATAATCTACTAAAGTTAAGTATGAAGCATAATTTTATATTGTTGTTTACTTAAATAACTTAAAATACATATGAACATTTAGATTAAGATGATAATATGTTTGTTCAACTATATTGTAATTTTGAATTGTGTTTACATTATTAAATAGCTTAATAAATGTTTATATTTAAGAAAATATTTTTTCCTTTTTAATTTGGAAATGATTAAACAATAATTTACTTTAGTACAATAATTTGAATGTGATAAATTTTGTTGGAGTGAATATAGGGTGAGATTTTCATTTTTTTATCCTTCATTTTCTATTTTTGGGCTAAGTTGTATCAAATTCAAGGCAAAGACTCATGGTTAATTAGAGCACAATGATAATATAAAAGTTTATTCCTAGATTATTAGGGAAAACTATATTTTTACCCATAATCTAGTCCAAATTTAATTTTGAACTCATTAATTATGAAATTATCACATTTAGTTCTGTAATATTAAAAATGCCGTGCATTTAATTTCTTTGTCCAAAATTTAACGATCAACTATGTTAGACATCACTTTGATCAGACTTTTACGAGGAGATTTTATGAATATAATATTGAATATAATTTGCGTATTAGTGTATTTATTTTATGAATATAATGTTGAATATAATTTGCGTATTAGTGTATTTATATATATAATATTGAATATAATTTACGTATTAGTGTATTTATGCATAAATTATTTTTAAATATATTAATTAAAATGTTAATTAAAGGAGTTAACCGTTAAATTTTTAAGGGTAAACATTTTTAAAAGTTGTTGAATGCTTAGTTCACTTAATAACTCAATTTAATTGTTATTTTATTGATGGAAAAATAACCGAACCGTTAACCCGACCCGACAGCACCACCTATTTAAATCAATTTCGTAACCACATTAATGAAAAATCCATTCAATTATATAAAAGTAAAACTACAGAAATCTGAATATATCGTACCTGAGGACCAATCGTAACCCTCACCGTCCGCGACCAGACCGTCGTCTCCGCCGTTTTTAGTTGTTTCCGCCGCCGTGGTGAGCATCGGCTACATTTGACGGCTCTGCTCTCCATCAAACTGCGTTCGAACGTGTTTCTTACTGGTGGTGAGTATTTTTTATCCGCATCTGATTCGGTCTAACCGTAGGCACGCAACACAACCAATTGCCACTTTAGTATTATAATTTAAGCGAAGAGAAGTAAATGAGACGCTTATAGCTTGTTAGGGTTCCACTAATTTATTCGCAGCTTAAACGACAAGTTTGGGCATCTTCCGGATCGGATTATGTATGGATTTATATCGTTTGAATATCGTATGATATATGTTTGGATGCCACTCAACTGATTAAGCAATTCTTGTATATATTTTGGCTTAACAAATTTTGTATTATTTCAATATACACATATTTTGACGGAATGAAATTTGTAATTGTGTTCTTTTCGCAGAATGCTCCGTGTTTGAGGCTTGATTTGCTACTAATTGAAGTTAAAATTCACGAGCACTGTTCTAATTTGTCTGTATCAATGGAGGAGCCGAAAGGCAAATCTAGGCGGGAGAGGTCCGAAAAAGAGGAAAAAAAGACTAATCGCCATAGAGAGGATCGAAAACGTGAAAAAGAGAGGAATGGGGAGAGACACAGGGACATGGACCGCGAAAGAGAGAAGAGCGTGGAAGATAAGTATAGGGACGGTGAAAAGCACAAGCATAGGCGTCGGGAAAAGGAGAGAACTAGGAGTCATGATGATGAAAAAGCCAGAGACAAGGCCAAAGTTAGAGAAAAGGAGATGGAAGATAAAGAGGTAGATATAGATAGTGAAGATGGAGAGAGGGAAAAGGAAAGGGCTCGGGACAAGGCCAAAGTCAGAGAAAAGGACAGGCACGATAGGGAGGTAGATAGAGAGAGGGAGAAGGAAAAGAAGGCAAAGGATAGGGATAGATTACGGGAGAGTAAAGAGAGGGACAGAGAAAAGGAGAGGGAGAGAGAGCGGGAAAGGGAGCGAGAGCGGGAGAAGGAAAAAGAACGAGAGAGGGAGAAAGAGAGGGAGAGAAGGGAGAGGGAGAAGGAGAGGGAAAGAGAACGAGAGAAGGAGAAAGAGAGGGAGAGAAGGGAGAGGGAAAGAGAGAAAGAAAGAGAAAAGAAAGAGAGGGAGAAAATACAGGAAAGGGAAAGACGCCGCGAGGATAGGCATAATAGTGATGATGATGTTAGGGACCGTGAAAGAAAAAGGCGAAAGAGAGAGGATGATAATAACCGGGATATAGAACGAAGCAGCAAGCATAGTCGGCATAGGGATGGCAGTCAAGACAGTAGCCCACGTAGAAAGGGAGATGAAGACTCGGGGGTCAGGACAGAAAAGACTCGGGAAGAAGATTTTGCTGAAGAGCAGAAGAGATTGGACGAGGAGATGGAAAAGCGGAGGAGGAGGGTTCAGGAGTGGCAAGAGTTAAAAAGGAAGAAAGAGGAATCTGAGAAAGAAACACTCGGGGTCCCGGTGACTCATGAACCCATGTCTGGCAAGACATGGACCTTGGAAGGGGAATCTGATGATGAAGAAGCTGGCCATGAGGGAAAATTATCGATGGATATGGACGAAGATGGAACTGTCAATCCCACTGGTGAGGAGAGCAATGGCATGTCTATCGATGTTGAGGATGAGGCTGTTCCTTCTTTGGAAGATAATGTTGAACATGCTGGGGTTGATGATGAAATTGATCCATTAGATGCATTTATGAATTCTATGGTGCTGCCTGAAGTTGAAAAGCTAAACAGTGGTGTGCCCCTTGCTTCTAATGACTCTGGTTCTGAATTGATAGAAAGAAATGGTAAACCAGGCTTGGATAAGTCTAAAAAGGTTACAAGGAAATCTATGGGAAGAATAATTCCTGGAGAAGATTCCGATTCAGACTATGGTGATATCGAAAACGATGAAAATCCTTCGGAGGATGAAGATGACGAGGAGTTCATGAAGCGGGTGAAGAAGACCAAAGTTGAGAAGCTATCAATAGTTGACCATTCAAAAATCGACTATCCTCCATTTCGGAAGAATTTCTATATTGAAGTGAAGGAAATTTCCAGGATGACATCTGAAGAGGTTGCTGCATATAGGAAACAGCTGGAATTGAAGATACACGGCAAGGATGTTCCAAAACCAGTCAAAACATGGCCTCAGACAGGATTGTCGACTAAAATTTTGGATGCTATAAAGAAGCTGAATTATGAAAAACCTATGTCCATTCAAGCTCAGGCATTACCTATAATTATGAGTGGTCGAGACTGCATTGGTATTGCAAAAACAGGATCCGGAAAAACCCTAGCATTTGTGCTGCCCATGTTGAGACATATTAAGGACCAACCTCCATTGGTTTCTGGGGATGGGCCCATTGGGCTTATAATGGCTCCTACAAGAGAGCTTGTCCAGCAAATCTACAGTGATATAAAGAAGTTTGCAAAGGCGACGGGTATCACCTGTGTGCCTGTATACGGAGGTTCTGGTGTTGCCCAGCAAATTAGTGATTTGAAACGAGGGGCTGAGATCGTCGTTTGTACCCCTGGTAGAATGATTGACATACTCTGTACCAGTGGTGGTAAGATTACAAATCTACGTCGTGTAACTTACTTGGTCATGGATGAAGCTGATCGTATGTTTGATATGGGTTTTGAACCTCAGATTACGAGAATTGTTCAAAATACAAGACCAGATCGCCAGACCGTGCTATTCTCTGCCACTTTCCCGCGTCAAGTTGAAATTTTGGCCCGTAAAGTGTTGAATAAGCCTGTGGAGATACAGGTAGGTGGGAGGAGTGTTGTGAACAAGGACATAACACAACTGGTGGAGGTAAGACCAGAAATTGACAGGTTCCTTCGACTCTTGGAACTTCTTGGAGAATGGTATGAGAAGGGAAAAATCTTGATCTTTGTTCATTCACAAGAGAAATGTGATGCATTATTTAAAGATTTGCTGAAGTCTGGATATCCATGCCTCTCACTTCACGGGGCAAAGGATCAGACAGACCGTGAGTCAACAATCGCTGATTTTAAGAGCAATGTATGTAATTTATTGGTAGCCACAAGTATTGCTGCTAGAGGTTTAGATGTGAAGGAGCTTGAATTAGTCATTAACTACGACGTTCCTAACCATTATGAGGATTATGTTCATCGTGTTGGTAGAACAGGTCGAGCTGGTAATAAAGGCTGTGCTATCACATTTGTTTCTGAGGAAGACGCGAGATACGCACCTGATCTTGTAAAAGCCCTAGAATTGTCAGAGCAGAGTGTTCCGGATGACCTTAAGGCCCTTGCAGATGGATTTATGGCAAAGGTTAATCAGGGGCTGGAACAAGCTCATGGGACTGGTTATGGTGGTAGTGGTTTTAAATTCAATG
This sequence comes from Verbascum thapsus, assembly GCA_963669365.1. NCBI lineage: Eukaryota > Viridiplantae > Streptophyta > Magnoliopsida > Lamiales > Scrophulariaceae > Verbascum > Verbascum thapsus. The sequence continues at coordinate 21,999,380 of OY770104.1, forward strand.
AAGAAGAGGACGAAGTTAGGAGAGCAGCAAAGAAAGCTCAAGCAAAAGAGTATGGATATGAGGAAGATAAATCAGATTCAGACGATGAAGATGGAGGAGTTAGAAAGGCGGGCGGTGACATTTCTGCCCAAGCTGCCCTTGCTCAGGCTGTTGCCCTTGCCGCGAGTATTGGGTCAGCACCAACACCTATATCAGCTGCCCAGCTTATCCCTAATGGCGGATTACACGTTTCTTTGCCTGGATTATCAATCCCAGGTGTGGCAGCAGCCATCCCAGGGGCAGGATTGCCAGCTGGCGGCAACGATGGGGCAGCTCGGGCAGCTGCCCTGGCTGCTGCGATGAATTTGCAGCATAACTTGGCGAAGATTCAGGCTGATGCCTTGCCTGAACATTATGAAGCAGAATTGGAGATAAATGATTTCCCACAAAATGCCCGTTGGAAGGTAACGCATAAGGAAACTCTTGGCCCGATCTCTGACTGGACTGGTGCTGCCATCACGACTAGAGGACAATTTTATCCACCGGGTAAAATTGCGGGACCAGGGGAAAGAAAGCTTTACTTGTTCATTGAGGGCCCCACTGAGCAATCTGTCAAGAGGGCAAAAGTTGAACTGAAGCGTGTGTTGGAAGATATTACTAATCAAGCGTCGTCACTTCCTGGCTCAGCACAGCCTGGCCGATATTCTGTTGTCTAAGAGCAAGTCTTGGGTTTTGTGAAATGTGAGCAATTGGTATAATTTCTTTACCTATATGAACTATAGTTTTTAACTTACTATTATGAGACATGGATAATTGTTTCTGCTAAAAATGTATGATTGTGTGGATGTTCTAAACATTGTCTTCTCAAATGAATTGAATAATTTGTTGATATTGGTTTCTGAACTTGTTGCTTGTTTATATGCAGAATCATGGAGTGAATTTGGGAAATGATGAAACCTTACATGAATAGAACCTCAATGAGGTCATCAGTCATTTGATTTTCTGTTCCTTCATTTAAATGATCTTGATCAAAATTTCAATAGTGGCAGATTCGTGAATAGATGATAGCAAAATGGCTTGGTTGTGCACCTTACTAAACCACGAAACTCCTACCTTTATGCTTTTATGTTTTGTATTTTCTTGTTTTTGGAATGTTAGGAGCTTATTTTTGTCATATATTTAGGACATAACTCTGTTCTTTATAATGTTGTTCTCTTACTCTTGGACCTTTCCAGCTTGAGCAGGAAATGCACTGCATCTTTGATTGGAGCAGCTTTTCAACTTCCTCTGAAGTTTTGCACTTCCATTCCGGCTAACTTGTTAAGCTCTTGTGTTTACTGTTTGTGGTGGTTACACATTTTCTTTTTTCATCTATAAATGTTATATTTCTTTGCTATCAACTTCTCTGTTCCTGTTTTGGGGGGTTTACAGCTTTTGCCTTATTCGAGCACTTTTTTTTGTGGGGTTTACATCTTGTTTAAGGTTAATTTATCCGTTACACATGCCAATTCCTTTTTGTTTTAGGTGTTCTAGGACGATCCAGTGACCCAAAATCTAATGTTTTTACAAGAGATAAGAAAATCTTTTTCATGCTGGATTATGGTGGTGACACCTCTTACACAGTAAGATGCATTATCTAGTGTCATTACATCTTAATCCTTTTCTTTTGGGTAATTTATACTGTTGCATTTACTATCTTTTGATGAACAGCAGCTTTACTTATGAGATTGAGGGTTTTATATTAACAGGATTAACACCCTGTAAATGGAGAAGTTCACAGCAAAGGGACTTAGTAATGAAGTTCACCTCAATCTCGTCTTTACTAGTTTCAACTCCGACCATGGTGATTATGTATGCCATGTCTGTGAGTCACTTGTAGAAATGACATTCTTAATAGGCCCAGTGAATGGGATGTGTTATTTCTCATAGCTTCCTTGATTGTAAACTTGCGGATGACGGGATGAGTCTCCCACAGATATTGGAGAATGAAGGTTACACACAGGCTGTGGATTAAATGTATTTTTGATATTGCTAGATAATATTAATGGACATGTGAAAAAATTGCAAAAAACCATCTAATTTAGCACACCAAATTTGAAACAGTCTCCCTATAATCTTTGTTTCATTATCAAAGTCCAACATAAAACATGATTCCATAACCAAACTAGACACATCTCACAACAAAATTACACTTTCTTACAATTGTCCTAATCATAATAACAGAATTAATACCACATTTAAACCATGATGAACGAGTAACAAAGTAAATATAATCCCAATAGTAATTAATTCAAAAAAAATTTAAACAACCCTTTAGTTGTGCACCAACAAATCCAGTTATGTGCTACCCAAAAACATTTTTAGTATAAAGGTGTTACTTAAAGAAATTAAAAGGAATGAATTTGACTTATTTAACAAAATTAACCAACTCAGCAAATGGGTAGGAACAAAATGCCATAAAACGATTGTATAAACCAAAACTTCTCAAACTACAGAAACACAGAAGACAATGATCATAAAGTAAAACTAGGACAATTCATGGGATGTCATCTCTCTGTCTTCAAAATCACAAACTCAAAAGAAAATCCAACATAACAAATATAAAATGTAGTTCTAAAAGACATCAAAATCGAGATTAAATTACTGAGACACTCCCAACCACTTCGTGAAGACATCAAATTCTGTGTAGTCGCTGTCTGAGATCATAGTCTTGTACCAGGTCTTGCTTGCAGATTGGATTGCTGATGCCTCCTCCTACAAGGAAAAAAGACGAGGAAAAAAAATGAAGTCCATCGATATGTCATCAAATATGAGCATAATCAGTGCAAGCAATTCACTAAGAAATGTATCCAAATATTGGTCCAAATCAAATATAACAGACATCCAAGAAGCTCAAAACATTCTTGATATTGTTACTTGATCTTCAGAAGAAAATATGAAAACACAAAGACAAGCAAGACCTTAGTATTGTAGTTCCGATCAAGTTTATGCAAAAAATCAGAGTCAGCAAGTAAACTTTTATTTTTAAATAGATCACTTAATACAAGTTAATAAGCCTCAAGCTAGTAGCAAGCTCAAATATTGTCTCCACTGAGAAATAAATATTGCACTCTGTACGGAGGGTAAAAGATGCAAATATTTGTATAAAGTAGCGTGTCAACCATGGTAACCAGCTAGTTAGCTCAATGCATTGACAGAGTACAAATGAGGACCAAATATTTACTAAATACAATTTAAACAATGTTCCACTCTATTCATTTCATAACCTTAACCAAATTGAAAGGCAGATAAAAAGTTCATTCTAAATTAGGCTTTTAATCTTGCTAATTGCATGTCTAATGGTGATTAAACAGCATACTGCATTACTCCTAAACAAATTTCCTAAGAAATCATTCTGTCATAACAGGCAATCATACAATAAACAATATAAATAATTGAACACAGAAGAAATAAGAAACTGTGAACAAATAAAACCAAAAAAGCATCCATACCTTAGTGATATGCTTCCTCTTCTTGTCAAGTTTCTCCTGCTTAGCCTTCACCCTCTGTGCCTCAGCCAAAAGAGCCATCCTCTTGGCAGCCTTTGCATACGGGTTGAGCTTCAACATTACATTCAGA